>VZTA01026155.1:0-140030 GCA_013398855.1 Mohoua ochrocephala
ACAGGAGGGTGTAGCCTGGTGGGAGTCAGGCTCTGTCCTGGGTGATAAGGCATGGGACAAGAGGAAACAGCCTCAAGTTTACACCATTAGAGTTTTAGATTGGATATTAGGAAAAATTTCTCCATGGAAAGCATTGCTGAGCACTGGAACAGGCTGCCCAGGGAGGTGGTGGATTCACCATCCCTGGAGGGATTTAAAAGACTTGTAGATGTGGTGCTTTGGGGTGTGGTTTGGTGGTAGGTTTGGCAATGCTGAGTTGATGGTTGGACTCAGTGGTCTTACAGGTCTTTTCCAACCTACAGGATTCTATGATTCTATATACAATTCTTTGTCCCATGTGATGTACTGGATAAAGATGTGAAGCCTATATCATCCAGTGTTTATCTGTGAATAAATCTGTTTACTAGAGTAGTCCAAATCAATTAATAGGATTATTAACAAACGTGCTTCCAAAATTAGCCTATGATAAAAGAGGACAAAAGTGTTGCTTGATAGCCTCGAGGATTTAACAAATTGCAAAGAGCTTGTACTTGGTCTTTGAGTTGAGAATCTAAAATACCACCTGATGGTGTCTGTATTATGAACAAACACAAATGTGTTTACTTTTGAATGCAGAGGTGCTTTGTATATGCACACATGCAAATGCACTCTTTATAGTTTCTGAAAAAACAAGTATGATTCTTTATTATGCTGAATTAATTACAATTAGCAAATACATAACGGGAAAATATAAAGGGGACTTTTTTTGCTTTCCAGTAGATCTTTGTAATATTTTGTTGAAGAACATTATAATTAAAAATACTGACAAAAGCTTTTGCAATTAGGCCGTACTATTGAAGAACTGAAGATTACGTAGAAAAGAAGCAGAGGACAGGTTCTGGCAGCCTTTGGTTTTATTCCATATAATGTAATGGAGTACTTGTTTTGATTTTCTTAATTTTTCAGGTTTAAGAGACACATTGAAATTATATTAACCTTGTGTCTGTGGTTATAAGGCTTAAAGCAATTCTTTTGCCATTCTTTCAGCTCATAAAAGAAACTGACTTTTGTAAACTGTGGTCAAGTAGGACATTTTTCTTTGTGGTTTTGTTACACAAAGACATGGAAGTCTATCATCAGCCTGATGTTGCTTAGGGAAGAAATTTCTGTGCAAGTACTCTGGTCAGCATGCCTTGTTGTATGAAAGAAAAATCTCCCTTGGCTTTCTATTCAGGTTCATTAATTTAAAATAATTAATTTTACCTTTTTAAATGCTTAAAAATTGCATTTAATTTTTCTTTTCTCAGTAATGAGGGAGTTGAGATCATGCATACAGGAAAGAAGAATGGTTAATATTTTATTGAAGTAGGAGAATTTATTTTTATAGAATGCTGTTCATAAATGTTCATTATCATTAAGAGATGATCAGGTGAGATTTTGGAGTATTCTACAGCAAAGTGTGCTGGGGTTGTGTATACTGTTAACACAGAGGTGGTAGCAAGAGACTGGAAAGCCTTTAGGTAGTCTAAAGGCTCATTTGTATGTGCAGTGTTATGAAAATACTTTGCAATTTATACCTACCTTGCACCTTGCTTTTGACAAAATGCTGGGACAGTGTCCCAGTCCCTGCTGTAATTCTGGGCTGTGAAGCTGTTCCACAGCTCTGACATTTGCAGAAACTCTGAACACTGCAGTGAACAGTTCTGTTTGCCTCTCTGTGCTGGGTTTCAGTGATGTGTAAAAGCAGGTTAGCATGATTTGAGATGATAATAGAACAGGAGTCCTAGGTGAAAGACTGCTCAAAGATCAGATGTTTTAGGTGCTGATGTGGTGGGTGTTTTACAAGGGCATGGAACGTTCACACCTGTAAGCAGTGAGTGGCCTTACAAAGGTGCACTGAAGTCAATTTTATGATTTTATTAAGAATATATTGAAAAGCAAATGCAATAATGTCACACCTTAACCACTGTCAGCAATACCAAGCATTAAAAATGTCTGTGAGCATTAAGGGGCTGATGTTGTTTTGATTAATAGCCAGCACAATGTATGGTAAAGTGTGATAAAGACATTAATATGGTGGCTTTAAAGGAAATCATTAAATCATTGCCTCTGTCTCTTTGGCTTGGCAAGAGTAAATTCATGATGGGTTTTTGTGGGAGGTTTTTTTTTTTTGTTTCGGTTTTGTTTTTATAGGAGCGTAACCATTTATAAAGACAGAAAAGATTGCTAGAAAATGCATTAACTATATCTGTGTTTGGATTTCTGCTGTGCTTTTTCTTTACCCTAAGAATCAGGATCTGTTTCTAAAGCCTGTACTGAGAACAGAGGTGTTACAAAGAAAACATAACCCTTCACTGGACTCGCTGCACAAAGCAGTGCTTGGCTTCTCTACCAGCCAGGGTTTCCCCTGACAGCTTTCCTTTTCCTATCAGGGAAAACATTTCAGTTCTGCATACTGGGTTTTTTCAGTTGCAGTTAGCATATTTCCTGAAATATATAAATTTGAAATTTAAGGTCTGTCTGCAGCGTGCACTAAAGCCTTTAAGAAATACATGTCTGTGGATTTACACTGCGCTGAAGAATGAAGTCTGTAGTAGTGTTATATATGGGTATGAAATGTTCTAAAAACCTTTCAGGCTTTATTTCCTTTCCAGCTCCCCTTTCTAAACTCAAACAACTAATATTAACTATACTATTACCAATTCAGTAATGTTCTTTGTAATAACATTCTAACAGACTCGAGAAGGTGTGGTATATGTAAATAAGGCATAATTTATATTGTTATTATTTAGTTTATCAGACTTAATAGCTTAGATAGGGATGGTGGAAAGTTCTGTAGCATGTGGCTACTGATGATGTCACTGTTAGAAGATAACTTCCATCAACAGATGGCAAAAATGGAACTCATACCGCTGTGTTTGAGGTTTTTTTCCTCATACTCTTCAGTTATGTCTTATTTATCTTGGGTTCTGTTTAACTCAGTGAGAATATTGCACTGGTGGGCTGCAGACTTGCGTTAAAAGTCTCTTAAGTATTGATGTATTAATGTGTTTGTGCTTACAATATTGGTGAATGTTTTTATTTTTGGAAGTTAATTTAATCTATAAAAATGACTTTATAGGGAGACCAATATTCTTACATATAACGTAACATCTCTACTATTGCACAGCATTGCACCACTTGTCAAATAGGGGGTACCTGGTCTGCCCAGACAGAGTTGGTTTTTGTTCTCCAGGGAAGCAGCAGGTCTGTCAGTCCGCTGGGTATAAGAGGATGTAGAATTTAAAAATTGTGAATAACTACTGAAATCTGTAACAATTAACGATAGTGGGAATGACATTAGAAAATGTTTAATGTTTGTTTGGCGCCTTGAAAATACTAAGAAGTGTAAGTACTGTGAGTTAATCTGTGCTTAATGGAACTTCATGCAGGTGTCCAGCATAAAGAAACCATCTATCTATACTGTCTGTCAGTGATGTGCCATTAAATTAATGAGGAAAGGTTTTATATGCTTTTTATTTATATGTAGAGATTCATAAAAATGTGCAAGTCAGATCAATCATCGTAGTATTCTATAAGCACTGGAAAAATACATTGATATTTTACTAAAACACTTTTTTCCTCCTGTTTCAGTTACCTACCATGGTTTGAGGTATACTACAAGCTCCTAAATACCCTGGCAGATTATTTGGCTAAAGAACAGGTAATTTTACATATTCTAGTTCTTTGTGTAAAATATTTTCCTTGAAATAGTAGTCACCATTTGAAATACTGTAAAAGGATTCTATACTGTTTAAAAGTTTAAGGTTTTAGTAGGATTTAGAAGCAAGTTTTATTCCTCTTACTGAAATTCAAAGAATCTGAACATACAGCTTCCGCAGTCACTTGAATCCCACGTTAGTCTTAAAAAGCTGCTGAAAATATACCTTTGTAACGTGTCAGTCTCAGCATAAACAGGTCCTGTGTGAAGTGTGAGCAAAGTGTCACCTCACTGGAGAGCTGTATGACGTATTGATTGCAAACTGTAGCTCTCTGGAACTATCTGATTATCAGCTGCAAACACTTTTGTTCAGAGCTGTATGAAATATGATGTACTGTTTCACCCTTCGTATTAACTAAAAACTACCTCTCGTAATTCTGACATCTCAAGTAGCAAGGCAAAATTACTTGCACCATTTGGTGAAGAATCATGATAGTTGAGTTTGCATATTCATGAGCAATTAGATGTATTCCAGGATTACACAGCAAAGAAGCTACTGGCATCTGTCTTTACTGAGAACATTAAAGCTATACCTTTCTGCTTTAACTATATTAGTGTGCTAGATTATAATTAAAAAAAAAAAGCATCAATATTTAGCCATATGCTGTAGACTGGAAAAGCTGACATTTCAAAAATATATGGAGTGTAGAATAAGCAATAATTATGCATTATAGTAAATGGACTATGGTGAATGATAATATTTTATGTAGAAAGATAAACAGGAAGGTTTGGTGTTAGCTGTGTGTTTCAATAAATATATATGGAATATATCTAAGTCTTACAAATGCTATAATTAGACCTTGGGTTTAGTCCCAAGGTACTAAACCTTTCTATTTCTATTTCTATACTTTTTCTATTTAACTGTAATAGAAAAAATTGTTACTAAGGTTGTATTTGAGAGAAAGGGACGGGGATTATCTTGATCACCAGTGCTGGCATTGCAGTTCTTACTGCAAGCAATTTAGGTAGCAGGGTTTGTTGTTTTATGTGCTGAGGCAACAGTTTTGGTGAGTTGGAAAGTTCTAGCAGTGCATGGAAGCAGTTTGTTGCACTGCCTGGTGCCATGCCTGTTGCTGAGGAGGCTGTGGGAGGACGTTGCTCCCTCCTGGCCCAGGTACTGTTCATCTGACCAAGAGCTAGACCCAAAGTCTTGTTCATTGCTGTGGGGTCCAGTAGCATCATCTTCTTACAGGGAGAGGCAGAAGCTTCCTGCAAACTCAAAACAATGTGTTTAAAAGCTGACCCTGGCTTGCAGCTGATGCTTTTGGTTTTACTTTGGCAACATAAAGAATTTAACCTCCATGAACAAAACCCCTAAACTGAATGAAAACTCCAAATCAACAAAAGCTCCAATCACTTCTCTTTCCCAAGTAAATGTCCCTTCTAGAGACCAAAGTGAGGGATCCCAGTTAACGAGGTAGCTGCAAGTACATTTTAGTGAACCTTGTTAACTGTTTTATGTGTTTTGATGAGAAATATTTAATACAATTTTAAATAAACCTATATCATGGCTAACAGTTTTAGGAAGATCATGTCCAGGATATACAGACCAGCTAGACATGGTATCCCAGTTTTCAGTGTCAAATGATGTGATTGCCTTAAGGAGTGTATGGGGAAACACGTAAGAGATTGGCTTAACTTGCAGATACAATCATTTTATGAGATACAAAGCTGGCCTGAATTTTATACTTAATATTTACATACTTCACTATGACTTGCAATTGTTTTGGTCATTAAATATTTATATCTCTTTGTCAATATGTAGTTTGATGTGTAGTAAATAGTAATTAGTTTTTATATGATAATTAACTACCTTTAAAATATATTCCCTATAGGAAAATGACTCAAATGATTTGTTAAAATCATTGTATAGCCATCCTGTGCCAAAGGCGAATGCTTTAGTCAGTTTAAGTGTGGTAAGTATTTTTTCTCGTTTATTCCTACTGACTATGAATAGTAGGTAGAGTTGAAAGAAATAGAAACCTCAGCCCTTTGAAAGAGTAAATTTATGTTGCTTCCCATCATTAACTGGCTTGGACAACCTTTTTTATTTTTTTCACTCTGTGCAGGGTAGAGTTTGTCTCTGTCTCATGTTGTTTTCTAAAAGTCATAGTCATAAAGAAGCAGAAATTTGAATTTTGCTCTATGGATGAGAAACTAAACTGCAGTAGGATCTGACAGTGCTAGAACTACTTTTTTGTGCTTCCAGCTGTTTCATGTAGACAATTTTGGTTTCTCCTGCTGTGCATCAGGAGACACTAACTCAGTTTTATTGCCTCTTATGTCTGAGTAGGTACAGTTTCAGGATTGGTCAAAAGTCTGTGAGAGCTGGCTGCTTTCCCTTCTTCCTTCCCATTTTTCCCAGTTTTGCTTAATCATACAAAAATGCTGTAGGAAGAACAGAAGTACACTGTTATGTGAAACTTTCAGCACATCTCGGTGAAGGAATGTGTCCAGGCCTCCTTTGCTTTTGTGCTCTGACTTTTTGTGGTGTGGGATGGGCTGGCGACAGTGGGGCAAGATGGTGTTGCTGCAGAAACTTCAAAAAGTGGATGTGTCCTTGTTACAGTTCCTGAGGTTTTCACCAGAATTAGCTTAGGGGTGCATGCTTAAACACATCTGTAGAGCTTGTGGGAAATATAAAGCCAGCACAGAGCCTCTGCTGTCTCCGAGACATTGTGCATGTTCAGAGCCTCTGTACAGCTACTGCCTTGCCAGGAAACTGTGTGTGAATACCTGGGTCTTGGTTGAACCATCGCACTCTGCAGGACACAAAGAAGTGGTTTTGTAAAGGCTTTGCTTACGCACATGCTGAAATATTGTTAGATTATTTATCTTGACTTTATTTGTGTGATTTCTTGTGACTTTTAGCTCATGTATTTTAGAAATGAGCCCCGTACTTCAATTAAAGTAAGCACAGATTCTAGAAAAGCATCTGGCCCTATTATGAAGGCATAGAAAAATGGAGTCTGCCACTCCTGTTCCAGCAGTTACTGATCCTTGCTGTTTAACATAATGATTACTTTATTTTATTTTATTTTAATTTTTCATATTTCAAATTCCTTGTTTTTTCACTAGGCTATAGAGACCTAATATTTTCCCACCTTCTACAGTGCTGATTGACTGTATTTGAAAGTCCTTCCAGTCTTGTTTGCTGTTTTCACCAGAACAATGAACTGGTTTTGAGGCTGCAGTTGGAATTGTTACTGTTGATAAGTTTTTTCTTTCTGTTGTCAGTGTAATGTTTCAGTTCCTAGCACCTTTGCCAAAAATACTTCTGTATATCAAATAATATTTTGCTATCATTAATTGCAGTATTACAACCAATTATAATTTGGCAACTCTAAAATGTTTTATAAAATGTCCATCAAAACTCCTGTGGTTCAGAGGGACATGGAGAAGTTTTAAATATATTCTTCCTTGTATTTCTCACAAAGTTCACCTTTCTAGAACTTGCCCACCTCCAAATGAGTGTTGTGGGGAATGTGGACATGGCTGTTCTGGTGAATACGGCTGGCTACCCTGGAACGACAGATTGCTTGCTTTTAAGTCAATACTTGTTGGTTTTATTTCAATGTTGTCTGACTTTGCAATTTTTTTTCTCAATTATGTCTTGTTCCCAGTTATATGAAAGAGTTTTGTAATCTTTCTAGCTGTGAACAATGGTTATCTAAATGCAAGCCTCTTGCCAAATGCTTGGCTGCAGGGACAGTCAAGCAAATATTGTGGGTTCAGGTGGGGCAGAGCAGGGAGGAGTGGGTCAGCTGAAATCCCAATGCTTGTTAGCTCTACAGACATCTCTGATTTTGTAATGCTGCAGGGAGCAGGGAAATATTTATGGCCACTTTCAGTTCTAGCCTTTTGTATTGATGTTTCTTTCTTGGTCCTCATATATTGTATATAAGCTAGACTGGAACCATCAGTAGTAACAGACTTAAAAAGAAATTACAGTCTGAAAAATAATTGTAGAAATGACATCATGAGGTGGCTTTTCCTTGTGCCAGGATCAGTCTGGTTCAGATTTCATTCACTCAGATGTGCTGCAGGGTAAAGGCTCGTGGATGCTGCAGCAGGGTTTGGGTGGCCGAGCACAGTGGTCCTTAGGACTGTGTGTGCATAACCATGCAGAAATTACCTCCAGTGTCTGGATCCATGGTGTTTGCTAGCAATCCTTGGTCAGGAGACACCAAAACACCTTTGCCCAGTTAGGGACCAAGTTCTACTCTCACCTGTTGGTCCCAGTAACAAACCTTCTGCAGCTGAAATTTATGAGGTGGTCATTTGTTCTGTGAAACCTGAGCTTAAAAATAATTTAGGTCACTTTCATTTTTTAAAAAATTTTAAAAATTTTGTTGTTGTTGGAAAAGCCAGCTAAGTCTGAATTCAGATGGGGGAGGAGTGAAAGGAATAAAACTTACTTTCAGCCAAGTATTTTAAACATGGAATATTACAAGCAGTAGAGCCAGCTTTGGCCTTTTTTGTTGGAAAACTCAAAAGTCAACTGTTCAATCTTTCTCTCATCTTGCATAAGAACCAAGAGATGATTTTTGCAAGTGAGCAAGTTTTGAAAAAACAGCCTTGTCTTGTATCGGTGAGTTTAAAAGGCACTGACTATCTCCAGCCTATCGTAATTAAAGAAATAATCACTTGCTATAGGATCTCTCTGTTGATTTGAGGCTTATTCATACCTGTCCTTTGGGAAATTCTGCTGCTGTCTTTGGCCTAAAAGAGCAGTCTGATATTAACGTACCTTTTGTGTTTAAATCCAGCTTCAGAGCTATGTGTGTGCGCATCGTAATCCTTTTGTAAAAACTGCTACCAAAATCAAACCCTTGAACTGATGAGCCAAACTCGCATTTTCCAGTGTCCTTTTTAGAGAAAACTTCACACAGGACAGCAGCTATTAATTTAGTATCTCTTCCAAGGTCATACATCTTCCTAAGAGAGTTCACAAAGCTGTGCAAGGACTCCATACCACAGTATTTTTGCTGCTTTATGACTCTTAATGACTGCAGTAATGGCTTTTGCTTCTCATAGTTTTGGCTTCCTTTTCTGTTTAATGAGTGAAATATTATTACTTTGTTAATTAGAAGTGATTACTTCTCCAAGTTAATAACTTCATTACTCAGAAATCTTTTGATAAATATTCTGTGACCTTATTACATATAGGGAGTAATTTTCTGTTTTCAATATACTTCTGAAGAATGCAGGCATTCTATCTGAATCTAATCTGAATATTTTCCTCTTCTTGACCGGAGAAAAAAAAAAAATCTCTTTTTTTCCTGTGTTGATGTGAAACAATACCTGTGATATTTATTGTGCAAGTGGTATGATGTTTATGGGATGCCTTTTTTAAGCCAATTTTTTCCTTAAATTTTAACTGTTGCCAAATGACCTAATTTGTGGGGAAATTTTTCTGTTAAATGTATCAAGCTGGTTTAATAAGTCTCCTACACAGACTTAATAGTATTAATGTTTTTTTCTTGAAGGCAAGACACATTTAAGTCTTACAGACTTTGTGTTGGTATATCTTTTTCAAATTTGACTTGAAAACAAGCTATGTCTTTGTGTTGCTAATTATAATTGTAAAAATACACTTTAAAACCAAAAGAAGTCTGGAAAAATGTCAAAATTCTGTTAAAAACAAATAAAAGCTAAAAAAATCAATAATTATCTTTTTTGCTTAATATGCACTCAGATTTTTTCTCCTTCAAGATTTAGACTAACATGCAAAAATGCCTTAAAACTTCTGAGCTAAATCCATCTCTGATAACTAATAAGAGCATTGGATTAATGAGAGTAATTTAAATTACATCTGGTTTTAGTTTAATCCATTTTATATTTACATCCTAGATGGCCTCAAACTAAGATGCATAAAATTGTTAATGTATTTCATAAATGATTGCAGAATCTCAGGCTTCAGATCTTGCATTTCTGTTAGCACATTTTTGATGCAAAGATGTTTGGAAAGAAAGGGGAATGTATATCAAGTAATAATATTTCTAGTCTAATTATTTTTCTCATGTGAATGGTTTTTCTTTTCCATTCCAAATTTACATTTTGTCTTTTAACTTTTTTTTGTTGCAATTTTTAATTCAATGCTTAATTTAATCAATGCTACTCTCAGGCTCGTGACAACATTTAAAGCTGGCTTAATTTCAGTGTTATTTCAAAACTGCAGCCCAGCATTTTGTTCCCTTGATTTTGTGCTGTGCAGAACCAGAGCTTGTCATTTCATGTTGTGATCTGCTTAATTCTTTGTCTAGCAGCAGCAAGAATGTTGTTAGAGAAATGGCTATTTGCTTAAACACAGATGGGGTTGGAAATCCTAAATGCTGGGTTCTTAAGAAAAGAATTTTTTTTTCCTGTGTGCATAAATTATCAATTATTTTTTCCCATTGATTAGCACTCGTATTTCATTACTCCTGATGTAACTGGATTGCCAACTATCCCTGAAAGTGTAAGTATTCCATTTCTTATTTAACCTCATTCTGGGCTAGGCTGAACTTTTGCTTTTATCAAGAGGAGATTGTTTTTTTCCAAGACTGTTTTTAGAAATGATTGATGTCTGTTATTGCAACCTTTAGCTGGTAGTTACTGTTGCATTCATTAACCCATTTTAAAGCATTAACAGGGCATTTCTGACCACTGCTATATCCACCCTTTGCTCGTAGTTACTTGGCTTCTTTGCATTTACTAGGGTTGCTTATATAAAATACATTCTACTTCTGCACCTCGTGTTTTATTTGAATACTTGCCCTTTAGACAGTGCATTGCTAAGCTGCAAATTCAGCCATCAAGATCTGCAGTCATTTTTTGTGCAAGAAGGCGTCGTTTCAGGCTTTTTGAAAACATGCTGTACCTGCTTACGCTTGGATGCTAACCAAGCACTAGGAACAGAGGTTTTGGGGCTTTTTTTTGGCTGTTTTTATTTTCTTTATGAAGACTTCCATTCTGTAAATGCTAAATCCTGGATGGTGCTGTGGGTAGAGTACAAATGGGAAATCTCGGATCATGTTCTCTATGATGTGTTTAGCTAGATAGCATCTCATAAAAGAGCTTTGAAGGGTCCTTTCTTCCTCCTCCAGCCTCTAAATCTGGAATTGTATGTGGTTGTATAGGTGTGTGTCACTTCCAAACTGTGACTTCCTTCTGGAAGTGAAGCTGTCGGGGTTCCCAAAATCCTGCAGTGCCCCAGAGCTCGTTCCTGGTGGGTGATGGTGTTGGGGCAGCAGGGAGCTGCTCCCAGCTCCCCTCGGCGTCCTGTGATGCAGGGTGGGATGGGCCAGGGAAGGACACAGAGCCAGGAAACACCGGTGGAGAGGAGCAGGAGGATGCTGGTAGCAGAGAGGAGCTTGAGGGTACATCTGTGCTGGTGGGAAGGAGTCTGAGGTGGTGGCATGGACCATGTTGCAACCCTAGAAACCAGGAAAAGTTGCTGGATGGAGGAATTAAAGAGAGGACACTTGTTGCTAGGGCTCACTGGGCAGGACAGGGCTTAGTTTTCAAATTTACGTCTTCATCTGTGTCACCTTATGTTTCGAATGCCTCTATTTTTAAGGAATCTCTTAACTTATTATTTGGGGTTCTAAGAGAACATAATTTTGGAAGCTAGAAGGTGTGTTACGGGCACAAATTGAAGGAAATATGGGAAAGCATCTATCTGGGCCTGTGGCTGATGGAGGATCCTGCAGTGATGCCACTGTAGATTTATTTAACTGGTTTGAGAAAGGTGAAATAATTTTAGGTGCCTTTCTATAATTATTTTTTACTCCATTAATAAAAGTCTCATCCTTTCAGTGTGAATCAAAATAGTAAGGTACTAATGGAGAGTTAGAACATGCAAGGAATGAAGAGATGAAGTAATTACAGTAAATTAGCAATAAAATGAATTCTTTTACCTTTTGCTGTAAGGTTCACATATTTCAGGGGCAGTAACTTTTCAGATGTAACAGAGAAATAACTGTGTCTGTCTCCTGAAGATAAATTGGTCTGTACAAGGCTGTGAACTGTTTTTTACCACAGCTTTTTCAACAAAGAATCAGCATACCATTATCAACTGCAGTGTTAGAGGGTGTCCAAGGTAAATTGGACTCAAATTCTCATGGTGCATCAGCCTCTGACAACCCCTTGAAAGTAGCACTTGAAAGAACAGAGGTTTTTTTCCAAAATTGAGTGTTTGTAGCCTTAAAGCTCTGGTTTTTATCTCTTCCAAAATTCTATGCAGTGTGGACCAAGAATAACTCTACTACCCCATGTCTTGAAATTAATAATGGATTTATGAATTTGCATGAAGCTGGATTGACCATTGGATCTTTCTTTGTCTTTTCAATTTTTTATTATTATTATTTTTTTGTTAATATTGCAATATCCCCAAAAAGGAAGTCACCCTGCTCTGGAGCTTTTCCTACTCATGTTGCCCTGGCTGTTTTTTCAGGGCTGGGAGTCCTTGCTGCTGTGTGTCAGCCACATCCAGAATAGAATGTTAGTGTACAATTGCACTGTTGATGTCTGTCCTTCTGCTAGGGCCTGCCTGTCCTTGACAGACCTCCTACATGAGCATTCAGTGACGCTGTTGTCCCTGAGAAGAGAGGAACAGGAGTTCTGCTTGCAGATATGATAATGAATGTGTGAAATTAAATATTTTGCATATTGAGGGCCCTATTAGTATATTTTTATACATGTTCTCCAGTGTTTACAAAACTTTGCTGTTTTCCTAGGCGTTTTTGCTGGTAGCTATTTTAGCTTATTCAGAACTTGTGTGTCTCTGGCGCTGTGCCCTGCAGAAATAACTGTTACATTCAGCTGGAACACAGAGATCCCCCCACCTTTTTCTTTTTTTCCCCTACTTTTCTGATGTCTGAGCTATTGATGGGAGATGCTGGTGACTTTGTCTCTGATTAAACCCCACAGTGGGATTCTTACCAGGGGTGAAAAGGGTGGCTGCAGGAAGAACCCAGTACCTTCCACAGTTCTGCAGGATGTTTGATGTCCTGGCACACACAGCTCAAGCCAAAGCTTGATGCTGTTCAACAAACTGTTTTGCTGTACTTGAAATGGAATAAAATGTGTTGACTTTGGGAGAGCCTGGCTAAGTAGCAGTTTTATGACTGTAGCTGTGACAGAACAGTTATCACAGTGGTGGAAGATCCAGTCCTGGTTTGGAAGTGATGGTCATCCTAAAAGCATATGGGGATATTGATGTGTAATAACCAATCTCATGTTTTTTCCAATTTGGAAAAACAAAAGGGCAAATCTAAGTCACAAGCGTAACAAAATGAGCGAAATATTAATAGCTTACACCACAGTTAACTTTTCATTTGCTTTAAAACCCAATTAATTATTTTTAAAGCGCCCAAATTTTGGTGCAAAAGGATTTTTTTAATAGTTTGGGTTGGGTTTTTTTCCCACCTACTAATTAGACAAAAATGTTTACAAGTAATGTGTATCAAATGTTCCACTTAGCTGCTACTGTTGCTATATTGTTAACTTTTTTTTAATTTAAACAGAGAAACCTCACTGAGTATTTTGTTGCTGTGGATGTGAACAACATGCTGCAACTTTATGCCAGTATGTTGCATGAGAGAAGAATCATTATTACCTCCAGCAAACTAAGCACTGTAAGTACTTCACACATCTCCTTTTAAGTAGGATATATTGAACATTTCACAAAATGACCCGCAGACCTTTGTGGTTTTAGATATGTTCCATGTGTACTTATAAGACAATATCTACATACTCTTCTGATATATGGTTTTAGTCTGGCTCTTGAAGTACAAAAGTCTGATTTATATAAGGCCTACTCAGATACATTAAGTCAGGTTAATTATTTTTCTTATCAGGAGATGAGAGTTCTTTAACTCTCCCGAGTTCATTTTTGTGCCTTCTAACCTAAAAAGAATTCTTAAGGGCTATTATAAGATCTTTATTATTCACTTGTGGCTTATTCCATTGGAGCTACTTGAAAGAAATCAAGGGTCCCTAATAATAGCTGCTATCCTAACCTGGTAATAGGTAGATTCATCTTTGTTAGAGTGGTTTGGGAGTGCACACTGTAATATCTCTGATTTGGAGCAGCTCTTCAGACTGTCAATAACGTACAACTCAAAATAGCAGTTTTTTAATTAAAGGTTTTAAGCTGCTGCCCACATTAAAATGGTTTTTTCCCCCCTCTTATGCCTGCTTAGACTGCTTAATAAAAGAAGGTTGCATTTTGTTTGGGAAGTATACCTAAATATTCAGATGCCGTTTTATTTTACTCTTCACAGAATTCTACAGGTTTTTAAAATCCCCTATATTTTGAAAATACTCCCAAGTCAATTTGCATCAGTACAAGACTGTCACTTTATAACCAAGTTTTAATCATAGAGTATAATTCTTATGCAGAATCTTTAGCGTATTAAGCACTGTTACCTTAATTTTTTTGAAGAATGCTGCGTAAAACATTTTGTTTAATGTGCTGTCTGTGGTGGCAAATCAGTTCTGTATTTCTGTGCTAATTGCACTACCAAAGAAATGAACACATGGGTACAAGGTTGGATATAGCACTAAAAATTACTATTTTCAAAGACTTGCAGGTGCTGTAAGGAGTGAGAATTCTCTGATTATAAATAGTAGATAAAACTCCTTTCAATTTTTTTGAGTCCAAAGTAAATTAAAAATAGAGAAGATTCAGAATTGCCATAAAAGGCTGACAGGTTTTACAGCTGTAGGTTGCAGTAGGGATTATATAATTGCCATGGTTTTTTTTAACCACCCCAGTGTTGGGTCCCTGGGTCTCCGACCAGCCCTGCAGTTAGGGCCGTGCACAAAGGCAGCGCTTTCCCAGTGCTCTGCAGGGCGGGGAGCTGAGGCACTCCTGGTAACTGGAGTGAAGCAAACGTGGGGGCATACAAGCAGAGGCCACGTGAACAACTGAAAACCAGCAAAATAAATATGAAATGAATTTAGACAAGCTTCACATTGCTAGTCTCTGATATATTTTTTAACTACCAAAGATTTTACTTTTTCCTAGGAAATTCCCATGTTTTATTACAGGGGTTTTTTCCCTCTCCATGCTCCCCTCCCCATGCTGAAATGGCTAGGGGAAGAGCTGTGCTTTACAACACAGTAATAAGACCTGAATGGGCAAATAGATTTTGAAGGGAAAGCCCTTTCAAAGAACCTATCTTAGCAGAAGCTCACATGATGTAGCAAAACTGTGGAATCAGAATTTTTTTTCACTTTGCCAGTCTGAAACACAGCTTGCTATATTTAAGGGGGGGGGAAAAAAAAGGGGAAAAAAAGAAATATACCATTAAAAAACCTCAGCTCCAATGATGCCCCAGTCAGCCCTGTTTTACTGCTCCAGTAGAGAGGAGATAGGAATCATGATGGCAGCTCTGAGCCCGTGGAAGATTCATTCTGCAGGTGAGCACGTGTCCGTCTGCTTGACACGCTCTAGAATTGTACTCTCAGCCTACATTTGGATCTGCTTAAGACTTGTTTTTGTTAGACTGAACATCCCAGCTGGTCTCTATTGCTGTGATGTGACAAGAGAAGAGGCAGTGCCAGAATTAGACTGTGCTGAGCTAGACCACCTTATTTACATGATCAAATTTCTCTTTGGAAGTTATTACAGAACAACAGATAGAATATTCTGGTTGTGAGAAGCTTCCACTTGGTTTGTAGTTCAGCTGTTTATTCCTACCCTTTTAATGAATTAATAGCCATCTTGCCTATGCCTTCACTTGAAAATAATTTATGTCACTTTCCAGACATTTGTAGTGGTGTTTGGACGTACTGGAGAGTGTCCCCAAGCTGTGAATGTGAATAGTGGCTTGCAGGTCAAATCCAAAACGAGAGAGCACATCAGCTTCGCTTTTTTTCTAGTTGCTTTTTCAGTCTCCTAGCATTACTGAAGTCATAGCTGTACAAAATTACTGCCACATCATGTTGGATCCACTTTCGATACAGGATTCCTTAATTTTCATTTGCACTAGTGAGTTCTGATAAAACAGAAAAGTAGACCTGGCTTATTAAGAGCTTCAGTTCGCAGGAGTGCTGCCCGCTCATCTCTTTCATGAACAGAACAGGAGTGATGCATGGCTTGCTTCTTTACAGAGCAATATAGTTAAAAAAGTTAATGAAACACTTTCCAGTATTGCCTATAAGAATTTAATTGAATTGCCAAGAATGATTAAATGTGTTTTTGGCATAAGATATTCATTTTTTAAAATAGGGATTGCTTGATGTAATACAGTAAGCAAATGGAGTTTCTTTGGACATCAGCCTTTGCAAGCTTTGTGCTGTTTTACTGTTGCATACAAAACACAGCAGACTGGTACTTTCTGCTGCAAAGGTCATGTTTTAATATTCCTAAATTACAACTTGATACTTGAAAAGATTATTTGTTCAAAAATAGTGCAATCAAGCACAACTTTCTGTTAAGGGAGTTGTGCCTTATCTTTGGGGTTAACTGAATATCAAGTGTTTATGTCAGTTCATGAAGACTGGGTTGTGATGTCACCTTCAAGTTATCAGCTCTGTTTCGGTTCACTATCTCAGGGCACTGACTGATAACAAAAGGCATAATTCAAGGCCTTGCTCACTTTCTCCTCGCCCTTCTTGTGGGGGCCAGGAATGGAAAACTGCCCTTACTTATGTTCAGGAATTCTTTGTCTACCATTTCTGCCCTGTTAATTTCATACTGTCACTATACTCAAGTAAAGGATCAGTCCTAGTATGGAAAAAAGGGCGGGGGGGGAAATTATACTGTGTTTAAAAGGGTTTGCTGTAGAGAGAAAAATAAAATAAAAGAAAGTTGCCTGTTTTAAGTTGCCGAGTAGGGTTTTTTAATTTAAAAAAAAAACCAAAACAGTAAAAAAGATAACCATCTTGAGGGTGTTTCATCTTATATTTTATTTCAGCCAAGCAGGCTTTGTTTTATGTGCATCTTCAGATTTTTGCAGTTGTTGTGTTTTCTTTGCATCTTCCTTGAAATTGATTTTCTGTGGGTTTATCCCCTTTAAAAACTCCTTTGGTGTAGATATTTGTCTGCTAGTCCTTCCAATTACTACCACGATGTAAGTGGAGACTTGCCACCACTCCATTCTGTTGTAGCTTCTGGGTCATTATTTGCCCTAACTGTTGATTCTTGTATTAGCTTGACTTTCCAACCACTTTAATAATGTGATTATCACCAACCTCACAGCTTGCTTCAGGCTTAGCGTTAGAGCGAGATGGATTCAGCTAGCCTGAGGATTATGCTCTGTAAGATCTGTTTGTAGCAAAAATTACCATTTCTGGCTTTTGAACAGTAAACTATGAAAGAGAAACAAATTATATGGCTTTGGATTAAGCGAAGGGATGAATGAAACAAAGGGATTGATCTATTCACAGAGGTGGCTGTTAGTTATTTCACTTTAGCAGCAAAAGGAAGACCTTTCCTAAATGTCATGCTGTATGTTCTGGCACAGCACTGTTTTCTCACACGTCACTGCATCTGCATGTATTCTTATTAGTTGCATGGAGCTGTATGAGTTTCAGTACAAATAATTTTTTAATTCAGTCTCTCTATAAATTATTAAAGCGCTGGGGTTGGATTTTCCAGGAAGGCTGAACTACAGCATTGATTTTATGCATGCTGGAGGCAGGCCCTAGATGTTTTGGCCCCAAGTGCACCTGCTGTGGTAGTCTACCAGAACATCATACCACACTCTCATGTATTCAAAGCAAAGGAATAAATCATGATTTTACAACAGTGCATCAGTTGACTTATTGCTGTTTTGTGACCGGAGGTAGGAAGGATTGCTGTTTAAAGCCATGTCATCGGTTCTCAAGTCACTCAAGCATGAAAGCTTGTCATATGCCTCTGTAATTGTACCTCTGCAGTCTCTCCCTAACTAGTCAGCTGGGGCTGTGTGTTCGTCTCCAACACCCGGCTGGCCAGTGTCTGACAGGAGCTTTCTCATCAGCCTGTCAGTAATATGCTAACTAGATGGGATCTTCTGCGGCCGGCGCTGGCAGGTGGAAGGGAGGCTACACTTTAAAGCAAATGTCTGAGCGTTAGCTCCACTTTGACCAGTATTTGTTTCGGGTAATACAAGCCTGGCGTGTCTCAGAGCACGGTGCTTACAAGTTCTGCTTGGCAATGGCTCTGGGTTTCTTTGGTAGCCCTGCAAAAACAGACGTGTGTGTCAATAGAAGATACAGATTTATTTGTTTTGGTGGCGAAGGAGCACTGAATATAAATTTACACACAAACATGCATTTGTGGAATCACTTTTACTGTTGCTTCCATGCAAAGACAGCTTTCTACAGTTGCCCCCAGTTGCCCTCGGTGAGTTGGACTGAGTGTTGGCTTTATTCTCTTTGCCTCAGTAGTCTTGTTCAGCTCTTGTCACACCATCCATAGTTGCTCAGGAAAAAATATTTCAGATTTAAAATTTAATTCGTATCTCAAATTCATGTGACCTGGAAATGTTCAAGGGCTAAATTTAGTTCTTAAAAGACAAGAAATGGATGGGAATTTATTATTAACTTGCAAGGCAGAATGGATGTTCTGCTGATACTCACTGTGCTCCCAGAAGCATAACTAGTATTAATTTTGGAATATAACCTCAGTTGGGCCATTTGGTCTGGAAGTAAATGACAAGAGTGGCATTTAATTTTTTATTTTTTTTTTTAGTTTGGGTGTAAGCAGTCTAAGATAAACTGGGCAGGGCTGTACACTGTTGTAGGTGCAGTTAAGTTCCCATTGAGACACCTGTAGGGAGCACACTTCCAGCAATGAGGCTGCAGGATGTCAATATGGAATACAGTGGGGTTAGGATATACAGCCAGATCTGCAAAGCTCTCTCAGTCTTGAAGTTTAGAATAGTTTTCCCATTGCCACAGCATAATATTAGGAGAAATAATTGCTGAAAGAATTTGTGAAAAGAAATTGAAATGTGTGGTTTAAAAACATCATTTAATGAGAGTTGGGGGGAAAAGCCAATAAATAGTTGCAAATTGCTATTACCTACCATCTATGTAAAACACAAAGAACTTCATTGCTGGGTTTTATAAAAAAAAAAATTTAAAATCCCAAACCTCAAAAATCCACACTGTAAAAAAAAAAAAAGGGCACATAGACAGAAAGACAGATCTACAAATTTATTTCAGAATTTAATTTTTCACTTACTAGCACTTGCAGGAAAAAGAAATTTCCAAGATTGAGTTAAACTGGGGCAAAGTTGTTTCTTTCTCCAGTTCATATGAGATTTGGCAATTCAGTAGAAACTGAGGGAAGAAACCACTGTGTAGAGCCAGTGCAGGCACTGCTGTGGGCATAAGCACTCTGAGAGAAGCCTGTAAGAACTGAGTCCTTTGTGGCTGGGCTGAAGGGGAACTGAAAGGGAAAGAGTCCCTATTCTGTTGAGCAGAACTGTCTCACCCCCTACAAAAAGTACCAGTGAAGTCATTTGGTGGTCGTGTGAAGCAAAAGAAGTGAGGAAGAGTTGCTGGAGGGTGCATGAGTGTAATAGCAGCCCTTGCTCTGGTGTGCTGGTACGGCGAGATTTCCCCTTTTCACACTTGCTACTGCTTTATCACTCTTTTTTTCCTAAATTCACCAATGATGAGATGAGCTATAGCATCACTGGTGGTTATCTCTACTCTTGCTACAGTAAGTTGTCTGTCAGCCGTTCACAGGGAAGTTTTTCCCTGCTGCTTCCTAGTTAGTGTATAGCAGAAGAATATGCCATGGAGTTCCTTTGGAGGAGGAAATGTTAATAACAAATTATTTTCCTGGAAGCTCTTCTGTCAGAGGTGAGAAATGTTTGCAGAACCCCCTCATTTTATGGGAGGGTATCTCTTCCTCTGTGGAGACAGATTATAAAATAAAGGAGGAAGGAAAGGACGTGTCAGGAGATGGTCAGGAAAAGGGACATGAAAGTGTGAATGTTTGTGGTGTTCTGTGTTTTTGTGATCAAGGCAGAGATAAAGAAGTTAGGGAATAAATGAATGTCAAGATGGGAATAAACAGATCAAGAACATACAGAGATGAAATGAAGAAATATGAGGAAACTACAATTTTTGAACAGATGATATAAAGAAGCATAGTTAGTTTATTATAGGATAAATGAGTGTCATAAGAGGCATGTTAGTTAACCTGATCTCTGTAACGTGTTAGGGATAAAACCTGATGATTAACTTCCAAGAGTTCCATTTTCAACCTATAAAAAATACAAAAAACCTTTGTGGCATGAAAATATTGAGTAATTGAATGAAGTTACATGTTTTTTCTCTGCACCCACACCTACTTTGTTCTAGAGATACCTCTGATTATCTGTAAAAGCGCCTGTAGGTCCCTGGTGTAGGCACAGTATGTCAGTGGTATTCCTTGCTGAGCACTCACCTGTCTACTACCACTTCAATTCTATTTTCTGCTCAGCTTCCATTATTGGGAAACATGTCACTCCTGGAGCCATAGGCAAGGAACAAGCCGTGTCTGCAGCCTTCTCTTTTCTCTTCCAAACTAATGCACAAGAATGATGCCATAATGCTGCTTTGTGAATCAAGAATTGCAAGAAAAGAATGAAATTGATTGTATATGAAGTGCTGTCAAAATCATGAATAACACTCGTCTCTTCCCTTTCCTTCCCCCAGAAAGAATGATAAAAGGAAGTGAATCCTAAAAAAACCCAACAGCAATTCCAGGAGAAAAATAAGTTTTTTATATAAGTGTTTTCTTTTACATCTTTAATTTTTAAAAGGGAAAAAGTTAAAATTTTCATCCGTGAACTGGAAAAATATTTCCCTTTCTCTCTCCCTTCTGTGAGAGAGGAGAGCTGGGTTTTCATCTTGCCAACAGGAGGAAAATGCATTATGGCTCATTTAAGGTCCTCCCTCTTTTTCTCCCTGAAGATTATGGGGATGGCAGATGGAAAATGATTAGCCAGGAGCTAAATTAAAGAATTACATGGAAGTGGCTTTGCATATCATGGCTTGGACAATATATTCTGTTCTCTTTCATTGCTAAATTTTTTTTTCCTCACTGATTTCTCACCAATGCCAGAAGAATGGGCTAGTTTATCATTTAGTCTGAGTGTCTAATCTTTAGAGCTGGGAATAGATTTATGCTCTCTTGTAAACTGGCAAAAGCAAGAGCTCCTTTCCCACTTTACTCCCCAGCAATCTTCCCCCTGCCCTGCCCCCTGTTCAAGAAGTGGATGGAAAGGTAGGTCTCCACAAATGTTAAGCATCTTTTAAGGGTTTGGGGCCTGATCTCATTCTCAATCAAACAGGTTTTAGATGTGTTTGCCCCTCTAAAGTTGGTTGTCTTAACTCAACTCTTAAAGTTGAGTTGTAATAATGTAGAGGAGAGGCTTCCTTTCACCTGTGCGACTGTTCCCCTTTCAGAAGGCAGAGAGTGGTTCCTCAGTAGTTCTTGTGAGCTGGGAGTGTTGGGGTAGGAGCAGCGAGGGTTGGTCCAGGCTGGTGGTGACTGCTGTAATTGTGGTAGAACAGTGACCCATCCCCTACAGTTTATTGCTATAGGTATTAATGAGCAGATGAGATAACCAAACTAAACAGAATCTTGGGCATCTTTCAACATATGTGTGGTCAAGGCAGTGGGAGGGAAGCAGTTCCTTGGCCCATTGGGACTGTGAGGGAGGAGGGAGAGAGCACACCAGTACCCATTTCTGGACATGGTGTTGACAGAGATTGACAGTGTTTGACGATTTTTCAGGAAATGGTTTTATCACAGTAGTTCTTTAGTTGCTTACAGTAGATTTTGAAAGGTTGTACAGAATCACAGGTTAATTTTACTTTAACATTTGTTTAACTTCTGTTGCTGTTTTTGGCTTTCTGACAAGATTCTGCTAATCAGTTTCTGTCTTTCTAGTTTGTGCATTGCAATGTGTGCAAATCTCGCCACCTATGCTCTTCCTCTCTTTTTACCTTTTATTATAGAAAAGGCTTTGAAGAAAGTAATTTATATAGATTGAAAGAAACTGCCAGGTAACTTTTGTGCAGGATACAGGTATTTTCATGTTACTCATTGAAATAATGTGAATAATATAAGCATTATCTGTGAGTCTGCAGAAAATGTTTCAGCTGCAGTAGCATGGCTCTAGACATGTCACAGTGTTGTAGCAAAAGCTAAAATGAGGAAAAGGAAAAAAGATAACAGAAGAAGGGACCAGTCCCCTTGAAATACAGAGCAGAAAGATTCATTGATAGAAGTGAGCATTGGGGTAACAGGTACACACATCAGAATTACTGCATCCACGTGAGGGAGGGGAGGAGCTGCACTCTGTGTGTTCCCAGGAGCAGGTAAACCTGCTTTCATCAAGTCTTGAACTAAAACTTCTCCTGGCTATTCATGTTCATCAGTGCATAGATTTTTGAACAAAAGCCTTTCAGCTGTCTGCTTATTGCCGTAAGTGGAAAGTAACTCATCGTTCTCTAGAATTTGGGCATTATTTCAGTCTTGTAGAGATTTGCTAGCAATCAATTTTCTGTCCCCCAGTAATGTGTTTTGCTAACAAACTCTGTAATGTGGTCTCCCACTATTTGGAGAGACTGTATTTTCACTGGGCATGAAGTTTCAGAATTTTTTTATTGCAGGGGCAAAGATAAAAATTATTTTACCAGAATCACTGCAGTACTCTGGAGAAAACACCAATTACTTTCCTTGCAGGATATTAAAGCTCACATGTTGATTCTGAGTACAGCATCTTATCAGGAGAGATCAGAAACAAACGGAAACTTTCCGTTGTACTCAGTGCTATTAGTAAACCTTTTACTGATGGAATGAGACATAAAGCTTCTTCTCATGTCCAGTGCAAGTGTTAGAGACTTCAAATTAGGTGTGTTCATTCGTTAGAGGGTTGAACACTGAAATTTTGCTTTTAACTAATTCAAATCAATTTTGACTCATGCTGTTCATGTAGTTTAAAAACAAATTGTTTAAACCAATTAAAAAATGATAATTAGATTTTTTTTTTGAAAATAAAAGTTGTTTAACTAAAGGACATTCTTTGACATGGAGAAAAAACAGTCTAAAAATCAAAATTGATGGAAGCAAAAATATTTAAGGTTCTGTTCAATGCTGGCAAATGGGTTTACTTAGAAACTGCCTGCCCATTTTCTATGGATAGAAACACAACTCTAATAGATCTTTTCTAGTGCACGGAACTACAGGAGGATGTCTCAACATCATTTGTTGCCTCAAACCGGGTAATAAATTACGAGATTTGCAGAAACTAGGTTCTGCAGCACTTCTCTGCTATAATTTCAGATTTTTTAGCAAACTGCAGAGTTGTGCAGTGATCTATGTGTGTGTATACATAAACATACAGCAAATTTTATTGGACAGAGGGTTTTGCCTTTTATATAAAACTTACCTGTAAAAGGAATCACAGTTCACAGTTGATGTTTATCTCCAGTTATCAGTGGAAAAATAGGTAGGGTTGTACACAGTCTTGAGGACAACTTCAGGATAATTTGGGAGAATGTCTACTGAAGGCGACTTCAAGATAATTTAGGAGAATGTGTACCTGTTTTGAAGATGAGATTTTCCTGATCTATGACGTATCTTTCCTTAGAATTATTTTTTTAAAAAGATAGTTCTTGATAATTCCTTTGGGAATAGATGGCAGTGAATTGACAGACTCCAGAGAGATGCCTTTGTCCCTGAACAGTGTAAGGAATTGTTTTCTGCAGAAGATATCCCCACTTGGTCAAGCAACAGACCCTCATTTCTTTGCCTGGGAGCTTGTGCTGTGTGCTTTGTTTGGGGATCTCCTCCTGCAGCCTGTGGCAGGTGCCTGCTGGGCTCTGCTCCCAGGCACAGACGCTGTCGGACACCCCCAAATCCGGTGTCACCTTTGTAGAGTTCTGGTGTAAATGGCCGAGTTCTGCCTGGTGCCTCGCTTTTCAGAGCTCTCGAACTGCCTGCTTCCTCAGTGCTGCCTCGTGCAGCATTATTGCGGGGTTCACAGCAGTTCCCCTTCTGCTCGGTGGAGTGGATGTGTCAGCTGAAGAGGAAGGTTATTTAAGTAACTAAATGCATTTGAGAAATGCAGTCACCGTTGAAACAGTACAAAAAGCAAAAAAGAGATTTTTTTTTTTCCAGAAAGTTTGCAGATTTTAATATGAAATCCATAATTATCTTATCAGTATTTGCTTGAAGGCAGAGTTGGCAGAATATTAAAATGTCACACAGTTTGAAGAGCAGCACAATCCCATGGCTGCTCGTGTTACAGGCTGTATACAACAGGAAACTATAAAACATGTTCATGGCGTACTAAAATGTTTGGAAACCTCCTGCAGCAGCATAGAGGGAAATGTTTCAATAAGATCTTACATTAGGATGATATTAAATAGAAAAGCAAGGAACAGTACAACAAAAGCTTGATGTGTTAGTAATCAAATCTTTACCTTTCCTGCTAGAAATACTAAAATTTAGTAGATTAAAAAAATTCTAAATTTTAAATAGATGCTAGTGTGAGTGCCACACTAAAATGCAGATTATAAAATGAGTTAATAAAAGTTCAGATGTTTTTAAGGAATTGCACACTTCCTCTGTTAAAGTGAGAATTAAAATATAACAGATGTATGCATAAGATAGGGAAATTTCTTCATGCAAATAGTATAGTCATCTTAATTCATAATTTAAGAATGCCTATTAAGAGGAGGAGGAGGCGACTGTATACATCAGGGGATATCCTGTATAACTGTATGCTCAGCTTTTTTTCAGCCTCTGATTGAAATACATGAAATGCTAATTTTTATATAGGTTGTTGTAGTTTGAAATTTATATACTGTGTACAATAGTATGTGGACATACTAATTAGTAATTCCATATCCCTTCTGAGTGAAAGAGCAAAAAACACAATGCTGAGCTGGACTGTGCTGTCAGTAGTGTTAGTTAAACTACAGAGAGAGATAATATGGAAATAAACCTCATAAATCCCACTGTGTAGAAGAGGGATAAGGTACTCGTTTATTTCTTCCCCCAAATCTATTCTTGGCAACCACGCAGTAATTATTAAAATAGCCATTATTATAAGTCCAGAACGAGAGTAATTGCGGAGGTGTGGTGTAAAGCTAAGAAAGGAGATGTTAATCTGAAAGGAAGAGTTTAAATAGGGAATTATGATATCCTTGGCTTTCTGCAGTGTAGCTGTCAGGCTCGGGCAGCTCGCTGGTCAATAGTGACATTCTGTGTGTCAGTGAACAGAGTCTCCTGATACCTTAACCTGCAGTTCACACATTACTGAAGCTCCAACTGTCGAACATTCAAGTCCCTTGGTACCACTGCAGCTTCCAGACTCTCCTGACTGGCTCATGTTTCATTCTTTGGCAATTTGCCCTAATGATATCCCTCAGGAGCTTTCAGACCCTCTTCTTTTCCATATTTAATCGTGTTATATTAATCTGAGTGCTGAGCAAACTAGGCTGCACAAATTGTAATTGTCTGTGATTTTTGCTGCATTGGTCTTATAACTGCTTTTTTTTTTCATTTTTAGTGTAAAAATGCATGTACAAAATTGTAGTGTAATTTTTATTTACAAGTCTAAATGTCCAAGACAGCCAGGGTGTGAACGCTTTAACTACTGATCTGTTCCACAAAGAGGGTTGGTTTTTTTCCACGTAAAATCCGTAATGTTTTAGCGCTTGCTGTATGGGCAGGATTTACATTTTATTTTTAGCTCTTTGTTTTGTTACTGTGAAAGTTCATGTCTAATAACCGGTGCTATTATCAAGTTAAACTCAGATAGTAATTTTGTTGTGATATAAAACATTAGGACAGCCTCATCTTTTCCATCAGCTCGGTAACTTCTAAGTAGGGCATTCACTTAAAAAAATTTTTTTCCCTTTTTTAATGAGGTTTGTGGTGGATAGAAGCTACCTTCTTTTGAACACAGTCTTGATTTTTTCTCATTCTGTTGTAGCTCTGTGCCTGCATAATAAAGTAAGAAAATTTGAGAGACTCTCCGATAGCAAAGATAGATCAAATTTGAATTCTTTACATATTGCAGATTATTTTCTTCACTTGTGGAATGAACTTGGCCCTATTTCTAGTGAATTGCATAGTTGTTTGTTTGTTTGTTGTGGGGTAAAGTGGTGATTGTGGTGATTTTTTCTTTGTTTTAGAAAACCAGAGATGTCCATTTTGAGTGGTAAGCAGTTTGTAGCACCTCCTTTCTTGGTCAAGGAGTCCTTCATTTTCCATGATCCTTGTGCCAGGCTTGGAAGTCTCTGCTTTGGGAAGGGAGTTTTGGAAAATTGTAATAAAGTTGCTTTTCTGTTACAGGGAATATTCATTCAGATTTTTTTTTTTTTAAAGATAGTTTGGAAATCAAGATAGTGACACAAACAGGAGTTAACCCTGCTTCTGAATTTAGTGCTGTTCTGACTCTTTGTGCAGCTTCAGATCAATTCCAGTTAAAAATAGCAGAAATGGGGACCAGAAATCTCCCCTGAGTCTTTCCCACTCAGTGGAGCTGCGTGAAACCGGGGTGCACTTCAGTCCTGTGTGTTCATGGCAGTACTCATGTTTGACCACGACTGCATCAAGTAATCCATGATTGTTTCCCTTTTTCCAAGGGAATAGCTGAGCGGGGAGGGCTAACTCGACTTGTTAGCCTGACTTCTTGCAGATGTTGTGCTTGTATACATACGTCAGAGTTCTTCGTGGATGTGTTTTGGCAATTCAGAGTAATTTACAAAATTATATAATAGGTGGTTTGGGGAGGTTAAGATTCTTGCATGTCTAAAAGTTAATTTAAGACTTTGTATTTTCTTTTTATTCATGTTTTTTTTGTTGCCAATTCTGTGTGTGTATTTTTATTTTTAGTTAACTGCTTGTGTTCATGCGTCAGCTGCATTGTTATATCCAATGTATTGGCAACATATTTACATCCCAGTGCTTCCTCCACATCTTCTGGACTACTGCTGGTAAGACAGCTAACCTGTTATCCCCATTTCTGAGATCCTTCCCTGTCTTAGGATTCTGAGTAACTGATGAAAACACTAACTCTTTATTGTGACTGAACATACAGGATCCAGTTTATGAAAGCACTTAGGCCAATGCTTAAATGATGACTTGAATAGGGATATTCCAGCATGCCTTGATGTGGTGTTTGAATTGGTACCTTGAGTTACAGTGCTGATTACCATCAGTGCAGCATTTATAATCCTGTTTGTAATAACTGTTTCTGTTTTACTGGTAAGAGAATTCATTCCATAATTTAAATGCAACCGTGTTACAGTTTACTTTTAGTTGGCTTTTATTTCAAGTTGAAATAAATGATACTTATGGAAGTATTCAGAAAAAAACTGATCGTTTTTTCCAGAATCAGATGTTAGTATTCATCAGTGATTTAGTATTTGTATTTTAACTCAGCCAGGCTCAGGATTCTAGCCAGCGCCTTCCCAAAAGAGCTTAAAAACTCCTTTTGGGACTCCAGAATTTTTATAATAAGAGTTCTGCTTCTCCTGATGTGTTTCTGTTCACGTGACAGACTTTGTGGTTTTGGCATATTTTTAAGTTGAACAAGAATCACTTTTTGATTCACTTCTGATCCTTCAAGGGGATGATGTTTCCACATGCCTGTGTTTCACAATTTCAGGCTAAGACTACTTGCTTTTGTTCAGAGTAGAGGCAGAGATAGTAAATGAGAGTTTCCATTAAAGCGTTTAAACAGGAATATCCATCCCTGGAGATTTTCACTTTACCTAGACCCTCTGGGTCTGTTAGGGAAAAATGAACCATTTCAAGCTGGTTTAGAGATTGGGAATTACTATTGTATATAAAAACTGAGATCCAGCCAGATGCTTACCAAGCTGAGTCTGTGTTTTCTTCATAGAAATAAATGATGCTTATATGTTTGCTGGGCTTTATGTTGATGGTTTTGGTTTGGGTTTTTCCCCCCCCAAATCTATGAATACATTGCTGTTCCACTGAACTCCACCCAGTCTACTGAACTTTTGTTTTCAAACAAATTCTTGCTATGTTTCCTTAAGTGTCTTTGATAGTTTTTCCTGAATTTCACAATATTTGTCCATGGTATATATTTTTTCTGCGGTATTTCTTACGATTCGTGTATATATTATTTGTTGTTTTAAAAAAGAAAACAAATGTTCTTCTCCAGCTCCTCCCTTTCCTTACAAGTACAGCTGAGCCTTTCATCTTTAATGATAGTTTTCTTTTGAAGAAACTCTGTCCTAATTGTTTCTCCTCCTGCTTTTGATAAAATGCACCGAGGTGGGGTAGAACTTGGGTGCATTTTAGTTTTTGTATTACTTGAGCTTACTGCCAGAAGCTTTGTAATTTCTCAGATCATCCATAAATGCTGTTCTCAGGAGGCAGATCAACACCTTTATTCGAGCTGTACCCTGTAGAGTGCATCCTGGATACTAGAAGAGTTTTTTATTTCCCCTTCTAAGCACAGATAATGTTTCCAGAAATAATAATGATAGATGCTGTACACAGCTCCATGTGAGGATGATAATAGTTGGGATTCTAGGTCACTGTGGCGTGACCTGGGAATTTTTTTTACTCATTAAAAAGAAGCATGGAGTTTCCTAAACTTGTAAAATTCATTTATATCCTTTTTCTTTATCACAGTAGTACAATAGGGTGGAGGAAAAGTTTCCCTGTTTTAGAGATGTTCAAAAGGAAACATAAAGTTTTCATGAAAAGAAATGCACAACTGATGAATTTATCACAGTAACTAGAATTCAGACCTTTTGACTCAGATTTTTGTGCATTTACATTTCTCTTTCTGATCACCTGAATGGTTCTTTTGTGAGACGGGTTGGAAAAGTATAATAAAAACACATAAATTACGTAGCTTTCCTCATGTTCTGGTGTATTAACAGTAAATAAATGTTCTCTTCATAGGTATATAATATATCAAGTTAAAAAACCTTGATGAATTCTTAAGGTCAAAGTTTATGGTAGGCCTGATCTAGTTTGCAGTCCAATCGTGCCAATTTAAAATTAATAAAAGAATTTTAAAGTTATTTTGTATACTTTGATTTTTTTATGACATTTTGATAAGCAAAGTTCTTTTTATGAAAGTGCCATTTTTCCTTTTAGTTCAACATGCATTTTCATACCTAGAAATTTCCTTGTCAGTGTTTCACCTGGACTGGTTGGAATGTCTCCCATGAACTCTCATTTTCTTAGTGTTGTTCTGGAATGGTATTCAAATATATGAAGTAGGGGAATATCAATTGGACAATTTTGTTCATTCCATAGTAGTAAGGCTTTTTTTAAACAAAGATAAAATTAGTTGGACTAAATATCTTTATAATATCATAAAGATAAATAATATAATTCTGTGGGAGTTAGAATTTGATAAATTACGTAAATTACCTAGCTGGTGCATTTTGTAAGCATGAAAAAAGAAAAATGTATCTTTGAGCAAAACACAGCTATATTGAAAATTATTTCAATTCTTCCACTTGCCTTTTTAATAAAAAACTCTGTTAGTTTCTATCCTGCTGCCTGATTTACGGGCTGGATTTAGAGCTAATGTAACAGATGCTGCTGGAGTAGCCCAAACCAGAGGGGTCAGTGTGGACTGCAACGCCCTCAGGACTGGCCAGGCCGTGAGTGCCAAGGTCCAGTGTGTGAACAGTGTCTGTTTGTCGACTTCAGGAGGGTTTTCTACCCCCATGCAGCTCATCTCGGCCCTGAATGCCATTTTGAGAGCTCCAGTGTGAGAATTGGAGTGACCATCCAAAAAAGGAGGCATAATAAATTTCTTTTTTCTAAAAGACAGCAAAATCCTGGGCTGTGAAAGGAATGTTCATTGTAGCTGTAGAGCAAATAACACAGCACAGTTAATGAAAGATTGAGTTTTAGATTATGTTATAAAAAATTGATTTCTCTTCTACATTTAAGTAAAAAAGGAGGCTGTTGCACTCAGCAGTGTGAGTGGCTGGCTTTCAAGGAAACTTCTACAAAATTAAGTTTGAGCATTGATATAGTAATTATATTTGAATAAAATTAATTTTTGTAAAGGATAAATCTAATTTCATGACATTTCTGTGTAATATCTCAGCAAACTAAATCACCAGTATTAGAATAGATGCCAGTTTTGTGTGTGGAGGATAAAGCATCTGTTATACTGATGCTCTGTTAGGAATATAATGCAATTAGAAAATTCAAGTTACAATTGCACTAGGTTTTTATGAGCTTTGGTCTCTTCTGAATTAGAATATACATATGCCTGTTTTCGTGAGAATGGGACGATTATTTTCCAATTAACTTGGATGTTTTGCATAACACAGTAATTATTTTGGGCAATGATACCATAGATTGATATTTTTGGTGATAACATGCATAAGCAAGAGAAAAACTGTATAGCAGCCCCCAGCAGTATCGTAGTAAGCAATTTCATGTACATATTACAGTCCTCTGCTGTTAAGACTTCGGAATCCAGCAGTAATAAAATTCACTTTTTGCTGAAAATGATCAAATTGACTTTCCATACCTGCAGTTTTTATTTCATCCATTTTCAGGAAGTGCTTTGTACTTTTATTCTGTTAACTTCAAAATGGAAATGATGTGGCTGTTTCTTTGTTCTGTAGAGAAAGGAGCTACATGCTACCCTTTTTAATGACAGATTTATTAATGGAGCAAATCATCAGCTATCTTAAGTCAGCACAGGCGTGGTGAAGCTACTGGAACAGTGTCGATGTACTAGAAAACAAGTGTGCATAAAATCCATACATGATATAGCACTTGTTTTCCATGTAGTTTCTCCTGTTCACATTATTTGTAGCACTAAGATATCCTGGTATGAGGAACCTGAGGGTCTGTTTTGCTGCATATTCCACAGCAGAATTCCCAGTTACGTGTCAGCCGTAATCATTCTGATTGGCTTGGTTAAATATGTTAAATAGTACAAAGCATTCTTAGAATTATAGTGGTTTAAAGCTGTTTAAATCCTCTCTGAATATGTCTGTATGTCTGCTCTGGAGTGACACTCGTTTACAGCTCCGTGTAATTCGTGTTTAGTTTACAAAGACATGAGGATTAGCCTGGGTGAAGTCATCAGGAAGTGCTAAAATTTGTCTGTATTGGGCTAAGAAAAAGATGTGTGGGAAAATAAGGCCTCTCTTCTTTTTTGGAAGTTCCATTGCCTAGAAACTTTAAGCCATGACAGTTTGCAGTTTCAGCAAACCTATATTTTGATAGCATAAACACGATGAAATCTTGTTTGGGCCTTGCTCAGGCTGAGTTTTTGGTTTTGTTTGTTGGTTTTTGTTTGGATTATTTTTTCATTGATCCTCTCCTGTGGGTCATTGTTAATGAGAATTGGCTAATCCGTAGGGTGTACAGATTTTTCTAAAATGGGCTGTGGTCGTAGGCAGGTGAGAATTGCTTCTTCTGGTCCCGGAGGTGGGACCAAACGGATGAGACCACGTGAACTGATGCAGTGGAGCCTTTCCCCATCCTTGGGAAGTCAATCACCACTCAGTCAGTGCCACTGGCTCAGATCCGTGATCAAATTATTGCCATGAGAGAAATTATCGTGTCTGAGTTGTTTGTGTACCTTTGTATAAATCATCTGGCCTCTGAAAATTTATTTTTCAGATATTCTTTTTATTTAGGTTTTTTTTCTGTGTAGTCTATTAGTGATTCATTTCCCACTGAGTTGCCTAAACCAGCCTGTCTATTGCTTGCTTCTCTGGAGTGACTATTGCCAGTAATCTGACAGAACCCAAAAGTCCGATGGTGATTGTTGGGGTTTTTTTTCCTTCAGTGCTGGACACTGAGTGTATTCTTGGTCAGATGTTGCCAGAACAGAAGATTGTAGGAAACCATGATAAATTAGCCTGACTTACTCAGTTTCTTGCTTGCATGCTGCAGGAGGTCTTACTGCAGTGGCTTTCTATGGAGATTTGTTTTATTCGGAGAATATAGTTCCTTGTCTTATGCAAGTTGGAAAGGAGAAGTTTATTCTCTTGAGTTAAATAGGACATTTTACAGCTTCCAAACACTCGCCAAGGAAGGGTTTCAGAATCAGAACTGGTGTTAATGATGTTTGTGTTGCATTGTGGTGATGGTAACTGGGACCCCGTTCTTCAGAATGGCGTTTTAAAACCAGCCCACTTTGGGAACATCTGCTGGGTCAGCTCAGTGTGGTCAATTATTGGAACGGGGTCTGGATGAAAAGCCGTGGGGCCTCCTTGCTCATGCCTTGTCGTTTGGAGCAGCATCCTTTATTTTATGGTCATCTTTACTGCAGAGTAAAATAAATTTTTTCTTGTCTAGTAAAAATTCCTGTAGCAACTGTGTTCATTTAATACTGTCTTAAACAGGTGACTGTTTACTAGGGTCTTACGTGCCAAGATTTAAAATACTCCATTAAAGTTGTACTTAAAACTTGATGTTTTCCACTCTTTTTCTTCAGTGCACCGATGCCTTATCTAATTGGCGTCCACTTAAGCTTGATAGAGGTAAGTTTAATATGCACTTCAGAGTACTGGGAAGCGTGAGGTGTGTGCACCATAAAAAAAATGTTAGTGGAAATGCTTCAGAAAAAATCCCTGTATTTTAGCATGCAGAATTACAAAATTTAAGTTTTATATGCTTTACTAAGTAAAAAAAGTCTCTCTTTGAAATCTTAGTTTTGAAGTGTTTTATGGAGACATGTAGCTCTATGTCATGATTTGTTTCTCTGTCTAATTAATAGCTCAGTGATAGCTATTTTCCTCCTTTTAATACTTTAGCAACAGATTTTCCCAATAATGAGAACATGTAAAATTTCTTTTGGAGTCACCATCACTCAGATTTCAGCATTATTGTGATTTCCCAGATAATTTGTGTTCCTGTCCCTCTGAAAATTTGAGTCTAACCTCCAGCCCATAACACTCATAACTGTTAATTTAGAAATTAGTATTTTTTGCCAAAAAACAAGAGGTAGCTTTTGCAGATTTGAACATAAAGCAACACAATAGAACTCACTTGACTGGTCAATACGAGCTGGCTGTGAAATAGTTTTGCCTTTTCCCATAACCGTTTGATTACGCTGTGACGCCTACGTGTGCCATCTGATTATCATGCAGAGTAGATAATTGATTTGGGAACATTATTTGATTTACACTTCTGCTAAAGCAGTTTCTAAGGATCAATTCACATCTGCTAAGCTGATGGGGTGGGTTCTTTCCTGAGCCACCAGCACTTTTGTTTTTCCAGAAAAAGGCCTTCTCTATCATCTACGCTTCTTAACTCCAGGCACAGCCTTCTGTGCTCCCAAATCAGGTTCATATGACCTGCATGCATCCTTGACTAGGATGTTTTTTCTTATTCAGTAAGGAAATAATGGAACAGAAAGATTTGCCCTGAAAAAGCAGTCACTCAGTTCCTTCAGGAATTATTTCCTGCATTATTATGTATTATTGTAGGACCATATAGAAAAGAGTTCTATCCCTTTTTCCTGAAAGGAACAAATTGTTTAATTCTTAGCTGCTAGCCAAGTACATGGATGAAAAAGTGTGTTATCCATTCTTCTGTAGTAATAGTAGGCATCACATGCCTGGTACTTACATAAATCTGCAAATAATTGTAGTTTTTTCTCGTTTTCATCTGATTATATGATTCACATCTTACCTGGTTTTCACAAATATGAGAGAATGAAATGTTGTTATAAGATATGTGTAGTTCCAATATATATTTATTCAATTTATATTTGTCCAATATATTTAACTGTGTTCTGTGTCAGTCTTGGTTTTCAGGAATTCATTTCAGAGATTATTAATATAACCTTAGTATTTGAAGAATAAGAAGTATTTTTAAAAGCTACTCTGAATGCTGTATCTAATTCACAAATCCTGCATCTAAAGCTCCAACTGTTGTTTTTGCCATTACTGTCCTTTGTATAAAATCATCATTTGTAATTTAGCACATTATAATATAAATGTACTTCAGGAGGACAGCACAGTAAATTGTTTTTCCAGCATTTTTTTTTCTTCTTTACAGAGAGTGAAAAATAGATCACTGGAGGATGTGGTTTTGCTAAATGTTGACACAAACACTCTAGAAACCCCTTTTAATGACCTGAACAATCTACCTGGTGAAGTGGTGAGTCTCAGACATTTCATTCTTTCTTTCTTATATAGGTGCTTGAATTACTAGTAGTTATTTTTTACCTCATTTTGCCAACTGCTATAAAAGGAATAAGGGGGTGAAAAGCACCTAGTGCAGACCCCTATATTTGAGATTTTTACCTTTTTGACAGTTGAGGAGACGTTGAATGGAACATCATATTCCTCATTGTAAAAGTAGGATCATAATTATAAAGCTAGCTGCATTCATTAGGCAGAGCTGCTTTAAACGCAAGAGTCTCTTCATCTCATCTTAATCATTATATTACAAAGTAGGCATTTCTGTCTGCCTAGTGGCATGTCTTGCAAAAGAACGAGAGAGTTTTTGAAGGCAAAAAGAAGAAGGGGGCCAATTATCGGCTTCTGCTTCCCTGCCACCTGCCAGCGCTTTCCTTTTAATTAATGATCTGATGGCACTGGTCAGTATAATAAGAAATGCTTGTACAGTTGGGGTCAGAAAATTCAGGCTTTGATCTTCTTCAACTTTGTGAAACATTTATTTGTTTTCTCTAAATTATTTCAGTTTTATTTTAATCTCTTCTATCCTGCTGAGGGCTGCGTGAATGAAAACCTATACTGTTTGTCATTTGCTTTGGCAGAGCAAAGACTGCTTACTTAGAATTCTATTTGTAAATTAAACTGCAAACCCAGTTTGTCATAAAAGACATCTGATCCTTTTGAAATGACGAAAGCTGTCTTTTGTCTGTAAAGGATGATAAATTAAGTGCCAGTTCTTTCTGGACTTTGATCTTGCAGAGGGTGCCCCCCCCTTTTTTTTTGCCTTTTTTTTTTTTATTGCCTATAGGGGAACATACTCTGTATATCATTTTAAATAGTCACAAAATTCACTTATCTTGTTTTTCCCAGTAGAGCTCTAAAAGAATGTAATTGTGAAGCCACTGTTTTCATTATTTAATTAAAGATGCGCAAGCCATCACAAATAGTTGTCAAGACAAAGAATTTTATATCAAAATATGAAATCAAAGAGTTACATTTTCTGAAATTGTAAATCGTAAAAAACCCCTGTTGTAATAAAAGTAAAATCCTATACTGACATACTGTGTCTTTTGTTATTGTTGGTAATTTGTATATATTTGGTACAATAGAAGTCAAACTCCTGATGATTATATTCATGACTGTCCCCTTTGATTTTAATGATGTTAAAATCTAGACTTTTTATAGATCATCTGGTCAGTCTTTCAACTCAGAATCAACCATAGTTCAGAACTGTAAAAGGCTATAAAAATGACTGTGATGTTCTGTGGTTTACACTAGTGTGTGTATTATTGCATTGGTGTATTTTGTGATGTTTTGTGATTTACATGTGCCTGTATACATGCACACACATATATACAGTGACTGCCACTGTACTCTATCATGCAAGAGTATAACGAGTTAAGTAAAAAGAGTGTCATTTCCTGGTGTGTCAGTAACTTTAACTGGACTTCCACTGAGTGAATAAGGTTGATGTTATAATGTCACGAAGGTCTGTATGCCAAATAATAGCTGGATGTGGAATTGAGAATGAGGCATCATATTCCATGAGATACTGGAGTTGTAGCTGGAGGTCCTTCAAATGGCCAAAATGGATCTTTGTGCAATAAGAGGTACTTGTCACGTGCTTTACAGGTACACATCAAAATGATCTCTAAATAAGCAGGCTAACATGAAGGAAATAGGGACAGATCTTCCTACTTCTAGAAGTGTATTTCCTCCCAGAATATTACTGCATGTCGTTACTGCAAATCTTAATGTAGGTTATCCAAGTGTACAGACCACAGACTAGACTTACAATATTTTTTCCGTATCTAATGTAGAACAAAAAAGAACAGTGTTCTATGCAAAATATACTTGCAGAACTTGAGGATTTTATACTGAAGCTTTTAATTTGAATAATCCCATCTCTTCCTTCACTTCGATCTGTACAGCAATTAAATTAAACATTTTGATGGAATACATGTACAATTATAGTTGGAAAACCTGGAAACAAAAGGCACAGACAAAAGGCACGGGGCTGTGTTTGGCTCATAAGGTGACAAAATGCTTGTCCTTCCTTTGCATTCATGAGGGGCAGTGCAGCTGCTGACATCTTGGGGAAAAAGTATAAGACACAGGAGTATAGAGTCAAAATGGTGAGTCAGGCTTAAAACATTAAAGGGAATGTCAGAGATACATGTGTGAAGCATTTTAACTTATATGGAGAAACCGCATAAGCATACCTACAAAAGTAGTAAAACTTCTGATGAAAAAATATAATGAGTACCTCTGAAAGGCATTAAAATAGAATGAAGAACTGAAAATATAAAAGAAGCTGTAGTCTTACTGTCCCTTTCAAAAATTGATTCCAGGTTGGTTAACAGCCTAACAAAAGAAATGCCGTATTTTCCAAGTTTTCTAAAACTGTTTCTTGTGTCCAGAGGGAACAGAGTAATTATTTTCTTGATCAATAAGCCTGATGATGTCCTCACAGCACAGGTATTTAATGGTTTACTCATGTATATACGCTCTGATCGTGAATTTTTTTCATGATAAATTTAAGATTGAAAGAAACATTATTCTATGGCATTGTCTAATAAACTGCATAATAAATTAACTGAGATTTAAAGGCATTTTTAAATCATTCACTTAAGCATTTAAATTACAGTTACAGGCTAGATGACTTTCTATGCATGTGAACTCTATTATTCTGTCAGACTGACCAGTGGTCTTGACTGTTCAAAGGTCAGTGGTCACAGTTGTCCTGAATTACCAGTCCTTTTTTCATGAGGACCCTCTGCTGCGTTGCATGCTGTAATCTTCTTAATGGCCTCGTTCCAATATTCACACATAATATTTTAGATTTATTGACTGTTAGAAATACTACCATGCCAGTAGCAGTTCCGCTACTCCTAAGGTATTTAAAATTGGAAGAATAAATCAGGGCAAGACTTTCAGGAATCCTTTGTTTTCTTAGAAGGGGGAAAGCCCCTCTTTTTTCGCTCTTCTGACAAGAAAGCTTGTTTTTTAAATTTCATCATTTCACTGTGAATTTGTCTATTATTTTTTAATTAAGAAAAAAAAAAAAGAAAGTAAGGAGCTACTACTCTGGGAGTAAATTTCCTAATGTAATAATACTGAGATCACCACTTTAATAATGTCAGCCATTAGAAGAATATTCGTGACCATAGACTGAAATTTATAAATTTTGGGCCTGACCCTGCAATACCTGCTTGTACTTTTAACTCTTGACAAAAAGACTTCTCCTTTGCTCAGATGTGAACACTTCCCCAAACAGCTTGCAGAATTGGCAGCATCACTTTTAGCAACCAAGTCTTACTGACTTGAAATCATAGACTGAGCAGAACTTTTATATGATCTTCAGAAAACAACAGAATTTCTAGGCTTTTAGCATCTTCTGTGGTTGTTAAATATTGTCAACTACAAAAGCTACAGAGCTGCTGAAAGATGTGTAGTGTTTGTACTGCCTGGTACCTACACACTGTGATGCAATGCAGAATCTAAACTGGGGTTTAGAGCTTTATTTTTGAGATTCCTAAAGTCAGAGGATTTTAACACCATAAATTTGGCATATGAACATTACTGTTCTAAAAGCAGCATTTGAGAAGTAGGATGTAATTCATGCAGAAAATTGGTTACTTTATACAGCAATTACTAGGAGTGCAAATTATTTCTTAAAATATGATGATTAATGGTATAATAAAGAAATTAAGGTCAATGTATAACAGTTCAATTAAAAAGATTTTTTGCAAAATAGAAATAGCATAATTTCAATTGTGTTTTCCATCAGAAAATAGCCAAAAATGTTACTAATATATGTTAGAAACTTAGAGTGGTCAGCAGTGTTTGCAGTGTTAAGAGGCAACTGTTTATTGTGAACAAATTCTTAGAGCTGAGAGTCTGTTGAAGCTTGATAAAGTTTTAGAAGCTGGAATATGAGGTCCAAAAGTACAACTAGTTTTGAAAACATTTGCATTTAAGTAGTTGTTTTCGTCTAAATGAGGAAATTGTGTTTAAATGCAGGAGGTCTCCCTGAGATGCCTAAATCCTCTGTGTGTAGATAATATCAAATCCATAGAAGCCCTTTACTAGCAATATTGATTTAAATATGAGACTCTAGTTTGAGGGTTTTTTTGCTTTCTTCCTTTTCTCTGCCATCTTCTCGCTCTTTCTTGTTTTTGAGAGTGAGCTTCTACTTACTTTTATAGTGGTATCATCTGATGGAGAACAGCAAAAAGTAGTTTAAAACATAACAAGTGTTGCTGATCCCACAGAAATATCTGAATATATCTTTTTCAGAGTTCTCGTAGTCTTTTGAAACTCCAGTGCATGGTTTTATATTTCTCAGACAGCGATCATATACAAACATAATTCTTCTATATGCGCTTAAATTTATATGTGCATTTGAGTTTTTGCAGGAACAAAGGCTTTGATTAACAATTGTGTGATATTCTTAACTTATTTTTAATTTTATGTGATTCTTCTACTCACATGGATATTGAGGAGATATTAGTCATGTTTTCTTTCTATCAGATATTTAGATTTTAGGAGTCCTAGAAAGGACATATGGTGACCATTTAAATGACTGATACTTTTTGTTTCAATGACTAACACAGTATGTTTCTACAGTTTAGATACACTTAATTACATACCAGTCTCATCTGTATCTCTGAAAAACTATTGTATTGATTTAAACCTTCCTGAAGCTCTGATTGCTCTTCACTGGCAGTGTTTAGCAGTCCAATGAAGTCACCTTCCTATGAGAAGCTGTTGCTAGGAGAAGATAAAAACAGTTTGCTTCGAGTGTAAATTAATAATACCATTTCTGCAGCGGATCACCGGTGTCTTTCAGAAATAAATTTGAACAGCATTCTAACCCCTGCAGTTCTTTGTTTGCGGTTCTTTAATTTTAAACTTCATGAAACCCTATTTCTGCAAAAGAGATACAAAGAAAAAAAGTTTGGCATTCTTAATCATAAATAGGTAGATGGATTAAAATGTCTGTGAGGAAAAGATTTTGATACAGATGCTGCTTGGTGTTTTTTTGGCTTGGTGTCAGAATCATGTAATTTTAAAATTATTTTAAGTGCTATTAATGATGTCACCCGAAGGGGTCTCACATTTCCTTGGTTTGAGGTGCATGGGTCTAAGGAATCACAATCCCGCTGTGTACCAAGTCTTTCCAAGGAGTTCAGTGCACCCTGTCTCTTCCCTGTACCTCCTATACTGGCTGTAATGACTGCTCTATCACTCTTAGCACTCTAGCTTTGATCCAGATGTGGAACTGGGAGAATTTGACATCAGCCTACCCAAGTGTGGCTGGGCTGAGCCCCGAGTGAGCACTGTCCTCTGCTTGCCTGGCCTCAGCTTGGAGGAAGCCAAGGCAGGTCCCAAGGGCACTTCAGGTGTGCTGCAGCCAGGGTTCCACTTGGGACAGCAGGCGAGTCGGGGCTGTGGCTCACATGGTCTCTGCAGGCTTCTCCTTAAGAGCACTGTGCTCCTGGTTCTTCTGCAGAACGATCTGATGGAGCTCTTCCTGCCTTTAGCACTGCCCCCTGAGAGAAGTGGGAGTTGGAGGAGCTTTCTCTGAACTCCAGCATTGCCTTTCTGAGGCTCAAACTCCCTCCAGGAGAGAAGCACAAAAATGTGCGTCTGTCCAGAGACCCTGCCTCCAAACTTCCAGCCCACTGGAGATTCTTAATATTGCTGAGCTGATAGCACACCAGTATGGCAGCCAAGCAGGAGATTGGTTGTTTTCTGTTGTTCTTTTTAACACATTTTTGCCTAAAGCATCCTGTTAATCAAGCTTACGATAGAGTGCTTAGGGTCTGCCAGAACAGAGAAAATTAGAAAATACCTTTTTCTTTCATATTCCCCGCTTGGTCATGTAATCCCTCTGCTCTGCATTATCTTTACCCCCTTTCATCTCTTACCTTGTCTTATCATTTGCCGCAATTTCTCCAAAATCGTAAGGTATAATTTAGAAGAATGTAGATTTAAAAGAATGTAGATACTTTTCTACCTTTTCCCTTCCTTATATTTAGAAGATGCTTTGCCTGTCATGACAGAGACAAAATTTTAACATTGACAATTCTTTTTTGACTCCATGTTAATTGCTTTTATTTTAGTCAAACTGTGCTCCTGTCTGTGGGCAGATCTTCCTTGTATGCATTTGTTTTCCCCAAAATGAAATCTTAATTTATACAAGTATAAAATAATCATACAATACAGAACAAAAGAAAAAAAGCAAACCATAAGACATGCCTTTATTTTTTCAACCTTGAACTTCTTAACCGGTTGTTGTACTCGGACTTGTACTTTTTTTTTTCCTTTTGAGGTGTAAGGCAAAACTGTAAATGAGCCTTGGTGTGTGCTTTCCATGGGCTAAACGAATCAGGCTCTAAACTTTTATCTAGATCTGTAGAGCTTGGATATAAATTGAAAAGATCACAGCTATGGGGAAAAGACCTATACTGTAAAGGCCTTTCTGCATAGATTATGAACATCATAACTCAATAATTTTTTTTTCAAAACTATAGTTATAATTGGACCCAATGGGGGTCTCTCTCTTTGATCAGATCACAGTAACTGTGACTTTACACTGGAAAATGTCACTACTGTGAAGGTTTATCACCTGTAGAGCTGGTCTTTTCTCTGATGCCATGTTCAGTTCTCATTAGCATTATTCAAAGTTTAGTTGTTAATTAGGTTGACACTTCAATTACAATCATCATCTACAAGAGCAGTCAGGACTGCTTGCATAAAGAAACAAAAAGATACTCATTCTTGCATGTATTTCCAAAAGAATGAAAGCTGTGTTGGTGATAAAATTGTATTTATAATATCCTGTTTAAAGAGTAACTCCAAATGTTACTTCATTTAGGGACTTAAATAGTGCTCTGTTGGGTATGTTGCAATACAGAGGGATGTAGAAATGTGTATTCTGCATAAATAGAGTTGTCTTATTTTCCAGGTGTCCCTCATGATGGAAATTAGGAAGAGTATAGACTATATCTGGGTAGAATTCCACATATCTTGTAATAATTCCAGAATTATATGATTTCCCTCCAAAGTATGTCCAAGGAGCAGTTATTTAAATTAAAATTTTCCCCTTTCCTTTTTTTTCCCTCTAATTCTGTCTAACCAGTGGTTGTTATTTGCCAAGTAAAAAAAGACAAACCTCCTTAAAAAAAGTCAACCACTATAATCAGAATGGTCTTTTTTTCTTTCTTTTTTTTTTTTTTTCTTCTAACCTGCAGGCCCTTCCTAGTTATTGTTTTTATTTTCTTCCCTTTCACATGTTTTATCTTCAAGGACAATTCTAGAGGCAGTGTAACACTGAATTTACAAAAACTTTTCTCAGCTATTTGACTGTGGTAGCTGGTACTCCCATGGTGCATGAGAAATGATGTAAGATAGGAATTTGATCTAAAATAAGAGATACTCCTTGACACTGAGTAGTAAGTGACCATTAAGAGTCCTTAAAAATAAACCTTCATAGCTTACATAAAACAGATCCAACTGTCTACATTCAAACAAGTAAATACACGTTATGCTGGAAAAAAAACCTGCAAAAAAGTGACTCACATGCATTTTACTGTAAAATAATTAAGCTTATTTATGTCAAGAGGCCTTGGGAAAAAAAAGAGAGCATAAACCAATCTGCATTAGCACTCTACCATCATCCCCTGCCTTCATTTCAATTAACAGACCAGCAGGTGCTCTTTGCAGTTAAAAAGATAAGCTATCAAGGAGGAGGATGAATTTTTGGCTGACCTATAGACACTCTGGTTTGCCTGCTGATTGGGTTCATACCTCGCTGTACCAATTTCTGAGGTGTTAATTTAACTGTTCCACTCTGTCACACAGGTCTCGGCCTTGAAAAATAAACTGAAAAAGCAGTCGACAGCTACGGGCGACGGAGTGGCCAAGGCCTTCCTTCGGGCGCAGGCAGCACTCTTTGGATCCTACAGAGATGCACTGAGATACAAACCAGTAAGATGGCTTCCCTACTGCTTTTTTTCCTGAATTTATAAGAGCACGGTCTCGTTCTTTCAAGGAAAATTTGGAATGTTTTATCCCGGTCTGGAACAGTCTGTTTTAAATCTTACTCTGTGCTAAGGAACTGGAAGGTACCACCATCTCTCGACAGTGAGTTGTACTGAAAAATAAATACTCATCCCAAGTCAGCTATTTTCTTACTTGTATCGGTTTTATTCTTTGTTTAGTATAAAGTCAGATTGTATTAATGAAGCTGCTTACACACAGCTCACCTGGTTTAATGTGGTGCAGAACTGAAGGGGCTGTGCCTTTCAGATTCCATCATTTTTCCAGAGGTTTTGCTGTGTTGGAGGGCAGAAGCTTCTTTCCTAGCAGAAACCAGATATGAGTCAAACATGCATCTCTGCTATTATACAGATTACACTTAGGAGAAGTGAAAAGCCATTTCATCCCATCAAAACCTCAGAATCTGTATTTCTGACATTTTGCTTAATGTTTTATGGGCTTTCATAATTTCTAAATAATGAAGGTGGCACCTATTGAGCTTGTTGGAGATAAAATAATTTATCAGAAAAAACTTAGAGATTAATTTCATTCATCACTCCAGATTATTTTTCTCGCAAACTACTGGTAGTAGTTGATTTGATCTAATGCACTGAGATGACATTGGCTCAATTGGATTCCAAGGATACGATAGTTGGTTGTCTGATGGATTCAGATAAACATGGATATTTGACAGGAGAAATCATCCTCACTTGAGGAGTCCAGTTTGTAAAGATGGTGAGTGTGTGGGACATGGATGAATATTTGTTTGGGGCTGAGAAGAGCGCTCTAAGGATCTATGGTATTCCATGATGGAAGTGGATAGGATGCTCATGAATTAATTCCAGATGAGGGCTTTTACTGCAGGGAACTTCAAAATACAGTTTGGCGCTTGGGTCTTCCTTCTCCCCAAGTGGTTCTCTTCCAGGCAGTCCTTTTTGCCATGAGCATTTTGCACACCAGCTGTCTGTGCCACGGAGAGCCACTGGTGCTGAGAGGGAAGGTGACCCATGCAGGCATGAAGTGTTGTGTACAGCTTTGGTTCAGGTGTTTGTGTTTAGCAGTTCTCTTAGGATATGGAAAGCCCATTTGCATTCCGTATTGGAAGGGCTGCACCTGTTTTAGAAATCAGTGGATTTCAGCACACTGCTTGTTTCAGTAAAACAGATCATTTCAACAAAACAGATAGTTGTCCTTGATTCCACAGTGCCATCACCTGACTCTAATTCCCTCCTTAGTCTAAAGGTGAGGGCACTAGTCCGTGCCAACTCATGGCAGCTTGCAGGAAGAGCTGTTAAGTCAAAAGGTGTCTTAGTCTAGGCTGGATATGTGCAAACAGAAGGATGTCAGTCTGCTTGATGTCCTTAGCTCTGTTCTGACCAGAAATAAGCTTCAGTCAGTCCTTTGTTTTGGTAACTGAGTGTGCAAGTTCTTTAGCATCCTGGTTAGCATCTCTTTTGAAATGAGCTCTCCTTTTAACTGATTCCCATTTTATTTCAGTTTAGCTCTTGGCATATCCGAGGTATCTACGTTTGCACTGTATTGGAAACAGTGCACTATGCATCATTTCAACTGGCAAACATTTGTCAAAATGACCTTTGAAGTCTTTCTTTCTGCATTATTTTCTTTTGCAGATTTATCTTTTTTTGGCTCCGCTGATTGCATATAAGAGAAGATATTTATGAAACCATTGCGGCCTGATTATTTTTTTTTTTAAAGACACACTATTTCAGAATATCTTAGCAGGCAGAAGTCTGCTGGCAAATACTAGCATATCTTGGATTGATATCAACTTGTCCAAAGACAAAGCATATTTAAAAATAAATAAAAACCCCTTGTAACTGTTATTTTGAGCTGTGTTCACATAATCTTAACTAATTCAGTATTTCACAGAATTTTTGTTGTGAAAGAAAAATTGAATTTGCTCTGTATTAGTAGAAATTAAGAAGATTTTCACATGATTATTCAGCTCATTCTGCATTTGCCTTTTCCTCTGTGAATGGGAAAGTTGAAGAAGATCAAATCACATTTGACTGTATTAAGAGTATTTGTCAGGAGTCTCAAAGCTTGATAACTGCTATTGCAAAAATACTTCCCTTTGTTTTGGAGTCTGTGGTGCCAGGTCTAATAAGGTAATTAAAAGCACAGCTACAGACTTTATTTACATTCTTTCAAGAGCTCAAGTAGTATTTGTGCAGAAAATTTTGTCGGGGCAATACTTACTTGAAAATATTTCCCATATAGATTTGAAATACTTTTGCTATAAATAAGCTTATCATATTTTCAAAATCAAGAACTGAGATGTTTTGGGGTACACTTTTGAGGATCGCAAACGTTCTGATGAAAAATAAAATAATGTATTTGGACAGTTACCAATTGCTTGAAAGTTGAAAACCACGTCTAAGTGAACTATTTTTCATGCAACAGTGTGTCCCGTATGATTTTAACTTGAAACGTGAAACAACTGTCATTAATATTCACTTTGAGTAAAGAACAGCTTTAATAGTGTCTGTACTCATCCAACACTTCTCTCCACTCCAAACGCTGTTCATCACACTGAGCACTCGTTCTGTGCAACTGTTTGTTTGCAGCACAGGACAGATTCTCCCCGGTAGAGCAATATGTCTTGGACAAACGTCTAGCAATTATTGTAAAAAAATGATTGGTGAAAGGCAAAATGGGAATCTTCAAGGGTCTTGCAGAGAGTTCGTGGGCCTCCAAAGGACCATATGGAAAATCTGACTACTCTTAATACAGACAGGAAATATGACATGTAATAGGGAAAGTTTATAATAATTTTTTTGTGTGTATTAAATGATAATAAAACACTTAATCAGTAAAAGTTTCCAAGAAAAGTAGAAATAGCTTTTTTTTCAGATTTAATAATTACTAAATTAATATGTCAAATTGATATAACTGTTTAGAGTACTTTTTAAATATGCTACACTTTACATTAGCAAATGTGTAATAGGAGTAAATCTGTAGAGCAAAATGGCACAGCTACTGCTGAGGGCCTGACATTCACACAGTGTGCATTTGTACCTTCATTGTGGTTCTGACTTTAGTCTGGTGTTGAATGCTGAACACCCATGACTAGCTGGAGCTCTGCTTTAGTTTAATCCAGAAGGAATCCACCTCACGCACGGTAGGTGGGCATGACTGAAAAAATTGCTTCAGTGTCATTCGATAAATGACCAAAAAATAATCCAGAAAAAAGTATTCTCAGTGGAATGGTGAGTTATAATGGTTTTGTATGTGGTCTGGTTCACATAGAGGACTGCAGTCCATTTTGAGACGTTGTTTGCTTTGGGTGCTCACAACTTGGCCTTGAACCTTGTGTTGCTCCTAATTTCTTTTGGTAGTCCATCATTTGGGGATTTCTCCTGGATAATACTGCATGTTCCGTGTTTCAGAATTGCAGGCATAGGTGGGACATAGACACAAGTATGGCAGTTGTAAATTTGTGTCACTTTGTCATCAGTGTATGCGTGACGTCGTGTTTTCCCCAACTATTTTACTTTACGTGTTCTTCCTGTGTGTACGTGGGCAGATGAAAGCAAAGACTAGTACGTGTTTTTCATAAATCATATACAATATGGTCAGTTAATAACGTAATACATGATGTAAAGAATTTATAAAAAGGCAATCTATGTCTGGAGAGAGAGTGGTAGATGAGAGAATGAAGGAGGAGTTGAAAAATATTGAATATAAAAATATTTACCGTGATAGAGATTAATTTCCCCTCTTTGGCGAAAAAGTCCTTGAAGCTCTTCATGTTGAAACAAAAGAATCCAGAAAAGGTCCAGAACAGCTTTGTTTCAAGTTATGGTGGTCATAACATCGCTCATCAGAAATGAAGAAGTGAAGGACAAAGGCTGATGGCTTTCTCTGGAGTGCTCAGCAGTAGGACCTCAGGGAGGGCCAGGATAGCCTTCATGGTGAAGGTGGCACAACCTGCCAGACCTCTCTTGACCTGAATGTTAACTGGGTGCTTTGGGCCAGTATTGACAAGCAGTGACATCATCTGTCCAACAGATGTTGTTTTCAATATACAATAAATCAAAATAATACAATAAATTAAATAAATAAATAAAATTTATATTGGGAAAAAAATTGAGATTCAGAATCCACCTGAATTATTTGAGGATGCACGGATAACGAATGATTATAATTGAGTTTCAAAAGGAAACCTTTTAAGGACAGGCATCTCTTGAGATGGGGATTGACTTGTTTACCTTTCCCCCAAGAGTTAGGTATAAAATGTACATCAGAGTACAGGAACAGCAATGAAATGGCAGAACAAAGTTGGCGTTTAATCCAGAGACACCCTGTGTAAGATCTGGCTATTTGACTTTCATAAGAATTCTATTTTACATGTTGAAAGCAGCCATAGTGTTTTATTTATCTCAAGGACTGTTAGTGGTCCATTATTGAATACAGGTACTGTGTTAAGAGGAGTTGGTTTTGGGTATAATTGTGACTGTAAGAAAAATCAGTAGATCTCAATCTTTTTGGGTTTTTTTTGGCAGATTGCAAGACATGTACACATTTTGGAGAGATTTGTTTATAAATGGTTCCTTCCTGAGAAGAATCATAGTGCATGCTCAGTTGTCCCTTGGCCTTTATCTCTGCATGTCATGACAGAGATTTTTAAAAAGAGGAGTTTTAATATTAAAACGAAATTATATTAATTGTTGTAATAGAACTAATAGTTGGTGTGAGTCATCTCATGCTAAAGTGAGGCAATGTTTTCTGCAATAAAGAAGTATTTTTACTTCTTGTTCAAGTTACATATCACTAGATCTAGAAAGCACAAACACACCTTCTAATCTAGGGGTTTTCTTTCCTTTTAAAATGATCACACCGCTTTAGCTCAGTTTTCATGTGCCATTGAGGTCTGTATAAATAGCTTGCTTAAAATGTGAATGTAGCTTAGAGTAAGAAATTCCTGCTGTGTGTGGCAAGCTATGAAAGGGGAAGAAAATTCTATAGCAACTGTTGTTAGAAGGATAGATATCATGTTTGGGCATAGATTGTGTGGTGTGAGTATTAGCTGTCTACTTTTCAGTACAGAGTCCCCACTGGGTTTTGATCGAACTTGTTTTGAAAGTACATTGTAGATCAATACAACAGGGACCAGTTGATGGTCGAGTAGTTAAATATCAGTGCAGCATTCCTCCAAAACTCAGTTTCTAAAGGTAGTCAGCTGTATTTGCAGAAAAAGGAATGTTTGTTACAAGCTTTATGTATGAAAGCATCGAGAGCTAGTTTTGTTTATAGTGATTCAATAATTTACTTGCTAAATAGCACTTCAGAAGGCTTTGTGTTTGCAGTAATAGTCTGGAAGATTTGTAGAAGTTTCATTTGGAAAACAATTTTGTTGATGAGAGTCTTGAACAAATAAAAGAGCTAGGAGTTAATTGTGTTATTTAATGCAATTTCATTAAAGTTACCAGAGATACCCTGAGAAAACTTCAGTGTGGAATTTCTGCAGGTTTCAACAGATTTTCTCATTTTCATGTGCTGAACAGGTAGAAGCGTTAAACCTACTCAAATTTTTAAATCAGTCTCACTGTCAGCAGGTTCAAATAACGTGGATGACTTTTGGATGTGAACTCCTTATAGAACTAAATGAATTTTCAGCAAAGAAACAGCTTTGATTTTTCTGTGTCTGAACTGTACTGATAAGGGAACAGATGCACCAGTGCGTGCATTCTTACCAGGTATCTGAAACATCCAGTGATTAAAGGAAAGTATTTGGGAAAATATTACAGCCATGCACTAAAAATGTGTGTTGAACTATCATTTCCTGGTGTTCTCTTAGAAGGCTCCACCACGAGAAGTGCCATCAGGAAAACTGTCTGGCTGCTCTCTCTTCCCTGGCTGGTGTGAAAGAGGAGAGCAAGCATGCCTGTTTTCTCTCCTGCTGGGAGATAACCTCTCCTTTTTCTCTTTCATCTTTCCCAAGACAATTGGGAGACTGGCACTGGGAAGCATAGCTTAGGTTTTATTTTATTAAATAGTTATTTTGAAAATATTTTCTCTCTTTAGTCCTAAATTTAGTGTTTCCTAGTATGTCATGAGCCATCATCTAGTGAGAGCTGCGGTCCCACAAAGCCTCTGTGTTTCCAGAAGTGCCTTCTTTGTGTAACAACAACAACAACAAATAATTTAATAAATGTGTGTGTGTGTGTGTGTGTGTGGATATATGTATATATAGGGTGCTCTTTTAATTTGCTGCCTTGAAATTTTTTGGAAGAACAACAGAACTGAGAAGAGAGTCTGCCCTCAGGAACACTATGTCTTATACCACCATGTCTCACTGGAGACTGTTCCATTTGTTTTGATGCACGTTGATTTGCTAAGTAGCTTGGGGTCATCTTCTTAAGACAAGAGTCTTTAGGAGCTCAGGAATAGCTCATGCAAAGTGGGTCAGGAAGGCAGTGCTATTTAAAGTACCACGAACATTGCAGGCTCTTTGGCAGATCCAGCCTGTCCTGCATGGGTACAGTGTTCACCAGTGATTTCGGGATGAGTAGGGGGAATAACTTGTGGAGATCTGGTGGACACAGTGCTGTGTGCTGTACTGAACCGGGTTTGTGTCTCAGAGCACTCCAGCTACCCTGGGACAGGGCAAGGATTATGCAAATGTAAGGCTTCTAGTTCTTCCAGTGAGAGATCTTTTCTAAAATCAGAGCTTCCATAAAGAAGTAAGGATGTAAAACTTGTTGTTGAACTTAAGTACTTTGCTGAGTTGGATTGAGTCTGAAAAGAAAGACTCAAAAAGGGGGAAATTTTTGATAGTATAAGAACAGATTTTAAAATGACATCTTAGTGGTTTTACTGCAACAGTCCCTTAGGTCACACTTGTAGCATTTAAAAACAAAGGGTAAGGTGTAAGGAACAGCTGAAAATGATTTACAGCTGCTCCAGCAAACCCACCTGGGTCCCATGGAGAAAGCACTTGGTGACACTCTGGAAGCACCTCCCTGCAGTCAGCTGGAATGATGGGGAAATGCAGGAAGTGCCATGTGCCATTGGAATTAAACGGGGCTAGGAGCACAAAGCTGGGCTGATCATGGCCATGAAGAAATTTGTCTTTAAAGTGGCTGCCAGTTGGAGCTGTTGTGAAGATCAGTATAGCAGCTGCCTTTGATCTTTCTTCTTCTGAATGGCTGAGGTATCTTTTATTCTGTTGTGGGACTGCCCTGGAGATGTAGCTTCTGGGTAGGAAAATTTCAAAATTTCATCAGCAAAATTTAGGTGGGGCATTTTGTTGCATTCCAAGTTTTCTGTCTTTGAGACCTTTGGTAATTGTTGCTAACCTGGTGATCATTTTGGTTTTGTAAACTTGGGTGAGAGGCCTTTTGGCTTTACGGTGAAATCTGATTGTGTACCTTGATTACCACACAAACTCCATAATGTTTCTCTTACTTATCCAGTTGTGCCAAACAGCTTCAAGTATTTATCACAAAGTATGGACAGGAGTCACAAATTTGGGGAAATGCTCCTCAGGAACATCCGGTGGTCTGTGCACACTGAAGACAGCAAATATTAAATGAAATTAGGGAACAACAGACGAATGAATTGGATTGTTTATAAATACTCTCATTAACATCTCCTTTTTTACAATGAGTGTTGTTTTCAGTAACAGTTTTTTTCAACAAGCTCTGACTTTTCAATGAATACTTATTTATCTTCTTTCATCATCCAAGGGTTCTGGTAACTACAGGCTGTGCACTTTTCCCATGTGGGAAAATACACTTTGTTGTATTAACTGTTAATGTTCAGACTTTTTTCAGAACCATGTTTCAGTTTGTAGCCTTTGTTTTGTGTAAAAATGAAATAGATGTGTGTTTCAATAATTTCCTGTTAAATCAGCGATATATTTATCAATCTTCTCATGTCTTGGAAAAATAAATATAAAATTATTTGGTGCAGGCATATTTTTGGACTGAATTACAATATATTTGTATACTCGCCATCCTAACTTCTTCTGTTTGAACTTTTTAGGGAGAGCCTATAACTTTCTGTGAGAATAGTTTTGTGAAGCATCGTTCCAGTACAACGAAGCAGTTCCTGGAAACAGCTGTTAATCTCCAACTGTTTAAACAGGTATGAGAGGGCAAATGGCCCGTGTTTAATGATTTTCTCTTCAAACATATCTGTATTTAAATACATTTTCCTTTCTGCCAGCTTATGAAACTCTGGGATAAAATCTAAATACAACTACTTTGGGGACAGTCATCCCAGATTTGTGTTTTTATATCTGCAGTTACAGTTAAAAGGAGTGGTGGTGAAACTGAACAAAAAAATAACCCCAGGGTGCAGAGCCAGTGCAGCATCTCTTCAGAGCCAGTCAGCAACCCAACTAAACAAGAAAAATCAGGGATCTCCCAGCTTGATGATTGAACTTCATTTTCAGCTCTCTTGGCTCATGCCCAAAGAGCCTAAACAGCAGAGTGCTTACTTAAATTAGACTTCACTGGTGTTTTATTTAAAAACTGGATTCATCCTGCAACTGCAGTTTTCTTTGCTAGACTTTTTGAAGTATGCACACAGAGAATGTCACAAACCTGAGCTATAGGGGTGGCCTGAACAGTATTCTAGCTGATCTGTTAATGCAGAATTTGAATTGATAGAGCACAAATTGTTGAATGTCTGGCACAGCTCAGTTATAGTTTGATTACAGCCTTTGAAATGGATTTCGTTCTTTGATTTTATTCTGTAACTCTTCTCCCTTTTCATCAGATGACCCCATTGCATGAAAATGGTGTTAAACTTATCACTAGATTTTTATGAAAATCAAGGAAAATGTGAATAAAATCAGAAGATTCATGAAAGTATATATTTGCCTGAAAATGCCTGGAATGATTGGTACACAAGAGTTTGTGTATAAGTAATCAGGGGAACTTCTTTGAAGATATACAACCATGATAGATAAGGCAAATCCATTATATGTAGAATCTTCTAGTTTTTAAAAAAACATTTGATGTTAATCAAAGGATAACATCTAGAGATTTGTGCAAGGATGATATTTTATGGAAGTCTTGTGAAAATATGATGATAAAACTGGGCTACTTTAATTTTACTGTGGTTGCATAAAATAAGCAATAAGAACTCTGAAACCTTCTGAAGTATAATTGATTAGATTGAAATGGGAAGAAGAAACAGATTGAAGGGTGGTTTACATTTTGCTTATCTCCATGTGCTAAGGTAGCATGAAACTTTCTTAATAAATAGCTGCTTACAAGCAATGTTTCTAAATTGTTGTCACGCTGGTGGTACTGAAGCAAGACCTTCAGCTGCCATGAACGGGCTGGCTCTGTACTTACCCATTACATTTTAATGTGTTCAATTAAACAGAATCAGTTTACAGTTTGTTTATAGCTTGTTCTAATTTTATTTCAGTTGAAGGAAATAATAGAGGATTAGGAAATAGTAAGAATTTTGATGATGTGTGTGGTTTAATAGTAGTAGTAGGTTTTTTTCATTCTTCTGGGTTTTGTTGCAAAGGTTACTCCTACTATTGCAGTTAATCCTCAGCCCAGCTGCATCTTCACCAGTTTTTCCCACTGATAGATGAGCTGTTTTCAAAGTTGTTTGTATTCAAAGAGACCAAACTGTATTTTATTCTGTTCTGGAAGTCTTTTAAGCAGAAAATAGTTCTTAGAGGCAGCCTTAAAAACTAGACCAAGCAGAAAATTGGTACTTTAAATACAACCTTTTTGCCATAACTGACAAGTGAGCTTTATTTGTGCTGTTCTAGGAAATCCCTCCTCTGTCCCTTTAATTAGGGTAGCATGGAAGGTAACTAATCTTTATATCAAGCTGCAAACATAAGCAATTAATAATTGCATCTTACGTGTCAAATAGTTCTGATGAGTGTCCGGGGAAAATAGGAATTCACTCTTAGAACTAGCCTGAAGCCTAATGCCAGACTATCTCCTTAAATATTGTAATTGTATCAGCAAGGTAGTCTGCAACACTTATTGGGATTTGTTCCCAACGTGTTGGAAAGTGTTACTTAGAAAAATAAGTAATGAATGCAGGAATCGTAAGCCTTTGAAAATTGTTAATAATTCAAATTTCACTTACAAGCTTTGTGAGCTGAGCTCTCTTCTTGCGAGAGATGAGCTGCTATTTTGTGGAAATCACATTTATGATGTTTTCTTCGCTTCTAAGAACTTTTGGGTTTTTATGATGGAGAAAATGACTTGGATATTCTGAAATGGCTGTGGTCTCTATTTTGGTTTTAGAATTCAAAATTAGTTTAGGATAATGTCTTCAGTCACCTTAAAAATCCAAGAGTAACACTGGAATTGCTGGTTTTTCATTGAAAGAGGTAGTCACCCAGAGGCTCTTTGGATCTCAAAGTGAATACATTTCTTGAAATATCAGGCCCAGGTTTTTCAAGAGTGTGTGGGTTTGAAAAATGGAAGGAGAAAACCCATAAATTTTATGTGTAATTCCACATGCTATTCTTTTCATGTAGCAGTTTAAGTGCAACCATTAACAGTAAATTACTCAAAAGTAATAACTACTACTACAACCACTACTAACACTTATCATTTATTTTAAATAATGTCTCCAGTATCTTTTTGCTAACAGTTCTCTTTGTCAGTATTTACATTAAATGCTCAGTTGGTGTGACCCTCTCAAATTCAGTCAGTGTCTCAGCCTTCTGTTGATAGGGTTTTACTGAATGATGAGTATGTCCATATATCTTATGCTAGTTTATAGTATGGAATGAGTTCATAACTTTCCCCAAAGAGATAATGAGTTACAGTTCAAAGGAAGGGATGGGAGTGGGGGTTGTTGTTTTTGGGGGGTTTTTTCACAGCAGTAGCTGAAGGTGCTCTTATCTCTTTTTCTTACTGTGAAATAATCCAGTGATCCCACAGTGGTCTGACCATGAACCAACCTATTTGGAAAAAGGCCAACTTGGAGTAAAATGAAAAAAAAAAGAAGGAATTTAGACAAGGAAGAGAGAAATATCTTCGTGCTTACCTTATTCTTGCTTCTGGAATTTTTGTAGTCTGAGAAAGTTGTTTTTTCATGTCACTAGTCTGTTCATTGGCAAGCATCAGATTGTCACTGACACTGTTTGGATAATCTGTGGTAAAAAATGATACAGCCAAATAATTAATTCTGGTTCATTCCTATGTACTGTTTAGTACCAGTGAATAACTCATAGTTCTTTCTAGAAGATGAACTGTATATAATTGGAAAACTGCTCTCTCACTTTAGCTGTCAGATTTGAATTAGCCTTTTCAAAACAAAAAGGGAGGGGTTGCTTCTTGAAAGAATTTAAAATCTATAGGAATGTGCTTATTGTACTTCCCTGAAGCCTGATAATTCTTGAAAAGAATGTATTCATCCCTTCCGAGAGGTTTAATCATTCATTTTCTAATTTTGACTTTTTCTGACACATTCAGATTATTTCAGTCTTTGTATATACACTTCTCTGTAGCTGCAAATCCGTGTGGTCATGCAGCTCTCACCTCTGCATAAGGACAACTGTTGCAATATGCATCTGTACATGCACCTAAGGGTTAATGCTTAAAAAGACCCACAATTTCACAACAGGACATCAGGGAACGTCTTGGTGACCTTTATATGGTTATGATAACAAATCCAGAGTTACTGTTTGTAAGGAACTAAATTCTTTTCTGTTCTTGTCATTAGAAAAATATAGAAAATATACATAATTTTCTCGATCTATACTCGATATTCCTGCTGCTCATACTTAAAGCTGCTCTTGTGAAGTCCATCTGAAAGCAGTGCATTATCCTTAAGACGTGTATTGTCTTGAGCATACACATTCCATTATAATGGACACATTTAAAACTGTAACACTGTAAAACAATAGAAGAGACAACAAAGTGTGTGTGTGACCTTTTTCTTTTTTCACCTGCAGTTTATTGATGGTCGGCTATCAAAATTAAATGCAGGAAGAGGATTCTCTGATGTTTTTGAAGAAGAAATCACAGCAGGAGGCTTTTGTGGAGGTACAGAATTAATTTGGGTGTACTCATTGACGCTTCTTTGGGAACTGTTCAACATGATGTCCTCATGATGGCCTGTAAATTTTAGAAGTCATTAATCTTGTTACTGTTTCGTTGTTTCCATTCATTCTTGGAAAAGTTTTAGCCTTTAACAAATCACTGCTGGGACACATACTGTTATGTATCTAGTTGTACCAGTACATTAAATAAAGATATGTTTGTTTAATCCTGTAAAATAATACTTAGATTTCAGTATAAGATGGGATATCATGATAGTGTTTGCATTTTTAACTGCATATTTATATAATACGATGCATTATATGTAAACTGTATTTTTAAAATCATTTTGACATTTGTGGTGCTTCACTTCTAGAGAATTATGTTTTCCATAAACCCTTCATTTTCTTTTCACATCTACTTATTTCTGCAGTGTAGAAATCACAGTGGTTTCCTGAATGTTAAGAGAAATCTGCTTTCTTCAGTGAATGTGTTACTCTAAAAAAGGGAAAGTTTTTTTCACTCTTATAAATGATCTGAGAAGGGACACAGAAATTTATCTTCTTCATAAACAAAAATAATCTTCCTCATGTTGTTTGCCTCATTTGTGCTCATTGACAATTGTTACAACACTTTTCACATCAGCTAACCCATATGGAAGAGTGCATCCTGAATCCAGTGCTGATTTTTACGGGATTATGGAGTGGTTTCGTGTTAAACATTTAGGACAGGTGTATTGTTATTTCAAGTGTTGTCATATTTTAAACCCAGCACCACACAGCTGCTCACTCTGCTGCAGCCAAAACCAGCACAGGTGTAAGAGATGAGATCAAAAGATGGGATCAAAATATGCATGGCAGCACAAATACTATTTTATGGTCAATCTTGAACGTTGTGTAGAAGCTTCCTCAGTAGATGGAGGTTATGTGATTTGAACAAATCCACTGAGTTGCAGATGGCAGCTTGGGATGGGCTTCCTTTGCAAGACTGTCCTTGAATGGGACACATCGAGGAGAGGATTTGGCCCCCACAGGGAAACTATCAAGTGCTGCAGAGCCATCTGCACCTTTTTTATACTCAAAGTGCATAATTCCTTTTGTTCAAGATTTTCACTGCCTTCTCCTGCCTTCTGTGTCCTATGCTAGGATCTAGCATGTAATTTGTGGGTTTGTTTCTTGATTGAAGTGTAGTTAGTTATACAGAGATTTACTTCTTCCCTGCCTTTTGAGGGTAAGTTACGCTGCTCTGTAAACAGATTTGAGACTTTGAGCATCCATTATTCAGATAGGTGCTGTCAGTATTCAGAGCTCATTTGCTGACTGCAGTTAGGGGTCAGGAGGCTGCAATAAAACTGCAGCAGAAGTTAGATAAAGCTTGTTTCTCGGCTGTGCTCTTGGCAGGCTGTGAACCATGTCTCACCTGGCTCTGCTCAGGAGGGACTCAGCTCTGCTGGCGGTGCTGGGCTGGCTTGCAGTGCCCGTGTACTTTTCAAGTCAGACAAGCTGATATTGCCAGGCTGTGGACAAATTGCTTAGGGCACATACTCAGTATTTACATAACTGCTGTCTCATTATTGTTATGAAGTGCAGGGCTAACAATATGTGAGCAATTGAAGGTGACATTTTGTGACGCTAATGGGGCAGAACTATGATCTCTTTGCGGACTTAACTCCCGTCAACTTTATCAGGAAGCCCGAGGTTTGAAAAAACAGGTGAAACCCAGATTCCAGAAAAGTCACAGAAAGTTAGTGTTAGCTACAAGCTGTTAAAAGGACAGGTGAACACATTCTTAGTGTAGAGAGTATAATTTAAAAACTACAGAATGAAATGGAAAGTGTTTCTTTAAGTAATCTCTTTTAAAATTTGCATTTTTCTACATTTGCAAGTTTAACTAAACCAGGAAAGAAAATTCAACTGAAAATTGAAGAATAAAACTTAAATTTTATTATTTTTTATGTTAGAAGAAATAGCGGTCAAAAATTGTGTGTCTGCATCTGAAAATAAATTTGTGAGACGTCTTTATTACAGTTTGCACTTTATAATTAAAATTTTATTTTCTCTTACATTTCATTCTATGGACCTATTAGTTCTCAGGAGTTTTATGTAACTTTCAATACCAGAATATAGCGATGGATTGGCTTAGCCCTCAGATTTCTTGTAGAATATATTAATTAATTTTTAATTACATGAATTTTACTACAGCAGTCTTTTTTTTTTTTCTATTGGTCTAATATCACTGTGCTAATACATGGGAAACTGAAAAAATAAAAACAATTTGAAACTCCCTTGTAATGATAATTCATTTTAAGGAATCAGGGGGTTTTTTGCTAGGGTTTCAGGAGGTTCAGCTCTTAGCTGAGGGTATGCAGTGTTAGCATGGCTGTCTCTGTAGATGAGTATTTATCAGTTTTCTTGATTGCCTTCCCTGAAGTCTCTCTGCATAACTAGATGACCATTAAACTTGGTCATTTGCTGTGATCCCGTTTACTGTTTCTATTAATTGTTTAAGTCAGGCTGTGACAGAGAAAGCTCAGCTGTGGAAAGAGTCACTGTTAAGGGCGCCACAAGACAGGTGATATATGAACATCGTTGGCAAGAATTGAAGTTACGAAATGTCATGTTAAAGAAAGTATTTATGGTTCATGCAATATCTTTAGCACCTCTGCAGTGGTTAAATTTCACCTTATACCTGTTATTTGTGTGCTTCCTTCTCTGACACTTCTAGGGAGCCAGACCAAAGAAGTGACAAATTAATTATTTTTGCTTTAAGTTGCTCTTAGCCATTCTTAATGTGGATGGGATCATAATGGTCCTGAGGGTCTCTGCTCTCTAAGCAAGCATTGCTTTCACTTGTGCCACCATTCCTGAGAGTCTGGCTGTCTCAAAATTGCTTGTAAAAATTTGAGTGGGATGGGTGAAAGTACCTGATGTGAGTCTAAACGGTCCATGTTTCTTCACCTCATTTTGAAAATTGAGACTTCCTTTTACAATGATCCAGTTAGTTCTTGGAAGTGTTCTAGGAGAGTATTTTGGCTTTCATTGGCCAATGGAATAATTCTAGCTAGGCCTTAGTTAATGCATTATGGTAACACTTGAGGAGTTTTGAGAGCTCCTTTTAAAAGTCTGTAACGTTATATCAGTATGGTCCTTTCAAAGTGGTCAGACTGTTTGAAACTGGAGCATTCTTGTCAAAGTGAATGTCTTGTATGGGGTCAGTAGCAGCTCCCAGTACTGGAGTATTGGAGTGACTGATGTACTCTAACACTTTCTCAGGGATCATGGACCTCCTCTTTGTTGTTAGCTGAAGCACCTTTGGGAAGTAGTATTGACTTCTTCATCAAGTCGAATTTAACGTGGGCCTTTGTGGCCAGTTTAGTCCTCAGTGGTCCTGCACAAGTCAGTAGCTCTGGCTTCCCTTTAGAAATTTTTCTTTGTGAAAGAAAGCAGATACAGTTAATAATTTAAAAGGATTTTTCCTGCGCAGGGATATATAGTTGTGCCATAACCCTTAGACTTTTCTCTTGTCCTTTTTCCTTGGGATGGTACCTTCTGCAGTCCATGTCATTGGTGTGTTTGAAAGTTTGCCCAGAGGGATCATTATGCTTGAATGCAGTTAATATATTATTCTTTCCTTTGAGTTAGTGTTTTGCTTTTTATACTTTCTAGGAGTGTGTTACCTTATCATAGTTTTAATTTCTCTTTCTGCCTCAATTGGAATTAAAAACTTTGTGTGGTGAAAATGTAGGCTTTTACAAAGGAAATAGAAAACAAGCAATAAGAGATTCCTAGGTTTCTTTCTTAGTGTACACATATTCTTATCTTCACATTCCTTGTCTATCTGGAAAGGATTAATTGAGTAAGTAATCCTCTAAGTACATTTTTTATTCAGATAATGAAGAAGGTTGCAACATTTAAAATGTTGAATGTATGTTTGATTGTGTTATATTTGACATTTCTCTTTCAGGGAATTCAAGATCTTACCAGCAGTGGATGCACACAGTGAAGGTATAAACTTGGTTAAGTAATTATACTGGCCACCCTGTCCTTTAAGTCTCCATCCTTTTCCTTACCTCTATGTAATGGTAGAAGTATGTTCCTTTGTGAGAAAAATGGAAGTACATTCTGTAAGAAATACCAAGTCTATAGTAAATGCAATAATTTTGTGAGTTTTTTTCTTGAAGATTTAAAAAAAAAAATGCCATACACAAAACAAATGCCAAAATGCATAAGGTTTTTATGTCTGTATAGTCAGAGATTTCACTGCTTTCTGCATCACGTTACATTCCATAACTCTGAATGAGGTGTGACAATTTGATATGAAGCTTATCACTTCTAGTAAATAGCAATTTTGTTAATATGGATTTGTGCAATTTGGCTAGCAGAAGACCCTTGGTATAACCTTGTTATTCTGCAGCATTAGTAAAATATATTATTTTAGATTAAGAGAATTCTTGTGTGATTAAATGAGATAGCTCTTCCTGTCAGGTCAAAGTATTTTTTAGTTGCATAATAAATATGATAGGAACCCATGAAAAATAGCCTTAACTTCTGAATTGATTTGGAAATGGTAACAGTGAATGAAGAGCGAGAATCCATCATTGTGTTGGAGTGCCCTGATAAAAGTGTCAGCTGTGGAATGACGTACTGTAACCCTTGTGTAGCTGCAGACAGCAGGTTGGGGAGGAAACACAGCTGTGCTTGCTCTTACCCATTTCAAAGGAAGGTTGTTACTTCTGCACGGCACACTGTTCATTTTTCCTTGCTGTTCTCTTAAGGTTTGCCTGTGTTAAAATGTTACTAAAAGAGGTTTTTTGTGTATTTCAGAAAGGCAGCGCACTGATCAACACAGCAATGACCAAAGCCACTCCGGCTGTGAAAACAGCATATAAATTTGTAAGATCATCTATTTCAAATAAGTAGTACATAAAAATACCGCAATTTCCTACAACGTCTCATTCTCCCTGAATGCAGAAAAACCTAAACATTTTATAAATAAATTGCAGAAAAGTACTTCAGCCTATAGAAAGTGTTCAGCTTCATTTGTTTTCTCATATAGCACTAGGATTTAGAGTTGATTCAGAGTCTTCTAGATAGCTTGTACATAAAAACAGACTTTATCAAGGCATCAGAGTGCTGGTTTTCTTTCAGTCCTAATACACACACTAGAAGCTTATTTGAATATCATTTAGGTATTTGATACACAGCTGTAATTTCACTTTGGCAGCAAGTCCTGCACTACTGAGATGTGGTAAAGATTCAGTAATGTGTGCAGCAAATCATGTGCTCCTTTAAAGATGGTATTGGAATACTCGTGTTTAACTGGGTTTAATGCTTATACTTTTCATCTTGAAAGATCTTGTTTTCAAAGACTGCCTAACCCATGAAGCATGTGAGATTATACTGTATTATGCAGTATGGTAGAACAGCAATAGAAAAAAATGAAGTGAGAAGTATTTTAAGGTTGCTTTTATAATATATGGGAAAAGACTTTTGGCTTCCTTTTTGCTTTTCCAAATGTTTCACTAGCTGGATGCATTATAAATAGTCCTGAATAAATCAGTAAATCAGTCTGTGCTAGAGTATTTTAAGTAAAGTTTTCAAACAGAATTTTTAATTTTACATCACTTGAAAAACACAGCAGTCGTGGAGAGAAACAGGTAAATAAATTAAATATACTTCATATTCATGGACTCATTTATAATTTAAAAAATGGTTCATCTGCAAATTATTCTTCTTCATTTGCACTATCTTAGACTGTGGTTACATGGTCTTCTCCCAGCCTTCAATTTTGATAATTACGCCCTTGAAAGTAAAGGTTCTTCAAAGTGAACTTCTGTATATGCCAGGAAACTCCAGTAAATTCTTGAGGATCTGTGTGTACATGGTATCCAGATTTATACCCCATTTAATTTCTTACGTTGTTGCCTTTGTGGAGCCTACTACTAGAGGACTCCAATATGCATTTCTTAATTGTCACATAACTGGTTGGGAGCTTTGAGTAATGTCACTGGTACCATCCCTCAGTGTTAGAACAAAGCACTCGGAAATTCATCCAAATGCTGAGAGCAGGATCTGGAAAGTTTAAAGTGGCTTTCAGGTTAGCATCTGGTACATGGCACCCCATCGTGCTGTTACTGAGCTTATGGATGTATGATTTAAGGATCAAAAAGACTCTGTGACCTCTTGATACAAGAAAATGATTTTTTTTTTCCTGAATTGCCACGTACAGAAAACCACGGAAAAATAGGTGCTTTTCAGATATTTATGCCCTTGAATGTATTTTAAAAGTCCTATTTTCAAGACAGCCTTGAAAACTTTTGTAGCTTCTCCCCATATTTGTTTAGGAAAGACACCTTTTTTTCTGTTAGGATTTTCGATGTTGTACCCTCATCTCTTTTTTTTTTTCCTTCTCCCCCCTTCTCTCTCTCTCTCCCCCTCGTTTTTTTTTAGCATAACAACATAGTATTCCATATTGATAATTCCTTTCTGTATTGAAGAATATTCTTGGCTGTTTTCTATGCAACAATGATTCTTGTCTGCCTCTTTTAATACATACAGAATTCTCCCCTAAATAGCAGCACTGTGCTGTTCAGCAACACTGGGCAAAATCTCCATCTGCATATGAAATCACTTCATTTCTCTTAAGATTGATGTTGCCCTGCAAGTTGCCAGACTGGAACACTGTAGCAGTCATCTTCAAAATCTTAACATTTTTTCAGCATGCTTTATTGCTAAAATAGCCTTTCAAATCTAAAGGAGCATTTCAAATAAAGGAGTGATGTGTATATGACCATTCTTAGCCTGTCCCTGGTAATAATGGAGAATTTTTTAGTGGGTATGTTTTCACAGCATTGGCATGCATGTACTGTAAAAAATCCTTAAATATGTGGACAAAGCGTGAATATAAAAAATAGTGACAGTGCATGTTTGAAATTTGTGGTAAAGGTTATTGCCCTTCTTTATATCACCAGGTGTTTAAAAAAAAAAGGCAAAATAAGTATGGCATCGTAAGGCATGTTCTGTGACTGCAGCCAGTGCCTTGCAGAGCAACTTAAGTCCTTTTATTTCTCCAGGCAAAAAACCAGGCAAGGCAAGGAATAAAAGAAGTGAAGAGTAAGTTAAAACACAAGGTATGTAGTAGACTTTATTTACTTTCTTACACTGCTTCCTGTATCAGTTTGAAGTTTATACTTTACAAATCACATGAGATTTGTGTTTTTAATGACTTTTGAAATATGCTTAGCCCTTTGTTCAACAATACATTTTTCATAACGAGCCCTCTGGCAACTATCTGTCATTCTATGCATCCACTGAATAATCTCTTTATTGTTTGCATATTTTATCATGGAACAACAGAGGTCTTCAAAGATACATTAAGAGGATGTATGTTTTCATAAAGTTGATTGCTTTGATATCACAATTGAAGCCTTTGCTTCAAGCTGAGAATTTGAGAAGGGAGAGCCTTGCGGTGCAGTGTATTTCAGGAGGTGCAGTTGTCCAGTTTTAGTTCCATAAGATATGTGAACAATAGCAGTGCTTTAAGATGAATGAACAGTTTCATTTTGCAAAAGCCACATCACAAACTATCAGAAAAGATGGTTTAGGTATTTTGCAGCTGCTTTTCCCGTTTGGAATTTTGCTTCCACGTAAGATTTTTCCATACAGGGAAGGAACCATTTTTTGGATACCTACTATGCTATTTCAAGAAAAATTTCAAAAACATTTGAACAATTCAACTTTTAAATGACCATGTTGGTAATCCAGTGTTTTGAAAAGCTAAATTTGATTTTCTTACTACAGATGGTATTTTCATGACAGTAATAGATTGTGGCAAGATAATTTTGAATGCATTCTGCATGCATAATATGGAGGGTATGTTTGCAGATGATGATTATAAATAAAGGACTTTAAATCTGTTTTGTTGCATAGGAGAGTGAGGAGGAGTATGGAACTTGCAGTGCTGGTGCAGTACAGACTGTTCCTGTCTACACATCGCATTATGACAAAAGAACAAGCTCAGAAAAACGAAGACTGGCACAGGTAAGACACCTGAAACTTCTGTTTGTATTCACATACGTAGAGGGAAAATTTTTTGCTGCTTACAGTCGTGTGTTGGTGAATCTGTTTCCAAGATGATTTTCCTGACTGTGTTTGGATAGTGTGATTAAAAGGCTATGTTTATAGAAATACTGCTACTCTGCTGGTATGGAGAAAAAAAATGCTGTTTGCATTTCATCCCTGTTGAGAGGGGAAAGAACAGGAGATCTGTAAGTATGGATCTGAGATTTTAATTCTTAAATTCTGGTTTTGAGAAAGGCTTCTCACAAAAATACATTCTGATCTATTCACAGATCTGTATTAAGCTGTCTTTTTTAGTTTCTTATGGTAAGGCATATTAATTCTGTGTTTCTAACAAACTGTTTTGGCAGTCATGTGGCCTTTAACCTTGCTCAGATAGTTATGATTTATTATTTTATGAATAAGTCAGCTAGTTAATGCAGTGCCAGTGTCTTGGCTTTTGTTCTCTAATCCTTTCTAGTCTAGATTTGAAGTAACAGGTGTAGTGTCTCAACTTTGGCAAGTGTTTTAATGTTTTTGGATTCACTTTGACAGTTTTATTTCAAAAATATCAACAAAGTAGTTTTTCTAACACTTTTTTTTCTGCTAATGTTTACCTGCATATGTACCTGCATATTTTAATCTATGGGTATTTATTTTTACATTATATTTTTATTGCATGTTTTTAAAATATGTGGATTTTTAATGCCTGTATCTTCCTAATATGAGAATTAAGTCTATAAATTCAGTTCAACTGATCTAACAACACTTTTTTTTTTGCTCTAGATATTGCAATAATAAAAATCTGGGTTGTCTATTTAATCAATTTGATTTTGAATTAGTTTTTGTCAGTAATAAATACAAAGTTTCTGAAATACAACGTAGAACTGATGCAGATGATTGCTAAATGATGGTGAAATTGTACATTAGTATTAAGTCATTATTTTTAGTAGAGTTATAAATAATACAAAGACTTTCTGCTTCACTGGCATGGTAGTGCTGCCTATTGTTATGTGCAGGAGTCTAGGGATACAAAGGAATATAATTCACCTTGGTACAATTAAAGATTTCTTTTGAAGGCATGTGTTCAGACAGAACAATTGAACTTGTCTGTGTTTCTGTGCTCGTGCAGCTGTACAGTGCTAAATCCTGTAATCATTGCTGTTTCTACCAGTTGTCTTTTAGCTTTGCAAGCAAGGCAGGAGTGCAGATGTGTGCCTGGCTTTGTTTGCATGCATCCACACACACGTGTGTTAATGGGTGTGTGTGCACAGGGACATGTGTGTGTGTTTGTGTAGGGTGTATGCACCAACAGGGCTGGGAGCTGAGAGCCCCACGGTGTTGCTCTGCTGCAAACCAACGCTGTCTTCTCCTCAGCTCTTGTCCCAAACGTCACATGAGCCCAGTGGGCAGGAAGGAGCACATGGGGATTGCTCTCCAAGATCTCCTTCACCTCTCACTCATGCCATTCTCTTTTTCCTCCTCCCCAAAAGCAAACGAACCACAAGATTTATGAAAAATAATAGTCTGCTGTTGCTACTCTTGTTTTTATTTTCGGTCTTGGTGTTTGAATAAGAGAACAGAAATTCTATATTAATAAGTGGTGATTTTAAAATTTACATCCAAATAAAAATATATATTTGCATTCACAATGTGTGTGTATGTGAGAGACTCTTTGATCCAGTACTGAATCTGCTTTTTAAAAGAAGTGAAATTCAGGGTGCTATTATTGTCAGGTCTAATCCTTTTTCTGGTATTCTTTATCCTGCAAATGAGGCTCTCCACCAGTGGCTGTATCAGTATAAGGATAGTGCTAATGTGGAGTTCAGGCAATTTGGTACATATTTAAAGTAAGGACCAGATATTGATTAAGTTGTTAAGTTGCTATACTGAAATACCCACGCCAAACCTAGATAAACAATGAACAGGAGAGAGAGATTGCTCTTAATGGTCATCCTGCTTCCAAAAAAGAGGCACTTTTGCACTTTATTACTATCTCTTCCCTACTGAAACATTTAGAAAATTGTAAATACAAAGAATTTGGTGTCTTATTTGATGTCATCTTAGCTATATGCATTGAGCTTTTCCTTCTCCTCTTCTTAGAAACAGTTGAATACTAAGGGTTACCTGAGATGCTGTAAAAAATCTGCTTCAAAAAGTTGTGCATGATACGAAAGTTTGCTTTACTGAGAAAGATCATTTTAAAAATCGGTTCATAACAGGATTTGGGGGTCTGAGAGGACGTTTCCTTTACAATAGGAAGTGAATCCGCTTTTACCCCAACAAACAGGAGTTTGTATATGGGTCTGCTAATTAGTACGGTTATTTCCTGTTTTGTTGATGAGGCTTTAATAAATGTCAAGGGTACAGCCATGAAGATCTCCCAATTAGGCTTTGCGTTTGTAAGACCCAACCCCTTTGCTTTTGTGTGAGGATGACAGTTCCAACTGCAGCCTCAGCCTAACAGGGCTCAAGGGAAAGGATACTTCTCTGGTTTTATTGAAAACACAGCCAGTTTGGCCCAGGGAGAATACCAGCACTGGTCACAGTGCAGAGCCATTTTTAACAATGAATATTTACTAAGCTTTATCACTGCTGTCACAGTGGCTTTATTGTATTTTTTCTTTTCCAGATTGGCAATAGACTTAAAAAAAAATCAGCAGTAAATTAAAAAAAAATAAATTATAGCATCTAAACTAGCTGTCAAAACCTAACCAGAGGATAAATAATTAAATGCCTTATTGCAAACCGAAGCGATCGGCTTGCCCTCCTGTAATTTGCATTTTGAGAGTGCTCCCTAAAAGAGGGATGTGAGGGGAGCCGGTCCGTGCCCGCGTGCGTGCGCGTGTGCGCACAATGAGTCCGTGCCCGAGACGAGCCGGTCCCTCTCTGCGGCGCTCATCTCAGCTTGCTCCTGCTCGGGTTCGCTGTTCTAGGCTCCTCAGACATGTGCGAGCTTAACTCTATTGCAAGTCAACATTAACAGATGGATTGCCCTAAGCAAGGGAAAACCACAACAACAAAATCTAGCGAAAGTGGAGGATTGAAGCTTTTTATTGTTAAGCCTTATTAAAACCTTGGCATGTGCACTGCTGTTAACTGTTTCATGCCTAGAGCTAATAATGTGTCTCAGGTATGTTTCATCTCTTACTTTAATTAGGAATGTAGAAAGTACAAGAAATCACCAGCTATAATTTTTGAAATAAAAATTAATGCAAGCATGAGATCGCTTAGAGTCTGTTTGCAGTATCTTGTGAATGATACTGCTGAGTTCCTTTAACTATTGATGAGCAGGGTACAGCAGGGCATGTCTTAGACTATGGAGCATTCAGGTTTTGCATAGTCTGTTTTAATTCTGTTCTATTATATGCTCCCAGGTAATGCAGATTTCTGGGTGCACAGGGACCTAAATGCAGTAGGAGCTCTGTAAAATTGTTCCAAATTAATATATAATGAAAAAGAGAGCATGTTTATTATGATCCTGGTTAGAATGCCGGGAAGATCTGTTTGATTTCATGAATATGATCTTTGTAATTTTACTGTTATATCAGGTGTTAGGGTAGTTTATTGAAAATGGACCATGTCAGGATATCAACAGTCATAATAATGTATTTCATGGCAAATAAAACACTCTGGGAGATTAGCAGAATACCAAACAAGAGCTACCAGTTCACTTTCAGTTAGTAAGTTAGCAATGCCCCCTTGTCTCTAAGAAAATGTACGTACTCCCTGTACCTTTAGGCACCTACTGCCTTCCATCCGTGATGGAAATGGGCACGTGGATTCCAAGGGTGGATTTAGCAATCCCTGTGTGCCAGCACTGCTTTAAATGTTCCTGTGCCGAAGGTACCAAGTGAACTACTCGCCATGACTTTGCAGAATCCAAATACAGTGTCTAAGAAGGTTTTTAAAACACTTTTGTGTAAGGTAATAAAAAACAAGTTAGGCTAAACTTTTTTCTTGGTGTCCTCATACAGAAGAGAGGTTTTTTTATTCTTTTTTTTTCTTTCTTTCTTTTTTTTTTTGAAGACATATTGCAAATGGAGCTTTTTCACTTTTATTGAAGTATGTCCTAGAGACTATACTATGTATAATTCAGCTTGCAGTAGGTGTGCTTGGCATCTGTTCAACAAAGACAGCAAGTGTCAGGCAGGAAGATGTGTTCAGAATAACCTTACCTTCAGGAGTGCCCCATTTATCAATATCCCTACAATGGCCAGTAAAATAAATGACATAATCATTAGCTACAAAGGACTTCTAGTAACTGATTACCCTCCTAACCTGGAAAAGGTGGTGAGAGTGGGCTATTCTGAAGGCTCCTTTTTTTTTTTCCAGAAAAATAAGAGAGGAGACTGTGATAATGCAGTGATAATGTAGTGCTGAATATACATATTCTGTATAAGATGACTGAATACCTTTTAGAAAAAATGTCCACAGTAAGCCCCACAATGATTTCAGAAACATAAATCTGATTAAGGGCATTTACTTGTATTTGCATTCAGAAAATGTGCTTGAGATCGCATCTATACCTCCCAACCACATATAACACTGGTTCTGTTGCTGAAGGTTTCTTCTGCCTTCATTGACTAAAGTATTATAAATTGACAGATGTAACAAACAGAGCTATTTTTTAATGTAAATCACATTTTGCTTCTGTAAAATACAGTTTTGAAGTAAGCACTGGTTGATCAGTAAATTCTGTTTCTTTAGCTAATGTGGTGTAATGTGGAAGTATTGTAGATATCATTAGCTTCCTTTAATTTGGAGAAATATCTTTTGTCTTGGTGTGTCAAGTAAGATCTCTTCATTCTGCAAAACAGTCAGATTTCCTTTTAATTAAAAATGAAAAAGCTAGGCAGCCAAAATTCAAATTGCAGATTACGAGAGTGCCCTCTCGTGGCTCTGGTTCCTTTCCGAAGTGGCAGAGCACACAGGGAGCCTCTGCCTGTGCAAGCCTTGCTGGGAACGACGAAGACCCCTTACAAATCAAGGGGTACTTCCTTTATTTGTGTGAAGTGAAATTGTCCCTGGATTTTGTGAAAATTAAGCATTTAGATGCTTTCATGTATCGTGCGTGATACTATTTTCAGGATTAGGGAATAGAAGCTCCAAAGTAGAGGTATAGTTACAAGATTGCTCAAACCTGCCCCTGCTTCCCACTAAACAGTGACAGTGACTGTCCTCAGCAGAGTTGTGCTGTTTGTTCTGCACCCATAAATCAGTGTCAGCCTTGTGGCTGCTTGTCTTGGAGTTTTGCTGTAAAAATCACTTGAGAAATCTGTTCACTAATTACCATGATTCCAATTTAATTTTAAAAAAAAATAGATGGGGTAATGGTCAGGAAATTGCTCTGGAATTTTTTTTACCCTGTAGAATGCTTAGTTTTTCAGGGTGAAGTCATCAGCAAATCTACCTCTGATTTATCTTACTGAAAGAAAAAAATTATACAAGCAAAAAATTTGCAGATGCTTTTCCTGGCTGTTGTTGCTCCCTCTTTAAGTTTTTTAATACATAGAAAGGCAGCCTTTCAGAGGGTCTTTCTTCTGCAAACAAATGAACCATACTGGTGTGTCTACCACTGTTCCTTTTTGCTGAAGGATCCCAAAGAAAAACGCTCTCTCGCAAAGTGTCTTCAAAACTGGGTGAACCTGTCTGTCCTTAGTAGTTAATTGAAATAACCCAATTAATTTTTTTCATCAAGAGAATTTATTGACATCTTAATGTAACAGTGGTATCTTTTTACTTTCATTTGCTGTGTATCTTGTGCCTTCCATGAGTCATGTTTTTGCTCCACTAAATCAGGGAGCCAGGAGAGCCATCAGACAATGGTCGGAACCTGTGCCCTAACTTCCATGTTGTTTTGGCCTTCTGGCTTGAAAGTTTGAAGAGCACCACTTTACATCTAAAACTTCAGCTCTAGTACTCTCTGTTCCCTAACGTTTTCTTCCTCTCTATATTCCTGTACCTAAGAATGAAAAAAAAAAAGAAAAAAAAAAAAAAAGAATAAAGAAGTTCAATTAAAGAAAAAAGTTTGTCTGGGGGCAAAAGGAGGGAGAAGTAGAAGAAACAGGAAGATCCCTTCCTGCAGGGATCTCAGCATCTCTGAATGTGAGAGTCCAGATTCAGCCTTTCTAATTTTAGATACTTCTGAAATGCTGAAGTTAGCAGCAGTGCTGCCTTAGGCTCTTTCTGCGGTAAGTGGAGAGAGGAGCATGACCGAAGGGCAGCTCAGCCCACCTAGAATCTCGATTGCATCCTGATGATGCCTCTGTCTTGCTGCTAATTGCCTAATTTGGGCCCTAAAATCGCTGAAATTAGTAACATCCAGCTCCAAGTGCCAGCCAAATTCCACAGCACCTTGCAGAGAAAGACCTTATTTGTTGAGCAGACGACTCCTACTGGTGTCAAACAGGAGGAGGGACTCCTCCTTGGTAATTCTTCTGTTTGGAATCCCTAGACAGTCTGGAAATGTGCTTGGAGTCAGTATTTCTATTTCTAAGGCACAGTCCTTTTTTTTCCTTGCAAATGTGATTAGTCTGTGTTCAGGCTTCATACGGAGCTTCCCTCAAACAGGTTCTTCCACAGTCCGTCGGTCTGATGGACAGGGTTCAGCGCTGCTGAAGTCTGGAGGTGCACGATGTTTGTGTTTACGATCACATCCACACTGTACATTTTAGCTCACGTATTTTTGATAAGTTTTCCCTCTGAGAAAGTCACACATGATCAGCAAACAGTGCTCTCAGCAGTGATTGTACCATGAGATAGTTCTGCTGATGTAAGGGCGTGATGCACATTTTACCCAAAAGATCAATTTAACCGGTAGTCTCTCTTTTATCTGCTTAGGAATTGTATCAAATAGATAGCCCATTCCAGCCAAATAAACTGGATTTACAGCTGTTCTGGTTCACTGAAGTCACACACTGTGCACCTGAGTTACTTCCAGCTCTCTCGACTTTCTGGTTTCCTTAAATCCATGTTCCCTTTTCTGTTTTTTTTCCACATAAACATTCATGTGGCTTTGGACACTGATTAGTTTTTCTTTTCTGACACAATCCCTTACCTCCCTGCTCCTCTGTCCGCTGCGACCCCCTCAACCCTCCATTCTATCATTTCCCTTCCATCTAATCACTGAGTGAACATTAGGACATTAATAACCATCAAAAAAGGGAAATAAGTGATACATTTCTCCATTTTTGTAACTGGAAATTCTGCCGGGTGAATCCGATTCTTAAAATCATCCACAAAAAAATGAGCTGCTGGCTTTAGTTGTTGCAAATGGCACTGCAAATCTCCACGTCCTATTTTAAAAGACTAACACTTCTGCTTGTTGCCAATTAAAGTGGAGCCAGGCTGCCTTCGGATGGTGCACTCCTTGCAGCTAGGATGGTGTGTGGCACAGTGCCACAGTGCATCATCAGCTGAAAACGGGAGGCTTTGCTAAGAATAGCCTCGGTGCCATTGAGAAAAGCGGGATCTGGCTGTTGGGAGGTGGTGCCTCACTCTGGGCAGTGTGGGGCCTCGGGCCGATTTGGGGGGCTCAGGCTTCTTGAGGAAGAAAAGGGTCTGCGATTCCTCGGGGAAAGTGGAAGGTTGCTTGTTGTTTTGGAGCAAAACATAATTATTTTTAAAAAAATATTTGCAGAAGCATGATTAATTGTTACAAAGGAAAAGCAGCATTACAAAATTCTCACATGATACCTGTGTTCAGGAGGCTAGCATGCATAAATGGTAGGGAGCCGAGAGCTTGTTCATTTTTCACCACAGTAATTCAGAACAAAAGTAATTACCGTGTGCCATCCGTGACTAAGTATCTCGACAAATTTATCATCCTTACTTATAATAAATCCTACCTCAGCACAGGTATTGGGTTTCCTATAACTTTACAATAGTCAGTGGAGATCTCTGTGGCATTAAAGTGTATTTGGCACTTCAAAGCGCTGTGCCCATACAGATATTTCTGGTAGTATCTATTTCATTTATATCCAGGACAGTGTTCTGATATCAGAGCATTATTGTTTGGAATCTCTGCTTCTTTCCTATCTCTCCTTTCCTCCTCCTTTCATCAGTCTCAGCTCTTGGGGAGTGTAATGAGGAGTACCTTCCTGTGAGTCACGGCTTTAGGTCACCGTGTTTAACCGGAAAGGAAGGCGACAGGTTATGCTTAACTGGAAATTTTGATTGAGAGATCTTTTGCTTCCCTACTGGATGGAGCCATAATTATGTCTGTGATTTGGTTGTAGAGGAGGATGGGTAAAATAAAATACTGTATCATAAATAAGAGTGGGCATGCATTTATTTTGCTTTCTCATACTGAATGAATAATCTCTTAAGTTTTTAAGAAAAAGGAAACAGGACTTCATAGATTTAAACCATACTATATATTTTTCTTTTTTTAAAACTTTGTGTACTTTATGTACATCAACTTTATGTTGATGTATTGAGTAGCCAGTAAATGTGAAATTACATTCAAGCTGCCATTTATCAAAAGATTATTTGTTTTTCACTTTGAGTGTAATTAATAGCAGCAGCCTTGTTAAACTTCCTGCCTTAGTATCAATCAATAAGCACTCATTACCAAAAGCTGGACTTCTGAAAGGTCTAGCATTATATAAAAAGCTGACATTTCAAAGATTGACTTTCATGCCCAATCAAGAATATAACCATCTTACGTTTAAATCCTTTAGCATTCACGTATTGTGACCTTTTTATTCCACAGTAGTACATTTTGTGAGGCTACCAGCAAGCAGAAGAGAACAGTTTAAGGACTGACTCTCCCTTTACTTGGTTCTACCTGTATTTATACTGTCAGCTCCTTTTCCTTATTTCAGTGATCAGCATTGGTTCAGGTCTGTATAGGTTGCAGACTACTTGCAGAAGGAGATTTTGAAGCAGGGCAGCAACCAGAGAGGGATGGATATGGTGAATACAAAAAGGATGTACAGCCTCACACCAGCTTGTGGAGAGCAGGAGCTTGTGTTTAGGTGTGCTCAGCTCTTACCTTCCGAGCAAGATGAGAGATGAGTTCTTGTGGTGCCGTGTGCAGGAAGCTGAGAGAAATTTGAAACAGCAAAAGTTGAATCCCTGTTCTTGTTTTGATATAAAGTAAATACATTAAGTAATAGATTTAATAGCTAAGTAGAACTGTTTGGAAGAAGCAAAACAACCAGGTACTTTCAAGAAGTTTGTTCCTTTATTTTATAGAAAAAAACATGACAGCAGTCTATTAAGACTTTATAAAGTTCTGGTGCAGCAAGAAAGGACTGTTGCCCTATCATTTCTTGTGGTAATAAATTTAAATGGTCTGGTTGTTATTAGAATGCTAATCAGGAAGGAAGCAGAAGTCTGTCCTTTTTTCATAAAGGGGTATAAAAAAGGTTACACACTTCAAAATGCAGAAAAGACAGAAATTAAAAGCTTAAATAACTGCAAACAGCAGGGTACGTCAGTAATGGAAGGACTTCTTAAATGACTCTGACAGCTTTTGCAGGTGCACATACTCTGTCACTTTGCCTAGTGGAGCATTGAAAAAGTTTTATGGCTCTCCTTTTGGAATTTATTAAGGGTTTCTTTCTTTCTTTTTCTTTCTTTGCAAAGTAGTCTGGACATACCCCTCCCTTGCAGTCATTTTTATTACAGCTCCTAAAGGAAAGTCACCTATTCAAAAACATGTGTTGCTTGTTGTCTCCGTGGTTAGCTCAGAGAGCTGTAAACGCTGGAGAAGGTTGTTATTTACAGCCAGATATTTTCCTTTCCTTCCCTTCCCTTCCCCCCATATCTTTTTCTTTGTATGTAAATCCCATTTTATTTGGTTTAGTTGTTGAAATTCTCCCTGTATAATTTTATAATATACCCCTAAGCATTTAAATTGGTAACAAAAATATTTTTTCAAAGAGTTTGACCATGAGGAGCTAGGAGTTCTTGTTTTGGGGAGAGGTTTTAGGTTTATCAGCTTCTCTGTTACATTCCTTTATATGATTATTCTTGCTTTCGCTAACACACTCGCATATTACTGTTCATAGATGTTCTGAAGGGCCACAGGCCAATGCCTGTGGTGTTTGCTGATTCTAATTAATTTTATTCAGCTCCCGTTTCTCAAAGACACAACTTTTTTTTCTTTTTTTTCCCTTTTTTCTTGAAGCTTGATATCTGTGCTCTTTGAAATATTATTTATTATTTCAACAAATCAGCAACTGTTACCTTGTAGGATTTTATCCCGTTGACAGAGTTAATTCCTCTACAGATGAACAAGTGTCAGTTTCCATTTTGTTTTCTGCAGTTTCTCAACATTTTTAAAGAACCTTCCTTCCTGCAAAGTTTCATATTTATGTTAGTAGAAGTAAATGTGATGGCAGCATCTAATTTTGATGCAAATTCGAAGAAAATGAGAGAGGCAGGCAGGGTTTTGCCCTCCAGGAGCCAATTCCAGGTTGGAGCTTGAATTACAATGAATGCTATGTCAGAATTTTCTTGGGGAACTGGTTAATTTCCAGTGTTATAGAAAAAAGTACTTTAATTTTCCCAGTGAAGATAAATAGTTAAAGCTGCAACTTTTAAACCAAAACCAGTGACTGTGGTTGTGACAGGGATCAGTAAGAGAACCAATCACCAGTATCAGTTAACAGAGTGGCTCACCTCCCTTTAGTTACAAGCAGGAGGATGATTGATAGATTGCAACAGTGACGGGAATGACAAAAAGAACTCACAAAAATATGAATGAGTTAGAAATAGTTCGTTTCTCTGTATTCCATCCTATACCTTTTGCTCAATACGGATCTTAGTTAGGGTTCTTTGATGGGTTTTAATACTGTAATAATTCTCTCATTTTCCATCAACTATTACTTGGTTTAACACATTAAGAACCATATGTTTCCTCTTTGAGGGCAAAGAACTGTGGAAAGTGTTATCAAAACTTGCTGCTTTAATTAAATTCTCTCTTGTTGAACAAGAAAAAATGTCTCAGTCTATAAAGAGTGAATGCTGAGTCGTTCCTGAGAATAATGGAGGGGCTGGAGAGTTACAGAGAGCGTCCTTGTATTTGTAGAACACTGACAACATCTGTAATAGGTAACATGCTGAAATCCTCACAGTACAAGATTTTCAAGCTCCTTGTAGTCTGAAATTAAGGCCATATTTCTTCCCCATCAGGGGCTTGCTGCAGGTTTAGACATTTGGTGAATTGCATGATGAGATGTGGGCAGTAGCACTTCTTACTTGCATATGATTTTCCTCCAAGTTAGCTAACGCTGTTTTCCCTCTGTACAAATGCCATCCATATGTCTTTAAATTATGGGTGGCTGTCCAGGGTTCACAATCTCTTGAGTGCATTGATTGCCAGTGTAGTTAAACTTTGCAGGTTTTTGATGCAAAACAAGTGTAAGAGATGTATAGTCCTGAAGACAGTCATTTGTGAAGTACAAGTGACTAAAATTCCTGATTTAAGTGTTCTGGTCAGGATAGAGACTTTTTTCCAATTATTGTGGAATTCTTTAGCTTATTTTTGTTTGCTGAATAATAATGTGATGTAATGGGTTAGTGAGTATTCTGTACAGAAGTGTGTGAATTTACAGCACACTAGCTCCTCCACGCAAATTCCTCTTGGGGTGCTCTGAGTGTGCACTAGGTTGGAGTTAATTGTAATCCACAGTAAATTATCCTGCACAAAGGCATTCTTAGTGCAAAGTTTGTGATCTGGATATTATTCACTCTGCAGTCCTGTACAGCACCGTGACATAAACATAGCTGTGTAAAGAGACTCCCGACTTCCTTTGTATTTCCTACTTCAAAAATCCAGTCTTCTTCATGCTCAGTAGACCACATGAACCAAAGCTTGGCAAATATTTCTGCCAGAAAGTACTAAACCACAGTGCTGTTGGTGATATGCTTTCAGAAAGGGGTAGCTGGTAGACTTGAGTGATGCTTTTCCTCCAGCATCCCATCTTCTGCTAATCAGTGCTTTGCATAAGGCACTCCACGCTTTGCATAAATAATGAGGCCCTCCAGAGGCCATGAAGAGAAATGGTTCTCTTTAATTGGTGATGCTTGAGGACTTGTAACAACCTTTACAAGACGTGATCAATATGTGGCTTTCCTCATCAAGTGCATAAGAAGCCTTAACGAATAAAGTGGCAGCTGGTCTCCAAATAAGTAATGCTGAACTAGAAAAAATAAACAAAATTATAATGTTAATTGTCCTTCCTCCAGACTCGTTTCAACCAGCGCCTCAGTAACCAGGATTTTGCCTTGGATGAAGATGATGATGATGAAATTGAGAGAACAAGCAAGTAAGAAGCCTGTTTGAATGTGCTGTATATGTACAGGAGAGAGGGTAACAAGTGTTATTCAGCAAAGTGGAGCTCAAGTGACACATTTTTGTCCTGTCCAGGCTGCTAGCTCAATTCTTGATCTAGAAGATGCCAAGTAGTTTAGGATTTAAAATCTGCTTTAAAGTGAGGGACAGGCTGTTACATCTTTTCATTATTTATAGTGTCCAGAAGAGCTTGACATAATCCTCAGTCTTCCCGGCTTCCAGATAAAAAGACTACATACACAAAGAAACAGCAAAATATTCGCCAACATGGCGACCTCAGTGACCTCAGCTAATCTGTTCTTTAGGGCTTGTGTTGTGGCCATGACAATGGGACATTTTTTGAAGGGTCTGAAAGACAAATAATGCCTTGGAAGTTTTATATCGAGGTCTTCCTATATGAGAACTAAAGGAAAACCATAAGTTGAGGCTTAAGCCGCATTGAGGCGTTTTCTGAATTCCGGAGTCGATTCTTGATAATGACCATCTGGATATAAACCAGAAAGGACATTGAAAGCAAAATCAAGCAGCTTAAGCTGTGATATAGTAGGGAAGAGGGAGCTAGTGAAGTGTTAAAAGGATATAATGAAAACAGTGAGCCATGGAAAACAGCCTTTGTAGCAGTATTGATAGACAGAGGTAGGAAAAGACTGCGGTAGAGTGGGGGTCTGAGGTAAGGGTATTGCAGTGAACAAGAGAGGAAAGAAGAGCAAAAGCACCAGTTCTCCTTGCAGACAGGCAGTGCTCCAGTCAGTCTGCCCATGTGATGGAGGAAGAGTTGCAGTAGGAGAGTCTTGCCACAGAACAAAGTGTTTGGCTCGGCCAGGAGGCAGCTAACGGTAACTGCATCTCCATCGACGCCATATATCTGTGTTCAGGAAAATGCTTGAGTAGAAAGATATTCCAGGTTTATGTTCCCGTTCCAAGGTTTTGAAATGCATTCTCCTATGTCCTTTCAGAAGTGGTTATAATAAAATGGCTTTCGTGTTCCTCTCTGATGGAAGAGTTTTTGTTTTCAGGTTATCGTCAGAAGACAGTGAAGAAGCTTCTGCTTACTTTTATGATAGCGATGGTTCTGGTGAAACTGGAATAACTCAGCATCAAGGAGAAATGGACTTGCTTGGAGAGATTCTGGACACGCTGAGCACACACAGTTCAGATCAAGGAAAACTCTCAGGAGCAAAGAGCCTGGATTTCTTTAGATCAATGGATGACATCGATTACAAGACTGCGGTTAGTCTTCTGCTTTCATTTGAAAAACAACCCAAGTCCATTTACAGTGGAATCCTGCACTTGTGGAATGAACAACATGCAACTCAGACACTGCAGCATAGTCCTTAGAATTGCTGATGTGTCTTCCTAGGGCTGCATAACAGTACACTCATGCTGGATATAAACCACTGCATGATGTTTTTCCACCAGCCAAGAAACTGTCCTGGTTACTAAGTCATCTTGGAACAGTATTTTTCTCTTAAAGCAGTAACCACATAGAGAGCTGTCAATAGTATAATACTTTACTTAATCAAATAGTTTAATATTATATTTATATAATATAAATCATATTTATATATTATATTTGTTTGCTGTTAAATCTGTTATGCCTTGAGCTGGTTTAGGATTTTTTAATGCCGTTTAGAAGGCATTTTCATTTTCACCTTGTAGCCTTAGACTAGCCATAGTGATACGGTGATGTTTCCTTCTTAAGTCATGGGATCCAGGTGGTCATTGCACCTGAAACACTGCTAGAATAGTACTCCAGAGTTTTCTAAGAGGGCTCCTTGTTCCTGTTTTAGGTAGAGTTGCACTGCTCCTTTAGTGTAAGCACACTGCTTGCCTACAATTTTAAAACCCTCACCAAGTCACTGCTGTGGTATTAGCCAAAAAAGCATTAGTGTTTTTAAAAGCATTTAATTCCAGCACATATCAGCTGTCCAACACGTACTTTTGCTGAAAGGGATCCTATAGTAGAAGACTTGTTACTGGAGCAGCAAATAGTGATGCAAATATTTATAAAGCTTGTAAAATTTTATATTATGAGTGTCACGCAGGGGTTAGATTAATAAAATGCCCAGTTTTGTTTGACCAAAAAACTTTAATATTGAAAGTTGGTATAATTAATTACTGAAGCAAGGAGGAAATGCCATCTGGTTTTAGTTTTAGTCCCCCTCCCTCCCATATTATGGGTACAAACGAGAAAAGTGTGTCTTTGTTCACTGTCAAAACTGCTTGTGCCAAGACTGAATGGACAGAGGAGACAGAAATCCTTCCTCTGTACCAGAGGCCGTCCTTAGGCTAAGAGACAGTGTTCTGTGAGGAAATGTGAAAACACTGGGCCTTGCATTGTGTCCGGGATAGTTGTTTTGTAACACTGAGCCCCAAAGGGGGTCTGTGATTTAGGAACGTACAAAATCCCTGCCAGTACCCGTGTTTCAAATATGTCGGTGTAGAGATGTTTCTTGTGACATTAACTATAAACACGTGGGTTTTTTCTTTCAGAACAAGTCAAATGCACCCAGTGAGAGCAACCTTACCCTGCTCTGCAGCAGTGCTGATGACCAGGCAGAGTGGAACCTCGGCCAGGATGACAGTGTCCTCCATGGGAAGCAGCTCCCCCCGTCGCCAAGGAAGCAAGTTTCTTCTGGGGGCCAGAGAGAATCTCTCTCAAGGCTGGAAGAAGAAAAGAGTGGCAAAACCTTTACTACTGACAAGATGGACACCGCTAGTATGACATCCCTGTCTCCAGGACGACCAAGTGCCCAGCTTACTTCCCTAGAAAGTTTCAAAGCAGGCTTTTCTTCCTGTCAGTATGCAAAGCCTAATGAAACACTAAGCAATACCTCAGATCAGCTCCCGGCAGGTCTTGCTCAACAGCCATCCATTCTGGTCCCTTGGGAGAAAGGTGGGAAGGAAGGAGAGGAATCTCCAGAAGAAGGTGGACTTCTTCAAGAAGTGGTGTCATTATGTAAACTGAATTCTGCTTTTCACTATGGTTTAAATATTTCAAAGGATAGCTTATCCAGCAGTAGCAGTGGAAATAAAACGTAAGAAAAGTATGAGAAGAGAAACTCGACTCCCATCAGAAGTTAAAGGGAGGCTACTCAGGACTCCACGTAACTCCATATAACATGATAACCAAAAAATGAAAAGGAATAGGAGAACTTCAGTCATAGAAATAATTCTCTTCAGTTGAGTATGCATTTTCTGCCATTGGACATCCGCTTCTACGTTTACTCAGTTCATTTGTTGGCTGTAGTTAGGTCCACAAAATGGAACTAAATATATGAATGCACTCTTAAATCAGGTACTAGTTAGTCTCTGTGTTAAAAATACAGCAAGTGTATGGTGCTTCCTAGCATTTGCTTCCTCTAAGCAGCAGGAAGGGTGTCGCCTAAAGGTAGCCAGGTTTTGAAGGTACTATGTTAATCCCATTAAGCATGAAACGAACCAAGCAATCTGATTTGTCTGAAATGTACAAATGTTAATATTTGTAATGAATAATAATTGCCTTAATCTTTTGAGAAGAGGTTTAACTATCTTAGAAGATGAATGCAAATCTACAAAACAGCAATAATGATTTTTCCATGGCAGGAATTTGCTTCAGCAAAGGTGGGGGGGGAAGGAGACTTTTTTTAGATTAAGGAATTTCTTGTGAATATAACTTGGAACTTACTCCAAACTAAAACTGTGGCTCTGTCTTCCAGACTTCAGAAAGGTAGCACGTGGTTTTCTCTGTTCTATAAAGTACATGAAGTGCTGAATTATAATGTGACATTTATTGACTTCTGTTTACAACTAAGACACTTTAAAGACACATTATCCAGTTTCCCTAGGTAGACTAATTCATCTAAAAATTCTCAGAAAGGAAAGTGTAAGTGGAATTGATAGATTTCTATTATTTTTTATTTTCTGCAGTTTAATAGTTGGAAAACTAATTTGTGCCTAATTTGTAACACTAGAAAGCTAAAATTACAGATTCAGTTTGAGACTGCATGTATCCAGCTCTCATTTTAGCCAAGTTGAACAACCAAAAAATTCTCTCTAAATTCAGTGAAGGAGAATGAATGGTCCTGATGTATACTGTATTTAGAACAAGCATTTGTCCTCCTTCTGGCAGTGTTCCTGACGAATATTTGGATATTTAAAGTCTGAACATTTTTAATGCTCTGTGGAGCAGCTCTTTCATTTTTAAAATTTTCTTCCTCTTTTCTTTTTCCACCTCACCATACATACCTTGTCTTCAGAATAGCTCAGGACAGAAAAGACAATTAATCAGCTTCGGCAGATTGGAATCGTCAGCTTTCAGAGATATTTGTGGTGCGGTTGGTAGAAATAGCACAAAAGTATAAAATGAACCCTGCCTGAGAAGAACGTTCTGCTGCATGAAACCTTTTTTTCTTTCTTTCCCTCTTTGGCATGAATGATTTCTCTTAATCTCAGCCTAGGCCTGAGCGAGCCCGTTCCTGGGGTCAGTGTTTGGATCAGACTGTGCTTTAGTACCTTAATAGTAGTTTGCAGCAGAGTTTCATATCAGTTGCCTCACTGAGATTTATTAACTCATTTTCTTTCTAGCTGACACAAATGGAAAAGGGTTTTTTGGCTGCTTGCTGCCAAGGCAGCTGACCTAAGGGAATTGCTCCACATCATGGCAGAGGCACTGTTTGAAACCTCACCAGAGAGGCTCAGTAGAGTGAGACCTGGGGTTTTATTAGTGCAAAGTTTCAGCTTGTTCCAGAATGAGAAGGGCTGGGCCAGCACTTGCCACTGAGGATGAGCCTCCAGAATCAATTTTTTTCATCAGAGCAACAAAGTTAAAAGGTTGTAAAAGTGGAAATCTTGCAGAAATATCTGTGTCTGATCAAGCATGAACATTCCGGAGGGCATTGCTGGAGAATCTCAGTGTTCCAGAGTTAGCAGTTGCACATCCAGAGGTCTGTACTCCAAACTCTTTGTTTTTCCTTTGGTTTCCTCTTGTGCATCAACGTGATATGTTGTGGACTTCTTTAATAACAAAAAATGTTATTTGGCAAAATATTTTGCACTATTAAAAGTCAAAAGTATCATTAAAGTAATAAAGATCTTCACTCTTAGCTTTGCAGCAGGGTCAGACCAGGCGGCTCATGTGCTGTTCAGAGGACAAAGCTCCAGAGCAACCTCGTGGTTCCTTGTTTAACGTGGCATTAATGACTTGGTAGAGGCCATTCTTCTCCCTTGCTGGTACTAAACATTGCCCAGCACAGTGCTGCCGTTGTGGCTAAGAGAAGACAGGCAATACACAGGTGTTTGTTCCTGTAGCACTTCTCATTCCTTCTCATTCATCTCCTTGCATTTTGTGATGAGAATTTCAAGATTCACCTTTTCTTTTGCTCTGCATCTCACATGCCGTTTCTGTCCATGGTTCAATCTAAGTTGCTTTGTTTTCTTCATTTATTAAAGATAGCAAACAATATCAATGTCTTATGGAGGAAAATAGAAAAAAATCTGAAATAATGGCCATCATTACTTTCAAAGCCATCAAACACTTCTAAGTCCAGGAATGCTGCCAGAAAATGGTTTTCAAAAGTGAGTCTCTAGTACAGGCATAAATCTTACGGGCTTTACGTGAGGGGTAGACACTGAACAAATAATCACATAGGTTGTCCCATTCTCACCTTTGTGGAGTAAATACAGAAGCCAGGTGAGACTGCCAGTATTCTTATAGTTTTTACAAGGATCATAAAATCGAAAGTTTGATAAGTGGAATCTTTCAAAATGGAGGCATTGTAGTAATAATTCAGTGCTTCATGGAGTGAAAATGAAGGCTGAAAAGAAGTAAACAGATTAAATAAAAGATGGTAACATTCAACTTAGAATTATTTTAATTTCAGTCAAAATGTTTCTGTGCTTATGCTGCATTGTTTCCTTACTATTTACAAAACCCATAGTTTGTTTACAATCATTAAATAGTATGTCTGTTTTGGTTTTGGACCTTGTATGGGTTCAGAAATAGCTTAGTCTTATATATATATGTTGATTTTAACTGTAGGTACATTTTTTACTCTGTAATATACAGAATCTTTTCCACTTACTATCAGTGATCTTTTAAAAAGGCTAATATTTGTGCCTTATTTAAATAGAATTGCCAGTTACCAAATAGATGAGTCCAAACTGATATTTCTGGTTCAACACTCTTGTTCTCTGTCCTTGTGATAATATAAAACTGTTTATTGGCTACATATGCAGTATTTTTATTACCGCATTGGGTTCTATATTAAGATAAATTTTCCAGGTCCAGTACTTTGCAAGTTTTATACTTGTATGCTTTTTATTTGTGGAAATCCTTCTAGTGTCTTTGAAAATCATCAACACTGATCACCAGCTACTGGTGAGAACTGAATTCTGCTCAGTCAGAGCTCCTGTGGTCTTCTTCAGAGGCATCTCTTTTCTTCAGGATCTCAAAAATCTTCCCATTTCTCCTGTTTAAGGGAGATACCAGGTTATTCGATTAAGCTTTGTGGTCTGTTACTTACACATAGGAACGAATTTCCGATGTAGAAAGTAAACTAGGACTTGAAATGAATACTTTTGAGTTTATTTTGCATAGATGTCTGCCTGAAATGAGCCGTGTCACTCATCTGGTTTGGGAGGAAAAAGTAGGGGCAGTGGAGGAGAAAGGGATTCCTGGGTTGTTCCAGTGCGGTGTGGCAAAGCAGAGCCTGGAAGTCCACAGGAGGGACAGTAACTCTGAAGAAATCCAGATTTCAGTTCTAGCTCAGTTACAGTGGTTCCAGCTCAGTCATGTAGGCAAGAGTAATATTTCTTGTGGAGTTAACCCCCTGTGGGATTTGCAGAATGGAGAATTTGTTGTCCCAGTCAAAGCCTTCCCAGCCGTGCGTACAGAGATGTACCGTGGAAACCTGCAGGTATTCGGGGAAGGACTGTGGATGCAGAGGTGATCCCTACCCACCCTCTATGCATGCAGAGGGCAGTCTGTGTAGAATAGGCAGTGGTTTGCTCTTCCATCTCACATATTTGGGCATCATGTAGTTCTGAGAAATAGACTTGTTCTGAAGAAAAAACGTAGTTGTAGAAGTTGTCATAGAACTTGTTGACTGAACCCTTCCTTGTCATTTAGCATTTCAGTGGTGCTGCTGCTGTTGGGGTGGGATCATCAGAAACTCTCGACACTGGCTGAAGTCCCCTCTCAGGCATTGTAACACAGACTTCAGGCAGAGTTTCAGACGAGCGCTGGGCGCTTCTGAAAATCCCACCCAATCTATTAGAAGAGTGTTTTAGACCTTAAAATTCTGTTTTAGATGTCTTTTCAGGTTTTAGGATGGGCTAGTTTACAACCTCGTGTTCTTGTAACCAATGTAAAATCTAGGCAAAAGAACAGTTAAACCAGGTTTTTAAAACAGCTTCTCTTTATCCACCTACAGTCAATCATATTCAGTCCTACAGAACAATCTTTGGTTGGTGCAGCTGTCTAATGGAATTGCTAGGAGCATCTAAAATACTTTCTCTATGCATGTAAGTAGTCAAAGAAACATTTCATGCAATAACCAAGTGCCAGCATGAGGCCCTTTTGCAAATGCCCCCTGTTTAATCCTGACTGTACCCTGTCCTGCAGGAAGAACCCCTAACCATGGACCTCCCAGGCTCCACAGGGAGAGCTCAAGAGGAGCTTTTTGTCCAAGGAGTTAGCATCCTCTCCCTTGGCACCGGCCTCTAGTCCAGGTGCTGTGAGACTCCAGCCAGTGTGTTCCCCACAGCCTGAAATATCCGGCTAAACAAATGTGGCCAATAAAATTAAGCCTGCGGCAAGCAGCTTCCTTATTGCAAAGCTCAGGATGGTGAAGGCTGTCTGTTCCTGTGGTATTGCAGTAAATCTTTGAAGAATGAATGTAGAAATAATTGCACCAGCAAAACCAGTGTGAATGGTGATGTGACTTGTCTTCAGTAACTTTGCTGCTATTAGGCATGTCTGTCTCTGCCAGGTGTTGTTCACTTGTTAGCAGAATCTGAGCTGACCAGAACGTGTCCTCATCTTCACCCCAGGAGCATGGACCACAGCTGGCCTAGAATTCATGTTCCTCTGGGTGCTGAAAATATAGGAATGGAAAGGGATGATAGGGTTTGTTTGTGCAAAACCTTCCTTGACTCGTTTTGCAGTATCCGTTCCACAGTTTCAGTCAGTGGCCAGTTGAAAGTACTTGACAGGTTTTTCAGGAAGCTGCTTCACTTATTCTTGTAGAGTTTCCTGGTGAGTCCACAGCCACCTCAGTCTAGAGGGCCATCCACGACCCACGTAGCTGGCAGGGCCATTGCCGTCCTCTGCTGGGTTGGAGCGTGAAGCAGGTAACACAGGTGGAAGTTACTCCGAGGTTTACTGTAGTAAAGGGTACTCAAATGAAATTGTACAATTACGTAGGTCAATACTAACGACACTTGTGTTTAGAATCCAATAACAGTATTAGCGTTTGGAAAATAAGTTGAGTTCAAGTACGTTGACATTTATTACGATTCTGTGTGAATTAACATTCTTTCTGTTAAAAATAAGGGAGCAACTTGGTTAGGAGGGGGAAATGTGTTGACTTTCAAATCTTCAGTGAATTTTGTGCAATATTTCTCCTTGTTTCAAAGTAATTTAGTAGTGCACATCTGCTTTCACGCAGATCCATGAAATTGTATTTTTCAGAAATGTGTAAAATTACATGTAGCTTTGAAATATGGTTGTATGATAAAAACATGAAGAAATATATTCTAATGTGGCAAATGTATATTTCCAGTGACTGGGAGTGATTATGGATGTCACATTCTGTAGAAATAATAAGGCCTTGGCCAATGTTCACATACCAGTAGTTCCAGTTAACTCTTAAAAGTGAAACCTGGTTAAATTGAAGTAAGGTTAACTGTTAGAATTTATGATGTTTAGTTTATACTTTGATCACTTGTTTATCATGGGTAAAAAGCTGAAGTGTTAAACATTGTTTTTCAGGACCAGCAATGAGGTGAGAGTTCATAGCGGTGACCACAAGAATTTAGTTTGTGACATCCCTAATTATCATAAGTCATTACTTAAAATATCTACTAATGTTGCCAGTATCCTTTTAAGTTTTTGTAAATTAATTTCTTTGTATATTGATGTACATTTTCTTTTAACCTTTGGTTGTTCCTTGAGACCTTCTTTAAATTAATATACTTGAATGAGGCAATAAAGCACTGTGGAAGAGCTGGTCTTGGTGCAGCTTGCACACAAGCACATCACGTCTGTTACTTCATGGTTTTTGAGGAGGAAGGGCAATTTAAAATGCTTAGATGTTTGGCAAACTGACAATTTGTGATTGTTATTTTTAAATCTTTGTCAGATATGAGAAATGCCTCGACACGGAACGAAGCGACATCATGTATCTTGATGCTTCTAATTTTTTTTTTTTTCAGAACATTTTTTTGGTGACCGTTGAAAACCGTTCCCAATAATGTCCCTTATTGTGAGCCTTTGATACTTAAAGGAGAGGCATAAAGTACAGGACACGTTGAGATGTTATTGAAAATTTTAATTTAGAGATTAAAAAAACCCACACACCAAAAAACCAGCACTGTCCTTACAGTTTTAAAAATTTAGTTAGTTACTGACCTTTTAACAAAACTAGAGCCAAATTTACTCCATGCTTTTGCACCTTCTGGACTACTGTTCAAAGCCACCTCGAGAACTGTAATTCAGACCTTAGACTACTGTTGGTAGTGCACTGTCTAGATGTATTAAATGAGCTGTGATGTGTGGTGTGGTTTGTTTTTTCTTTTTCCTTCCAGAGTTTGTGGCGTCAGTAGAAGTTTTCGGTGAATTCCACATTACCATAAAGTGCCCAACACTGTACTATAAAATAAAATTTAACAATACCAAAATTCCTTGGGTGATGCAGGTTCTTGTTTGATGGGTTGACCTGAGCAGCATTTTTGTGCATGACACTGTATTGTTTTGGAAGTGATTATTTCAATTTCTCAAATACAGGGAAAGCAGAGTGTGTTTATTTGAAAGCAATAATGAATTGATAAGTGCAAACACTAAATGTTGATGTCCTTTGAAATTCCAGTGGTATTTTGCATCTTTTAAAAACCTTAGCTAATTTTTTATTTTTGTTAAACAGCTTTTCTTGGGCTCTACATCTTCAAGTTATTGCCAAAAAAGTAGGTATATTATCTCACTTCATAGGTTAAGAAATTGACATATTAAGGAGAAACTGCAAGCAGAAAGTACAGTAATAATAACTGATGGGTGCCATGGCTTGAACCTTTCACGTTTGATGTTAGAAATCTAAGTAATAATAATTGTGATAGCACCAAGTATTTTTGTACCGTTCAGCCCAGTATCGTCAGAGAGCTCTTGGGGATGGTGTTGGTGAGGGAGGAGGGCTGCCCGACCTGTGGTAGCTGTGGTGGGACATGATGAGGGGTCAGACTGGGCTGCTGAGAGGTGCTGGGACCTCCCCTTTTTGCAAACCTGGTCCTGACACCCCCTGCTCTTCCTGCCCCGCTGCCCTCGGGCCCGGCTGCGGCCCTTCCGGCGCCTGATGGCCCTGTTGGGCCGTGTGACCCACTGGCACAGCTGGTGACCTCCTCCATCCCCCCTCCTTGCTGCTGCTGAGGAGAGGCTGCTGCAGAAAGCCCCTCTTGGCTTTGCTGGAGATCAGGAGTAAAATGAAGGTGAGTTTTATTCGTAACTTAGGTGGGCTGAAGAACGTGTAAGGGGTGAGCTGACCCTGGCTGGTCTCTGCTGCTCCATCCTTCTCAGGGGGAGGGCTCCTGGCTCTTCCCCAGCTCCAGCATGGAGGAGCTCCTCCATGGGCTGTGGGTGGCTCTCTGCCCCCCATGGACCTCCCTGGGCTGCAGGGGCACAGCTGCCTCACCATGGGCTGCACCTCGGGCTGCAGGGGAATCTCTGCTCTGGCACCTGGAGCAGCTCCTGGAGCAGCTCCTGCCCCTCCCTCCTCACTGACCTTGGTGTCTGCAGAGCTGTTTCTTTCTCTTACTCTCTTCTCTCTCTCAGCAGCTATTGCACAGGGTACTTCCCCCCTTAGCTGTTATCCCAGAGGTGCTGCCACTGGGGCTGATCAGCTCAGCCTTGGCCAGCCATGGGTCCATCCTGGAGCCGGCTGGCATTGACTCCACCAGACATGGGGGAAGCTTCTCACAGAAGCTTTTTCATGTAGTTGCAGGTGTATGGCTGTAATTCAGCCAGAATTTTCCGTTCAATGGCTATGCAGTATAACCTGATCTGTGATTCACTCTTCTAAATCAAAAGCATTTTGATATCTTATGCAAACCATAGAGACTGTGGTTTCAATATTTATATAGTCAATCCACAAATGATGAGAAAACTACAAATTATCTTGATACAAAACAATGAGGGTGTGATTTTAACACTTGCCATTAGATCTGTGCAAGCTTACTGCAGCCAGCAGAGTGGTACCAGCTGTGAAGAGTGGTAGCAAAGGGATCCTCACTGCTAGATGACGCATAGCACATCTTGCAGTCATTTCTTGATTTTCCGGCAGATATGCCCACATTTATTCAGCTGTTAAAATGACAGCTGTGAAAACAAAAGTTTTTGTCGTAGGTCCAGATTATGAGTCAATTGAGGACATTATGAAAGCAATCTTTGCGGAAGGAGTGGAAGGTATGAAGTCTTTCAGGTAAAGTTCACCTGGTTTCCTTAAGTTTTCTCTGAGGGCACTGAGAGTGTGGTTGCAAGTTGCCGTCTGTGGATATTTGAGTTAAATTCTTTCAAGCCTGAGAATGAGAAAGGTAATTGGAAAAGGTAGTCTAAGTTGGCAGATTTTACACAGATGGTACAGCAGGACTCTTCCTGTTGATACACCACTGAGTGTCTGTGAAAAACTCGGAGGGGTTTGGTGCAGCAGCCACGTGGTAGCACCCTGGGTACGAAAGCTGGCTCGGGTATTAGGAGTTGTGTCATTTGAGGGAAAAATGCAGCTCAAAGCACTGTTTTACTGGGGACTTATGTAGGAGGAGAAATCAGAAACTCTCCTATTCATTAGTAACTTCTTGGTTGGTTGTGCTTCAAAAGCAGATGAGAATTGCTTTTGCAACTCGCTTTTACTTTCACACAGTGCAGCTGCAGCCGATCCCGAATGATGGACAAAGCATTTCATTTTCCTTCCAGGACTCACTGTGTGTTAACCTCATGTTCACAAAATGAAAAATAACTTTATCAAATTCAGGGATTTAGATTTTTATTTGATGTGACAAGCAATAACAACAACAAAAACCTAAGCAATGCCTGGAGTGTTGTTGTGGGTTTGCTGGTATTCAGATAAAGGAGTAGAGTCAGTCTGCAGATTTTCACCAGTCAGAAAAAAATGCTAACAGCTTCTTGCACTTCAAAAGCCCAGAGGCAGTCAGTCCTGTTAGAAATTCTGTATGAAACATAAACAAGTACTAGTTCTAAAAGCAAAGTTTGGGAAGCACATTTGGAATATGCTGTGGGCTGTATATTATTTCCTTTCTGCCTGTTTCACATTCCTCCTGGAAGTCGAAGGGCTGGGCTGCTGATGGTGTACTGCTCCACTAATTTTTTATTTTTGGGTCCACTTCTTCTCTCAAATAATTGTCACTGCAACATGGGGAACAAAGCAGAAACAAATGCCACCATACAACTCTGAAAAAGAAAGGTACAGAGTAGCCTGTAAGGAATCTACTAAACTTGGTTGCAAGGCTTTTCCTATCAGGTCTGTTACCTGGTTTTAATTGTTAAATCCTAAGCTACTCAGTTTCATGGATGAGACAGTGAAGATGTTCTCTGCCATGTAGAGCTTGCACAGTACTCATTTGGCTACAGAAATTTGTTTTCCAGCTGTGTATAATTCTGTGAATAACTCAGCTAAATTGCGGTACTCTGCCTTGAACTGTGCTTTAGAAGTTGCAGATACAGCAGAAAGTTCTGTCCTGTACAGACCTCAGCTCAGTTCCATCCTTGCACTGGCTCCACATTCAGTAATGCACCACTTTGTGGAGTCAGCAGCGTTCTGTTCACCGTTCCTTTTGAGAAAATAACCTGTTAATATAGTACCACTTGTTTAGCAATGAGGAGGATTATGTACCTAAAATGTTCAGCTGAATAATACATACAAACATCTGACATTTGGCCTGCTCTGAGAATAGGCGACATGCTTATTTAACGATTTCGAAAATGTTAAAATGGCGAGGTAGAAATTAAAATGTCATTTTAAAATATTTGTATTTAACTTATCTGATTCAGTCTTATTCTACATTTCCCCTTGGCATATTCGTACTGGGGGTCACGGTAGCCGTCTGACACCGCAGATACTTTGAACAATATACTGAACATTGTTGGCATTTCAGCCTAATTAGTTGCATCCTATTTTGTGATTTGTCTTTGGTCCTTTGGGTTGCTGGCCCAGGATTTTTTTTTTAACCTTTTTTTTTTTAATGCTCATCATTGTCTCATTTTAAATGTCAACAGACCAGTATTTGTGTAATTGTTTTTTTTCCCCCTTACTTCTTTTCTCCCCAATGTCAGAAAATTTGACAAGCGATTTCTACATGTCAGGCAGGCTGCACAAGAAAAAATACATCCCAGGACTGAGGGACAAACACAAACTAATCCAGTCTGTGCAGGTCTTGAGTGCAGCCACGTATTTTTCTGGCCAGTGGTCACTGTTACCCATGGTTCTGAGCTAGACTGATTTCTGGGGCTGGCTTAATCGCTTGGGCCAGCACTGGGCTGCCCCGAAAGGCAGATCTGCATCTTCTCTGTTGGGCTTATTTCTCATGCAAAAACCTGCTGGATCTTCCTGCTCCCTGGGGTCAGGTTTATCACAGTTGTCTGTGATCCTGCCACGGATCCCTCGAGAAGAAAATGCTTGGCACTGGGCTTGTTCAACTGGACACTGAGGTTTTGTACATTCCGGAAGGAAAGTGTCAAACTGCTGGTTTGCTTTAAACGACCCTTACTTGATGTAGGGTTGTGCCCAAGGGAATATTTAAATCTCTGGAAGAGCTGCAGTCACCGACACATGAGGATCCGCTGCCAGAAACTGAGGGAGAAGAGCAGTCCAACTCCGTGCTCTTCTGATTTGCTTTTTTCCCTGCTTTGTCACTGGGATCTGGGTCGAGGTCGCTCCTTTTGTGGGTGTTTCTAGGTCGCTGTAGCCAAGGTGTGAAGTGCTATTCCCACAGTGGTGCTGCAGGCAGCCAGGAAGGAGAGCCTGGTGCTTTTCCTCCAAAATATGCCTGGGTTCCGGGCTGGTCCTGAAGTGGCTGTGGTACAGGCAGGGTGCCCTGTCTCACTGGGTGCCCACAGCTTGTTATATGGGCATCCTCTCCTTTCTTGCTGAGGAGGGATCAGAAGCAGCTAAAGCTGCATTTATTTGTTTAAACTGGTCTGTCCTCTGAGCAAAAATATGTGGAAACACTCCACAGGTCGTCCCTGAAGATTTACACTTCCCTAATCTGCTTAAAGATTGTGCAATTACTTAGGGGTAACACCCGAAATCATTTAATCCGTGTGCCAGCTGCGTGGGAGACGCTCAGTTGTTTATTTTGTGGGACAGAAAGCAGCTCTGTAGCCCGAGGCTGCCCCGTGCCCTGACTGCCTGGGCGCTGCAAACATCCAGCGGTGCAGGGGCTGCTGGCACAGGTGACAAGGGCCACAGCCAGCGTGGTCACATCGCCTTGGGGTGGCCCTGCACAGCCCTTCCCTTGCTCCCACTCCTCCCCTGCTGCTGCTCCTGCTGCCTCTCTGCTGCCAAGAAGGGTTAGCGCAGGTGCCAAGTGAAACGGAGTGGGTTTAAATTGGAAACACACATTTTTGTCAGCGCTGGTTATTACAGTACGTGCCAGTGGAAATTGCGCTTTTGCTGGAACTACAGGTGGAACCTGAAAGGTCACACACAATATTGAGCTGAGGAGAATGGCATGCTTCAAACGGTGCCATGACGAGCATGGAACCAGATGAAGGCCTGTGTGGCTTTTCTCTGATCAAAAAAGATGATTTAAAGCCATGATTTGGACGTGCCCGCCTCCGTGGTGCTTGACAATGTTAGATGGATTGCTGGGGAAGGAATTGCTTTGTCAAATGACTCTGAGGAAAGAAAAACCACAGCCTGATAAAATCAGAAATTAAAAGCAACATTTGTGAAACCAAGTCAAAAAACAGCAAAGTTGCTCAAATTGGTTGCAATATAAAATCTCCCAATACATTTTTATCCAATAAATGTAATTTGAAGGAACGTAAACTCAGAGAAATCACCACTGAATTGAGAGCTCTGCCTCGCCTTCAGTGCTCCACCTGTGCCTTGATTCATAATTTATGCTCTGGCTTTTCGCTGTGCAAGAGGTCTTCACACCTCATGGCATGCATTATAGATGGAGGAGTTTAGGTTAAAACATGCTTTTACTGTGAGGCTTGGGATACTGCCCGCTCTCCATATCAAATTCATGTGTGCAATTTAAACAAGACCTCACTCTGCTCCCAATAAATGCACACCAGATGTATCTTTTATAAATGTTAGGTTTTGCAGCATCTTGACACATGCCAGTAGTTTGAAGGCTGTGCATGCTTCAGTGGGGCATGAAAGCCCCACCCATTCATTCAACTGTGACATCTTGCAATAGGCAAAATTCTAGTGGTGTCAGCTATTCACTGCTCAACTTTATTGAGTTACAACGCCTAATCTGATGCTCTTTTTTCGAATTGTTTTCAGAGGTGTCAGTTTTCTTTAGCTGAGAGGTGATTGAATAGCACAGGAAAAGGAACTTGGCCAAAATCCTCTGATCCGTGATTCCTGATGTTATGTGACATTACACATGTAAGGTTTGTCCTGCAGTGAGACTTGGGGCTTATGTTAAATAAAACATAGTACAGACATTTGGGGCTGGGAAAAAGACTTTGCTGTCTCTTATCTGAAGACAAGATTTCCGCTTGAAATCTGGGACTGTATTTATTATGGCCGTTTGAAAAAGCGTGTCAACTATTTTCTTTATTTAATGCTGTAAATTAGATGAAGTTTGTTATTAATCAGCATCTGTGTGAGCAATAATCACTAGCCAGATGTAGACAGTGACAAAAAATTGTGGCTTAGCTAATCACTGGCCAGAAACCTGGACGGGCCAGATGCTTCCTCGCATCTTCCAGGACCAGGAGTTTTGGAGGCTTGGGAAGGGAGAGGATTCCCCACCTGAGAATGGCCTGTTGCAGCTGGAAAAGTAGCGTGGCATCGTAGCTGTAAGTCTGCAAAACGTACTCTGAAAGTTTCAGATCACTCAGTTGTACTCGATAGAAAGATAATTTTATTTTGTTGGAACAAGTAAGAATTCTTGTGCTTCCTTGAGGCATAGTGAAACAAATCCCTGGTGGAGGTGGTGTTCCTCTTCCAGAGAGCACAGAAAAGCAGTGTTTTCTATTTAAACCCTACAAGGTCAGATCAGGACCATCAGTGTTAATTGCTTTGGAGAGCGAGGTCTTAACAACATTCGGTTACTAAATTAATGGCAAATAGGAGTTTCATGTTTTTGGAGATGTTCCTCATGCTTAAGCTTAAGAGGTGCTAGTGATTTAAGCAGTGAAATGGGCTTCCCCAGAAATCCCTTTGACACACTTGGATTCTCCTGCTTTAACTTGTGATTTTGAAGAATAAATAAACTTTTTATTTAGATGTCCGAAAAACAAAAGGATTGGACAATTATTTTTTAAAAAAACACCTAATAATGCTTAATGTGGCCCCTGAAACAGATTCCTCCTGGGGAATCTGTGACAAGGAAATAGTGGCTGACACACACTTATCAAGGGAGGAGATAAGAGTGATTGCTCAATGGATTTGGATTCACCAAAGTACCCTGTGATTATCTGGCAGCGCTCTGGGTGCACAATGGCTGCTCTGGCTGCAGCACAGGATGCTGCTGCTTCAGTTTGGTTGGTTACATGCCAACATGGCCAGGAAAAAAAATTTCTTGCAAAAGTTCACATTCACCTTCTGTCCTGGGTCTATCCTTTCTGCAAAATGAGCTGTTGCTGCCAAGGGAATTTTTAGCAACCTCTCTACCTTCATGGCAGGCCTTTAGAGGGCTGGGGTGAGCACAGATGCCTCTTCCAAGAGGGTCAGAGCACAGGGGGGTGGGAATGGTAGGCCTCAGCTGGGAAAGAGACTGTGCAGAGTGTGGAAGGGACCAGAAGTGAGGCAGAGCTGACCCATGGCCTCAAAGGCATCTTCTCACTGCTGAGAGTGGTTTCTTTAGGTGCTGCCTCCCCAGGTCTCTGCTGTTTGGGAAGTCAGCTGCTCCCAGGCCATTGGAGCAGGGCTGGGCACTGCTCAGAGGCACCAGAGGGAAGGAATTGTGTCTTAGCTGGAGGTGTCCTGTTCTGCAGCCAGGCTGCAGAGGAGCTGAACTGCTCCAAGGGCACCCTGTCAGGGTGCTGATACTTTTGAGGCAAAAGGACTCTTGGTTTCTGAGGTCATTGATCTTTATTGAAAAGTAGCAGAAAGACTTCTGAAGAGAGCAGAAAGTCCCTCATGAAAACGGGACTTACATTAAGTGAAGAAAATCCTTACAGCTCTGCCACTTTTCTGCCCGTGCTTGTCCACAGTGCTGGAAAGACAGCAGTAATTTCAGAAACAGAGCATGTGCTTCTCAGCTTATATAAATTGGCTTCTGTGGGGCTGTACTGATTTGTGCCAACCTGGGACCTGGCACAAACACACCCCTTTGATGGTCCCGGGCAGTGGGTCGGTGTGGCTGCAGCAGAGGATGGTGCAGACTGCAGTGCTGAGGCTGGCAGCCCCCACTGCTCATCTTATTCCCAAGTATGGAAAATGTTTCTTGATCACTTGATTCCCAATGGCAAATCTGACCTCTTAAACTGTAAATATAGTTCTGACCTGGGGATAGTTTCCCTTGTAATTGCATGATGAAATAGTCCCATAAAGCAAAAATAATACATGTATTCGTGTGACTCGATACAATCCTCATTTATTGCTCATTTTGATCCTGTACGGAGCAAAACAGTAATATGAATACAGCATCTAAACGATGAACACACTACGTACATACAGAGAAGGAACAGTTAATTTTACATAAAATGGAGAAGGCACAAAATGCAAGGTAATGCTCCCTGTTTCACAGGTTGGACGTCACCTTTTCCAAGGAAAACGGAATGGACATGAAAGGGGGGTAAATTGCTTCATCCTTCCCCCGCCTCTGAGTATCTTTGGAGGGATTTGGTGCAGAGCAGATTGTGTGCTCTAACCTAGCACCCTCTCTTTCTTTGCAGGAGGCTATTAGACATGAAGAGAAAGTTTAAATATGTAAGGTTTGGGAGTATATTGAGCTTTTTGTTTTCTTTAATGGACAGGTTGCAAGTGATCATGAATAATATATTATACGTCAAGCTTTTGAGTCCAATAGTGAGAGAGATTAAACAAATGGAATTTTGCAATATTTTAAGTCTTTTATGTGGAGATCCCTCTACATTAGTGGAGGTTATCAGTGCTTTTTTTGGGAACCAGAAGCCAATTTCAATATTTTTTCCTTACAGCAGCACAAATGCTCTCCACAATTCCTAGATGTTATTGCTCCTCCCTGAATGTGTGCGCTTCTATACATTCCATCAAACCCCTGGGCTGAGAAGCAGAAAATAGCTTGACATCTGCTATCTCAGTCTTAATCTGTGGGTTAAATTTCTTCAGGGTGTTATTAGACACTCTTTAAAATGTATTCTCTTTTGTTTTAGCTGTTGTTCCCTGGTTGAGATACAGCTCAGAAGGGTCAGTCTTCCTAACCATGCATTTTATGGTGACTGCAGCATGTTCATGTAGCGACAGCTTTGGGACTTTTTGTGCTTCTCCAGGCTGCCATTGTGCACTTCCAGCTGCAGCATCCACCTCCCTGCTGCCTTTGGATGTTGCTTCCTTAATTCAGATTTTCAGGAAGTGTATTTGGAACTGACATTTGTTGCCTTCTGGGCCTTTTCTTGTTTGTTTCTTATAAGATTGTAGAGTTCTGAATATTTCACATTTTAATCCCTATTTGAAGTAAAACGTGCTCCCTCTCCGTTATCCTACACCGATCTGTTTCAATAGGTAATTCTCGTTCCTGATTCACCATCCTCCTCCCTCTGCTTCCTTTGGCCTCACTGCTGTGAAAGTCCAGCTTCACCCTTGCTGCAATCCAGCTTTTGCCTCCACCTCCCTCAAGTGCCATTTACTTTCATTTCCTTTTCTTCTCTCATTTTTTCTGTGAATTTCCACCACTTTTACTTTTATCACTTCCTCTTCACCGAGGCTGACAGCAATCACAACTTACTCTAATCTTAGTTTAAAGGTTTTTCCCCTGCCTTCTGTCTCCTTGACTTACTTTCTACAAACCACACTCGTATTTCACTGTGAGATTTTTCCCTTTGTTGTGCTTTTATGGGTGTCTTTTTAATTCTCTAGGAGCATATTCCTCCTGAACTCTCTTTGGTCTGTATGAAAAGTCTTCAGGCTTTCATCTTCTCTGCCTCTTCCTTCCTCTGTACATGCTCCTGGGTATCTTGCTCAGCCCTACAGATTCTCTCTGTGGCAACACTTTCTGGAATATTTTATTACATCTCTACAGATTGTTTTTCTACTGTCTCCCAGATTTCATCCAGAAAGTCAAACCACAGAGAAGAGCAGATTTACTCTCCAGCCCCTCCTTATTCTTGCTCTGTCTTTCCTTGTGCTTTCCTTCAAGTTAGCTCTTACTCCAAACTGCCTCCATCTTCAGCTGCTTTCTCCCCTTTGTCCTTTTTCTTTGAATCAGGTAATAATTAAGCCTGGAAGGGACATGTTGATGTCATCTAGTTCAACCTCTTGCTCAAAGAAGGGCAGACTTCAAAGTTAGATATTTATTATAACCATTCTACTGCTATTTCTGATAGGAGTTAATTTCTCTTTTTCTTTCTCCATCTCCGCTATTCCCTGCGATCTCTATCAATTCTATCAGTTGAACTCATTGACCAGAAAACCAAGACCATAAAGCAGGAGTGTGGAAGCTTCTTCTTTGCATCCACTTTCTTAGTCCAGTGCTGCTTCTGCTGCATGGGCCGAATTCGTGCTTCCAGATTTGCCCTGGTGTTCAGAGCTTGCTGTCCCCAAGCTTTTCCCGGCCTGCAGCCTTCCAGCTTCTCTTCTCCACTCACTCACTGCTTTGCCCTCTTGTGATCACAGCCTCCCGTGTCTTTGCCCACTCACTTGGCATAGTTGGCCTTGTCTTTGTGTCTCTTGCAGCTTTTTTGTGTGAGGCAAAACCCACATGTGTAAGATGTGTATGTATCTTCCTAGAAATGATCACACCTAACAAACTTTATGGTGTGCTTTATTATGCCTCAGCAGCGTCTCATGGGGAAAAAGCTGGGCTAAATCAAAAGTTTCAGTTAAAGGCTACTGCATCTGTAATTACACAAAGCCATGGTTTGAAAAGATCCACTCTGAATTTCTGCTCTCTCTTATCCTAATTTTAGTGACTTATTTTTCCATTCTCTGTTGTCTTTCGAACTCTCTGAATTTAGACTGCAGCTGTACAACAGTGATTGCATTTGAAATAATTAGCTTCAGTAGTAAAGCTGTAAATTTGGCTGGAATCAAATCTGTCGTGCATTTTTGCTGTGACTACATTCTGCCCTTCTAACTCAGCTTGAATCCAACCATCCACTCACATTTTCTGTAGTGCCTTGCTTTGAAAGATATTGGTGAGGACTGCAAAAAGTCCTGGATGCGCTTACTCTCATAGTTACTGCTAATCATCTAATACAAAAATAAATGTGAGTGGCATTGATCTTCAGTAATCCCTTAAGGGGCTCATTCAAAATGAATTATGAATTGATCATTAATTTAAAAGATGAGCTAAACTCTTAGATACTGAGTGTGTACCCCGTTATGCAACTCCTGGAATAATCATCTGGGGGTTGATGTGTCTGTCTGGGATGCTTCACCACTGTGGGAACATGTGAGCTGAAGTGCAGGAAGAAAGAAATGCCTCCATGGAGTTTCCACTCTGTTGCCTCCTTCTTGTGGGTTCAGTTTGTGTGGGAGCAATGTTTGTGATTTAATTAGTTGACTACATCTGAAAATTGACTGCATGGGTTACAGTTAAATTTGCCTCTACATTCCAAAAACCCCTTTGACCTGGGAGCGTTTCTGGCACACAGAATCATATGATTGTTAAGGCTGGAAAATACCTTTGAGTCCAACTGTTAACTTACATTTTCAAATGTCTGTTTCATTACAAAATTTCTTTGTATCAAATGTTTGTTTCATTGCATTACGTGTCAATGTGATTTTTATGGCATCTATGTAAATGTCTGTTTCATTACAAGATTTCTTCCAAGCTCCTCCATTACATTTCATGCATTTGTTTCTCTTTCGACAAAGCAACCCTTTTGCTGCTGAGGTTTATGAGGCAGTTAAATAGGATTATCCCTGTTTTAAAAGAGGAAAATTGAGGCATAAAAATTTATTTGCCCATGATCTTATGAGAAGTCTGAGCTCCAGGAGAAGCACCAAGTTTGTCCCAATTATTTTCAAGCCACTGTTCTACCTGTAGGCCACTTCTGCCTCTTTCCTGGCATTTTCCATGAGCTTTAGGAAACATTTCTAAGCATGCTTTTTGGCAGCCAATGTATGTTTGCAATGTGAGAAGCAGTAATTTTCTAAAAGGGACCATTGGGTAATATTGTAATAGGAAAAAGGCAGTAGTGTGGATGCACACAATTTGTTTGGGATATTTAGATTTCGTGTCTCCTAACAGGTCAGGTTGTGCCCACTGGGTATTTTAAGCCACAGTCTTTTATCCTAGGAGAAATATGTGCTTTTGTGGAAACTCAAATTCATTTCACCTTCATTTCAGTAGAAGCCGGAGGGGCAGCAAGTAAAATGAAAGAACCAGAAGGAAGAAAAACAAATTTGAAGCATTTCTTTTGGAGAGTTTTCACACAGCTTCCTTTTAATCCCTGATTAACAGATGAAAGAAGATACACTGAGACACAGCTCTAGTACTAAACCCTTTGATAACAGAATTACAATGTCTTTATTGTACAGGCTTAGTTGATTTGTCTGCATCATCCTCTGCAGCAGTGATTGCTAGGCAGCCAGAGGAGAGTGCAAAGGAGAAGCTGTTATCCGTGTGGTGTCCAGGACAGGCACTTATATTTATCCCAGGAGCCATTACTGTCCGTACTGCCTACTGCTGATTATCAAGGCTGGAGTTTCCAGTGCAAATAAAAATTGTCCTTGGATGGGCTGGTCCAAAGCAAAAATAAATGTCATTGGTTCACTTAAATGCTAAAAGATTTTTCACGTTATTGAACTTAAAAGGAAAGTAGTGAAAGCCCAAAATCATTGCAAATATTTATCAGAACAAAAATGAATATATTTAACATATGTACAGCGTCCCCTTGCAGCCATGTCTGAGGATGGAGGAGCGGCTTTGCCTTCTTCTAGATCAGTCTTTCCATGGGCGGCGGCTGCACCATGTTCCACATCTCCACCCGGGACCCCTCCTTCTCCTGCCGGCTGGGGCTGTAGGTGCCCTGCGTCGCGCGTTTGTTGGCGGTGACGGCCGAGACCACCATGGCCAAGGACAGCACCACCAGCAGGGCCAGCGTCACCAAGCCAATGGAGGTGAAAATGCTCGAGATCAGGTCAGCTGTCAGCTGCAAGGATTGAAACAATTGCAATATAACTGCCGTCCAGAGAAGGCTGAGACACACTTGAGCTACCCCAGAGGGAAAACAGAAACCGTTCTGTGGATGGGGCTTTGCAGAGGTGAGCTACTGCTGAAGCACCATTTGTTGGTAGGGCATTACCCTCTCCAGGTTTTGTTCTTTGGGCTCCTCAGAAAATGCTTAGTTTTCAAGGCAGAGCTGGATGAATTTCATGGAAGGACCCATTCCTTTTGACAGCTTCCTTACCTTGAAAATGACCTGTAAGTTCATATGTCTGTGGGCCACAGTAGTAATGCAGCAATTATTTAATCACTTCAATAACAATTCATTATTCCTAATTTGCTTGTGAGCACGCTATTGCTGGTTGTTGCTCCTGCAAGTTAAACATGAGCTAATTTCATATATATTGAGTCACATTTCTGTTTATCTTGCTGGAGGAGTGAAATTTATATGAATATTTTTATATATATATATACACACTTATATATATAGAAAATTTGCTTACATTAAATATTGTAAAATGCAGTATTTCTACAGATATTCCTACCAGTGAGCTTTTCTACCAGCATGTTTGCACGAAATGAGCGTACAGAGGCTGCACGAGAGTGCGTCATCAGTATATTTTCACAAATAAGTTTTAAAATATTCATGCAGCTCTTCTTCCACATACAGACTTCACAGCTTCATCTACAGAAACACAAGCAGCGCAGTGCAGCATGAACGTAAGGATGCTCTGATGTTTGGGGTTTTTTTCAGTTTTCATGTGGCAGTGGGAAAGGTAATAATGTCAGAAGGCAGAGTGCGCATAAACCAATCGGTCAGCTGGAAAGCTTCAGACCAGAGCAATTTTATAGTTGGTAAGTGAACGTTTTATACACATCTATGTATGCACTTTCATGTGTAAAACGTGCTTATGGTAAGGAGAGCAGTGAAGTGATGTGGCTAGTGTGGAAAAGTGGTCGCTGTGGACAGAATGACCCTAGCAGGAATTGAACTTCTGGGCAGATTCTGCCATCCATCATCTTTTGATTTGTATTACAAGTGACAGCTGAACTGCCCGAGATGAATGTGCGCTCGAGGCTGAACTTTCAAATCCCCAAATATTTAGAAAGGGAAAACAGCAGGTCAGAGCCCGTTTCCCAGTTAGACGCTCCGTGTTGCAGGATATTTTAGCGACCTGCTTACTCGTCATTTCTAAGGAAGGGCAATCACAGTCCAGAGCACGAGGATGATTTTGCACTCAGTGATGGATGCCCTGGAAGTGGATGCTGCTTTGTGTGCGCATCCCCTGGACTCATGCCTTTGCAGGAGAACAACAATGCCAGAGGGAAAATGTTATAACAACCCTGCCTCTTTTTTCCCTCTCTCCACTTCCACACTGATGTAAAAGGTCCTGCTATAATAGTAAAAGCAAGTTTGGCTCAGGGGTTCTCTCCAGGGGATAAATGATCGACTAGGATATTTTCCTCTGTCCTTGATGGCTAAATATATTGTCCCTGTGATTTTAAAAACATTTTTCCCAATAGAAATATTATAATGCAGGTGACAGACCAAATGACTACTGCTCTAAAACAAGGTGGCAGGAAGCCTGTTGGTCTATTAAATTGTATTGGATTGGGAAGGTTATTTCATCTTTGGATGGTGTTACAGACGCATTTGAGATCCTAGTTTTGCTCTGTTTTCTGTTGGACTATATGACTCTTGTTCCTCTTTTCTCAGAGAGGCAGCAAATTTTTAATGGAATTTTTGTTCTCAGAAGCTCTCTTTTATTTTCATTGCCGGCTCTGGGAAAATAAGAACTAAGATAGTCCAGGTTAACTCCAATCCTAGTGTTGAACAGACCATTTGCAAAAGCAATTCCCTACCACAGGCAAATGGATGGTATGGCCTCGCCTCTGACATGTGAAATTTCTGAACTCAGTCTCCTGTTTTCCAGTCCATACTCTTTCCATTCCTGTTGCAAGCGTGTCTGTCTGTATCTATGGAGACATTTTCATTTATGATAACCTTCAAATTAATTTGATTTCTTAAAGAAGAACTTTTTGCAAAGAATTGGGGTAAAGAAAAAACCAGTAACTTGCTAAAATGGAGTCACACATCTAAATCCCATTCTCAAATTAAAATCATCGTAACAGGGACTTTTTTCATTTTGCAATAGTTACTTATTAGAGAAACCTTACCTATCCTGAGCCAACATGTACAAGAAGCTACCCCACTGATTAACATTTGGAGAGCTGGGGGTTTTACCATGGTCAGATACATAAGCTAATTTTATTTCTATGTCTATATTGCTTCTAATTTCTAAATGTGAACAAAAGGCCTTTACTTCATCTTTTCAGGTGGAGTCTATCGATCAAACCCCCCTGATGTTCCAGTGCTGTCCCCTGGTTTATCAGCCCACAGCTCCCTGCCGAAATTTCCAATATGAGGTAGCCCCTCAGCAGTTGCACTCAACTGGTAACAAGAGTTGCCAGAAGGCTCTGCAGTCTGGTCCCATCAAAATCAACTGCTTCCTTAGTAATTAATGGCTGAATTGTTAAATTAATTTGGAAAATCAGCTGGCTGATCTGGAAAAAAATATCTGAAAAGCTCTGTCCCCTGTCATCTCAGAGTCTGTTCACTGCGTGTTTGGTGATGATGATAGACTGAAATAATGGTAACTAGTGATCCTAAAAATAAAAGAATTGAGCAACATTTTTAGTAACAGTAGTGCAGCTGAAACAGTGGAAAAGAGGTTTTCTGTCACTGACCATACTGTGCACTTTGCATAAAGGAAGGGAGTGGTCATTAGAAATGCAGTTTGAAATTAAAGATCCCACATCAGCGCTTCAGGCTTTTCTGGTAAGTCCTTGCTGGTGCTTCCACCATGGATGGGTCTGGACTGTGAACCTCTGGGATGTTTCAAAGAGTGCCCTGGGGCTGCTCACGTGCGTAGCTGTTCATCTGGTGCTCCATCCGTGTCTCAGATCCCCTGGCTGTGTGTCTGGGGCACCCTAAGGGACTGGACGACCACACTCCAATATCACTTTTCAGCTTCATATCACAGTTCCCTTCCCCACGTTCACTGGTTAAGAGCTGGCCATCGAGCTGAGTGCCTGGCAGATTGCAATATACAGTTTGTCACAAGGCTGTTGCAGAGTCCCAAGCCAGAGGTGTTCTTTGGCCTAGAGCTTCAAAAGCAGAAGGGGAAAGCTCTGGAAAGGAAGCTCTTTTTTTGGCACAAAAAAAAGCCACAGGACAGCTGGAATCTTGTGAAGGGAAACAAGTTCCTGAATTTTTTTGCTGAAAACCTTTGTTAGGGAAGCCTATGAGACCCCCCCATACATTGTGATTGTCTCTCAGAAATAGTTCTTACTAATAAATAACACATGGTGATCACAGCTATTTCTGAATGTAACTTCAGCACTGCTTATGAATAACTAAATACATGCAAGGTAAATGAAGGAGGGTTAATTAACTGCCTGGGCAATACCTTAGAGATTCTCATTATAGTTTGAGGCTGGACTGAGAGGACTCCTGAGGGCACTTCCAACCTGAATTATCTTATGAGCCTTTTTAGAAGGTAGTTCGTGACAGAACAGTTTTAAGAATTCCCCAGCTCCTAATATAGAGGGGCCGCCAGTAAAAGCTGCATCCTTGGTGGTAAGGGATGCTGATGGAAAGATGATACCAACAAAATGAAGTTTGCTACCATTGTAAGGCCTATCTGCTTCTCACTAAGTTATTTCATGTAGGATGTTCTATTTATATACCTTTGGATGTCAGCTAGAGCAAGACAAGTTTATTTTGGCAAAATTTTTAAAAAGGAAGAAAAAACTACTATTGAATTTAGTTTTCACGTAGTGGATAGATTCATCTGCAAAGACAGAAGAAAATGCAGGAAAAGACATCTTTGTCTTTTTCTAAAGTCAAGTCTTTTGGCTTTTCACTGGTGGTTTCACATCAAAATTGATTAATTTTTCTAGGGTTATTTTAATTATTGAATTAAAATTACTTAGAATATTTAGATTACATAAAATAAATCGTTGAATAGAGTGACATTTCATTGTAGCTCTGCGTTTTGCTTTTCATTTGGTTATGGAAATAGACCTATTGCTGTGCTTTGGTTCCTTGATCCGCCTTGTAGATGAACAGTTTGGATAAGGAGGGCCCAGTTCAGAAGTCAGAGCTCAGAGGCATTTGTCAACCCAGTGTATGTTTGCTTATCTTTAAACAAGCCATCTCCCAAAGATGATGTATTCGATAAGAGGGAACATTAGGGATTTGCTGTAATGAGCATTTCCACGTGTGCCAAGTGTCGAAGGCAAGCGGAGCAGCGTGAGGGAGCCCAGCCAAACGCGCAGGGTCCCCTCCTCCTCCCGTGTGTTTCACACCAGCATGGCTGAGCCGAGCTCACCCTGCCCTGCCTTCACACAGGTGGTGTGGCCACGGACACCAGGGCTGAGCCAGACCGGGAAAGAGGAGGGAGATGCAGCCGTGGCGCTGGCAGAGAGGTGGCCGCAGGTGTGAGGGAGGCCGCAGGGGTGAGGGAGGCGGGAGCGCTCCCCCGGGCCGCGGCTGCGCGGGGAACGCTCGGGCCGCGCCCGTGGGGAGCGGGAGGCCTGGCGTGCCCTGCAAGGAGCCCGCCGCTGTGGCGGGGCACCGGGGACCGATCCGCCTTCCTGGCTGGGCACCGGGGATCGATCTGCCTTCGTGGCTGGGCACTGGGGATCGATCCGCCTTCGTCCCAGCGCTCGCTCAGAAAGGCGCCTGGTTCTGGATGCGTCTCCAGACAGAGACATCAGCACAGGCTTTAAGACACAGGGACTGACAAACCCCGGAGACTTCCCTTCCCTGCCACGTGCGGGGCTTGCTGGGAATTCCGCAGCTGCTCGTGTGCACTGGAGCTTTTGCCGGCGAAGTCTCCGGCTCCCGAGTCCTGACACCACTCGCGAGGTTATCACTTCATTCCCGGTAAGAACATCTGATCCACGCCATCCAGATTTACTGCCCCCACATCAAAACCATTTGCTGTGGTAACGATTGGCTTGAGTAGTCCTAATCCACGTCAGAATCACTCTGAAAGGTTTGGGGGCATACAGGGATAATAGCGAGCAGCCAGGGAAAAGCCATTTACTTGATTAAAAGACCCATAGATCTGCTGAGTTTATTTCATAGAGGATTTACAGCCATCTTGTAGGAGTTTTTTTCTGTTACAGGCTGAATTCAAATAAGAATTTGTGTGGTTCAAGGAGAAATCCAGTCAGTCACACACAAATCTCTTATCATGAGATGCATTGATAACCCCAGCCTGTGAGGCTACAGTTTATTTTCAACAGCAGTAAAGTAGCCATAAATCTATAGATTGACTTCGTTCTGATAAAAGTACATTAAATGAGTGGCACACAAAGTCCCTTTTTCTGTGATTTTCTTTTTTCACCTTAGCAAACCATGACCTATTGCTCTCCCTCACATCACCTGCAAAATGCAGCTGCTCTATTTGTGCTAAACACCAGGCACCATGCCCCAAGAGCTGTTGGGCTGTTGAGTTGAAGATGAAATATTATTATTATTATTATTATTATTATTATTATTATTATTATTATTATTATTTTGGGGACTCGTATAAGGAGCACAGATTCATGTCAAGCCAAACACTGCACAGGCCACTGGAAAAGGCAAACAATTTTTACGATTTCATAAACATCACCTATTTTCTTTAACTGCTTTATCCTTTAATGGTTTATCCTGGTTTCCTGCTTCAAGCTGTTGTCCATGTGGGCACTGATCTTTGGGTGTGTCTGTACACAGTTATTTTTCAGGTCCTCGAATAGTTTACTCCTTGCTGCTTTGGTACCTGTGGCAACAAAGGAAGCAGTACTGGGTGCACCTTAGCTGATTTTCCTGTTTATCATCAGCAAGACCACCAACTCCTTTTCCTTCTGCACAACTCAGAACTCTTCAGTTCATCCTGTGGGCTTCAGAAATGGCAGTTGCATTGTATAGACAGTCCTCTTGTCCCCTGAAGTGATTCCTGAAAGGTGCTGTACTGTAAACCTGATGCCTAGCAAGTTTCAGGATTATCTGGTAAGAAAAGTGTTTGAATTCTCTCAGACTGAGAAGAAGAAAGCAAGAGTTAAGAACAGACCTAGGAAGACTGATTCGGGGCTTTTCTCTAGTTTTGCTTCCTTCATGAGTAAGAACAAGGCCAGTTTGTAGGACCAGATTCAGCTGTGGAGCCTTGAACACCTGAAGAAGATCTCAGTGACCTGAAGGTGTGGCTGCTTCCCCCGGCAGTCAGCGAGCCTGGGGCTCCAGTTCAGGGTGGCCTGTAGTTGCCACAAATTGGCTCTAGTGCCTTCTGTATGCAAGGCAACACCCCAAGGCAGCATCACTGTTTTTTTCTCCACATCTTAGGAACTTTTCCCCCTGACCCCGCATTCACTGGAAGGAGGTTATCCTGTTGTCGCCCACCTCCCTCCGTAGCCCTCTGAAAATATCTCTGTGTTACATCTTGAATTTCCAGCATTGCCATTGCTGTTTCTGCCATCAGCTTCTGAGTTATTTTCCTGATAGCTGCAGGGAAATACAATCCCACTGCCTGGAGGGCCTGAATGAGACCCTGAGTCCTGTACCTGCCCCTATGGACATTGCTGAAGAAAAAACTTAGGTGACTGCTTCTGATGTGTGCAGAATATCCACAGTATTTAGACAGTTCATCTTGAAGAAGAAAGATTTTAAGTAATTTTTAAAATTTTTTTTTTGTTTTCTCATGGGTGTTATTGTCTGAATATTTTCTTAAAATGTCTCTGAAGAAGTTACATTCACTACCACCTCTTTATAGTATATGTTCTTTATATAATGTCGTTTGAATAGTTTGTCTTAGTTGACATCTGACAGTTTTAATGGATTCCTTCCTGGAAAATGTCAGCTTTTAGTTTTCTGACAGTTCTTGAAATCAGGGGAAAAGCGTAGAGAGAATTCATGTTAGCCGCTATAATGATAAATCGATCATCTGGCTTGACCAGTTATAGATCAGGAAAATGCAATCTTTACTATGAGGGAAGAGTTACATCTGTGGCAGTCTGCGAGAAAATGAAGAAGATGGAGATGATTGAAGTCTAGGATTTAGCTGGGCTTGCAAAGAAAGCACCTCATTAAGAAATTCTGACAGCCTCCCTCCTGGCACGTGAAGTTGCACTGTTGTGACACTACAGAAGTTAATGAGGAAGTTTGTTCTAATTATAGTGGAGCAAGAAATTGGAGATTGGAGACGGAGCTCTCTGAAGCGTTGCGACTAAATTGTAAAGCAGACTTCAGTGAAACCGGGGTGTTGTTCACATTAGTCTTGATCTCCCAGTCAGATCAGCTTACCCAGACCTCCTCCTCCCCACGCTGGGCTGCAGGACTGTTCCCAGATAGCTTTAAACAGTGCTGTGTTTAAATCAAAACAATTTGCCCCCTCCTCAGTGCTGGTACGTGCAGTAAGACGTGGCTCAGGTGCCTTCTGTTGGCAGTATGAGCCTTTTGGCCAAGACGCTTTTCCAGCTCGGAAGGCTCGCTTTTAGGAATGAACCTTTAAAGGACAGGCTACCTACAGTAACTATAATTTCTTTAACTATTTGTAGTATTGATATCTCATTTATATTAACTGTTTAATGAAAGCAGTCCAGCCATGAAAGCAGAGGTGCTTTGTTCGTCTGGGATGGTCTGTCTTTGGCAGAAGGATCAAGATTCCTGGGTTTGGCCACCGTACGGTACATGAGCTCAGCCATGGACCCAAAAGAGCCAGAAGTACATAAGCAGCCCCCTAAAATCTCCATCAGATGTTTTGCTGGATCAGTATCCCCCAGATTATTGACTGCCTTTTAGACAGCAGCCTGTTGGTTGCACCGAGAGAAGTGATTCGGGTGGCAGTTTGGGAGGGCAGCTCTCATTAAGCTGTGGGCTTTGAGAAGGCTCCTTGATAGCTCTTCTTCAGCAACTGCCAGTGCTAATTTTGTAAGTGCTCCAGCTCTTTTTAAGATCATCCGAGTGGTGCAGCACAGATTAAATGTGCAGCTCCAATGTGTTGTTATGAGATGCCTTTTAAAATTCTATCGACAGCCTCTGGTGTAGGAACTTCACCATCTGCTGCAAACTGAAAGGATAAGAGGGAAAAATCTATAGCTGGTGCAAATCCAGGCAAACCATGCTGAGGAGGAGTTTGTCCCGTAGCTGCTATATCGCAGACTAGACAAATGTTTTAGTAAAGGTGTCAGTCTCTGGGGTGCAACATCCTTTTCCAGTTTGGGAAATGCTTTGGGGCATCATACAGAATTATTTTTGTGCATGGCTGCCAGCACAGCGTATCAGGTGGTGTTTCTCCACAGGGGATAACTGCTTTGCAGCTTTGAGACGGCAGATTCTGTATGAGTACATCTCGGTGGTGGAAAAAAGCCTCATCAGGCAAGCATCTTGCAGGAAGGGATGGGAGATATTTAAACTCAGGGCTGTCACTGAAAACACTGACTTTCTGGTTTTGCTTTGCATGTGGCCAGATTGAGTTTACTGCATCCCTGTAGCTGCCACAGTAGAAATGGCACCTGAAGAGGGATTTGGAAGAACACACAGGCCTTTTGAGGAAGTCTGTTGTCACGGGAGAGTGAAGCGAGTGTGAAGGGGTCAGTAGGTTAAACCTCAAAACAGGAAAAGAATAGGAAAAGATGCTACAGCAGTGAAGAGGAGGGCAGGACAGTTTCCAAGAAAAAGAGGTGAAGAGAGGTTCAGTAGACAGAGAGAAACAGTTAAAATGATGAGAAAGAAGAATGGATTTCAAAACGGCTTTCTTCATTGGTTGCATAGGTGCTGGTCAGACCAGCTTGTGCAGGATGATGTTGTGACACTCAAGATGGGGCTGATGGTAATGACAGCATTTGGATGAGAGAATGGGGCAGGAAAGGGTAGCATTGGCTATCAACAGCTAAGTCAAAGAAGCAACTAAACCATTCCTACTGCAACCTTCTGCTTTTCTGATTTTTTGCCTGTATATTTTATCTGTCATTCTAGATTCCAATCTTTTCTGTATTGGGGGAAAAACAAGAAGAGAGAAATTTTGCTGAGGTATTTGCAGTCTGGAAGTACTGTCTGAGTGGAGACCTTGTTGTTGTTTCTCCTCACTAATGTGTTTCCTTGCACTTTGTTTTCACCAGGCATGATTTGCCTGTATTAGGAATTGTCAGTCCCAATTAACTTTAATGGAGTTGCACAACCTGACTTGCGCCCAATGTGGAGTTGCTCAAAACTCCACTTTTCGGCACACAACAGCTGAGGTTAAAGATCTCTTTCTTAATTAGTGATGTTAGTGGTAGGTGTTCTTTTATTTCTGTAATCAGGTCTTTGAGAACAGCCCCGAGGACCCATCAAAGCCCAGCCTCACAAATGGGTGCAGCCACCTCCTGTGGGCTGCGCTCCCTGACTGTCACCATGGGTAGCAGGGTCCAGTGCTCTTGCCCCCAGGTGCTGGTTCTCTTGCACAGGTGCAACCTGAAACTCAGCCCTGCCTCTCCCCACTTTCTGTGGGAATGAGAACCTGCTCTGTCCAGTGATGCACACGAAGCAGGTGGGTCAGCTGTGCGTGGCACAGCACAGGCTCTCACAATTCCTGGCCGATTTTGTAACTGCCAGACACTTTCCATCCCCGCTTCTCTGTTAATAAGTGGAGCCAACGATCTCAGAACTGTTCCATGGAATTCTCCTCCGTACTTGATGCTGGGCTCCTGCAAACCAGCCATGTGTTGCTACCTAGCATTAATAGGATGCTGTCAAGTGGTGATGAAGTAAGGAGCGCTGTGACTGTTTCACACTGTCAGACAACAAGGTATCGAGTCAGCAGCGAGCCTTTGCTGGGAGCAGCACTTCGATTGCAGCCATCTCCTGCTTCCAACTGTAAATATTAATAGTATAAGATAGACCTTTATTGGCTACATAATACTTGCCTTAGCACACTACGTGACACTGTCACGGTACTTTGCTAATTATATTCCTCCATAAAAAATTTTCAGTGTGTTTTTATCCTACTGGCTGCTTTTTTTTCTAGTAGAAAGTTGATTCGAGACAACAAAAATCATTGTGGTTTAGCTTCAAGAGAGACTTTGGAAGAGATGCATGCAGGTAAAGTGGAAATGAAAAAAAAATCTGAAAACTGCTATGTTAATAACTATTCAGACTTGACTTGGACCTTTCATTTGTTAGCAGAGTTATTTTTTGTCTTTGTTTTTTAAGTCTACTTTCATCTTGTTGATAGAATCGTGTGTGTGTCTCTACCTCTGAACCTCACCACTGTCCTCAGGGACTCTTGGATCAAGTCCTGCATACCTAATATAGGACCTCATCATTGTATTAATATTGCTGGCATTAACAGGTTTGCATCTGAATGTGAACTGGATGAAGCCAACCCTGATAATTGCTTTTTGGATATCTGCTGAAGATGCAAGCGTTTTAGAAAGTCTCTTTCTATGTTATAGCCAGCATAGTACATGAGAAAAAGGTCTCTAAAAATGCAGTAGAAATTTCTCTTAACTTTCTACTCCATGCTTTTACCTTACTGCCACCTAAAGATAACTAACAGAAAATACATTGTACTTTGGATTAGAAAGTTTTACTCTGATATGCTGGGAAGGAATGGCAGCCTTGTCAATGTCTTTCTTTTCAGAAGAATCCCTACACTTTCAGATTTCCCTGAAGATCATACTTCTGGGAAATTGGAAAAATGTCTGCTGGCTCAGCTCACTGGATTTACCTCTGGTCCTCCAAGGCAAGGCATACTGACTCTGAGGCCTACTCGTCCTGTTTCTGGCCAGATGATTAACTCAGATCTCCTCAATACAGGCTGTAAGTAGCATATTCTACAGTGTGTGGGGTCAGGTCAAAATCCACCTTTATCTGCAGGTGTAAGGTATTTCTGATACAACCCCCTTTAATTCCACCTATCTCAGATACGAGAGTGTCTGCTGTCGAACAGGCAGCCTGAGTGGTTCCTCCTCCTCAGCTCCATCCTTGATGCCTTATTTCTTAAACAGTAGTTTTCCTTTTGGAGAATGCCTTTAAAGCAGCCTTTTGTCAGAGAGGGGAACTGAGGTGTGAAATAGAAATGCAATTAGCCAATGATCAGTTAGGCAACCCATGGTGGAAATGGTGATTGAATTTAGTCTCTTCCCTCTGCCTAAACTCGGCCCTGCCCAGCTCTATCGCAGCCCCTGACAGTGGCACTGGTGAGGTCTGGCTCAGGATGTGCCCTCCAGGCTCTGCCTTGCTGGATGTTTGTACAGTTGCTGGTGCACCGAGGCAGGAAGCCCCGAGCAAGAGAAGCCGTGCCTGGCAGGTGGTCTTTCATGGAGCTGTTGCAATCAGACATTTTTACTGTATGACATATATTTTTGGAGTGAAGTGTGATATTCTCTGTTGTTTAAACTGCAGTATTGCACTTACACTGGTAATAAATCCCTCATATGTGCCTACTATGGGTTTGCAGTCTGAACTTAGGCTAAACTCACATTTCACATCAACTGACCTGTTGTTATTTACTGCCTGAGCACCAGGACAGATGCTCTTTCCCGGGATGGCCAGGCAGTGACTCCTCTCAGGCAAATACCCTTGAGTGAAGTCCTCACTCCTCAGTTCCTGGGGCTCAGCTCCATGCCCTGTGGGACTATTGCAGATTCAAGCATGCTTTGGTTTTATAAATTCTCAGATATTGAAAGGATCTGGCTCCACCAGCCTCATTACCTGTAACTGCCTCGAACCAGTTATGACCCATTTTGTTAAAGTACCCAGCTGTGGCCGTGTTGCAGTGTTTGGAGGTTGTTCATCCTCTGCCAAAGTTCCATTCTGAAGTCTCATAGACCTGACACTTTGCTTGCTGGCTATCTGTATTTTTCATAGCACAAACAAGCCATTTAATTCAACCAAAAATGTAATCAGTGATTTCCAAAATGCTTTTTTTTTTTTTATGGCTCTGAGTAACTCTTCTGATTGATACTTGCATCCTTCCTTAAAATATCCCAAAACTCATATGAATTAGCAGAGTAATCAGGAAATCAGGCAAGTGATACATAATTTTGGCAGAAGTGTCATACATCACTGTTTTCTCCTGGAAGAATACTTCTGCTTCCTCTTTCATCAGTAGTTTTGAGAGAGGATGGAAAAAAGTGATCACAAGCTAGGAATATTTGACTCGAAGCTTTCTTGAGGTGAAATAAATTGTTTTCAGGGCTCTGGGTCCAGGCCAGTTGCACTCTGAGCAGCCTGAGTGTTCCTCCAAGGGAGGGTGGGTAGCTGATACTGAGTGGAAATTTAGCTTCCATGCCTGCTCCATCTAGAGAACTTCACTGCTTTGGAGGCTATTGCTTAGCACCAAGTTCTACCAATAATGCTTTAGTAGTTTTAAAGTGTTTAAAGCATGCCTGGGTACACTCTGCTCTCTCTCTCTCTCTGTCCAGTTCCTAGTGAAGAACAAAATAATAACACTTGGGCACCTTACAGAGGTGCCACAAACATTCGTTTGAAATAACAAAGTCATTTTTCCTGTGTTCGGATACAGCCCAGGTGTTCAGTGCTGTCCTCATCTGTTTGACTTTCACAAATCCATTTTACTTATGATTTTCCTTATTTCATTTCCCTGGGTATCACTTTGTGGTACTCCAAGATCTCCTTCAGAACCACCTTTTTTGATGGTTTCCAGAAATGGTAACATGGGCAGCTCTGAGGGGTTTTTGGGACTCCTCTCTGGCTTCCCCAGACAGATCCACAGCAACCACTGAGGTTCCACTGACAGCATCACTTACTGAAAGGACAGGGGGAAATTTGGGTGGGATAATAACTTCCAAACCTGTAGAAAGTGACAGAAGACACCACCTTTTACTACTGGGATTTGGTCTGCCTTGAAGGATGTGTTACATTTTCACATGTATGGAAACTAAGCATTTTCTTTCAGCCCGAATGAGGTTTGTGTTTAGTTAAAATAAGAAAGGACCAAGTGCAATTTTCCATGGGGCACAACACAATGTCCTGCCTGATTCTCATGTGCGATATTCTGATTAGTTCACAAAATGGTAGCATTTGGGATAAAAAAAAGCAACAGTGACATCCCTGTATAAACTCTGTGCCTGTGCTGCCATTTCACTGAGGGATTAGTCAGCCTAGATAAGACCAGACACATGCATTAGCATTGGTGAACACAAACTGAAATTAGCCTTGCAGAAGAGGTACTGTTGCCAGGCCCTCCCAGAGCCCAGTCTCTGGTTTGTCATTGATTTTAATTGGGAGCAGGTTTGGGTTTTTCTTTGGGGTTTCTTTATTTTGGCTTGGGTTGTGGGGTTTTTTTCGGTGTCGGGTTTTGTGTGTGTCTGTGAATTTTTGTTTAATGTTGTTAGGGGTTTTGTTGGTTGGTTGGTTGGTTGGTTAGTTGGTTGGGTTTTTTGTTGTGTTTTTTGTTGTTGTTGTTCCAGAATTATCAGCTCCCGGGTGTCAGCCAGGCTGTGTTCACACCACGCATCCTTTTTCTGGATAACTGATACAAAGTCAACAGGGGAGAAAAAGTCTTGTTACAGGATGATCAGGGAAGCACCTGCACCTTTGATTCACCCACAAAAGATTCCTGCTTGGAGAAGAGGGAACAGAGGGTCCTGTCCCTTGGGAGATAAGAAGAGGACAGCTTGTGATGTTCAGTGCTTCCCCCAACAGAAAGAGAAATGTTTCCATTTATTTCTGTAATGGATAAATTAGAGCCCAAAGTATTAATGTGTTTGAGAATCTCCAGAATCCCTACCCTACCATTTCACAGGCACCACCAACAATCAAAGCTGTCCCCAATGGTGCAAAATCTGTTCACTCTAAATAATTACAAAGATTTGTAGAGCTGCTGATTTTCTTGTCCTTTGAATTACAGCAGTATCACTTTTTTTACTTCAGTGCTCTTATTCTTTTTGAAAACCGAATAATTTGTTTTACCAAATATGATTTGAATAAATTTAAGGACTGTTGTATTTGCTGCACATTTAGATTGGTAGAAAGTTTAGATATTTGTGTAACAAGCTCTGCCTCTCATTTAAATTGTTCTCCATCTCAAAAGAGATAAATGTTCTTGATCATTTGAAACCAAAATATTTTTCAGATTCTCAGGAACACAAATTCTTTTTATTCCTTTTCAGTGGAATAATATGCCATAAGCCTAGTAAAGTGTGTAATTTTTTTCAGATGTTATTAGGAATGGAGCTTCATATCAAGAACTGAAAAACAGATAGAAGAGAACATTGAGTCTCATGAATCATAAAAGAAAAAAAAAGACATAAAATTTAGTATGTGAACAATGCAGACATGGAGTGCATGAATGTGTTATAAAGAGAACGGTGACTCAAGTAAATGCCCATGTGATATGGGTGTGGGTCCACAGGGAGAACATCAGGAGGTGAGAACAGGGAAGACAATGCCATTGCGACAGAAAGGATGGTGCACAGACAACATTCGTTAGTCTGAGTACTCAGGTGTTGTGTGAACACTGTGCTTGAGCTGATTCCTGTTCTGCAGAGTGTTATGCTGTCATATGTCATCTGGGCTCCCTTTTCTGCTTATATTTACCGTGCACATTAAATATTCAACTGCTTTTCACTGATGCGTGCAGCAGTCCTGGCCTTGTGGAGAGCTTTCTTGTCTTTCCTAGCTAGGACACATTAGATAACCTTATTGTCTTTGCATCCTAATGTTTTTGTACCTCATGTTGTGACACACATTAAATGTGTTTTGTGCAATATCCTTTTAGAAGTTTCAGTTAAATCCTATGTTTTGAACGCAGACTAATACAAAATAGCAAAGGGTATTAAGGCGTTGTTCTGCTCTGAAAAACAACGGCAAAAGTGGCACTGTGACATTTCCAATGACTTCCAGAGCAGGGCTGCTCATTTTGTAAATCTAAAGATGTTTCTTCTTGCTGCACATTCGACCTGGCACTGGAATAAAGCTGAGCCCTCTCTGGCTCCTACCATCAATGGTAACGATTCTGCCATGGTGGGTGATCTGCAGCCACGAAAATGATGTGGAAACAAATAAACTCCAGGTTTTTCCCAGCTCAGTTACGCTGATTCTGCCAGGCTAATGAAAGTAAAAACTCACTTCACTTGAGGAAATAATCTCATTTCAGTAGCCTACCATCAGACTGTAACAAGTTTACCTGTGCTGTACAAATAGTTGCCCTCAAACCTAGTAAGGTACTACAGAGAGCAAATCAGGAGTACCAGGAAATACCCTTTGTGCTTCCAGCAGCAGCCTTGCAGGATGTAAGTTACATAGCCCAGAGTGTTCATTTCCTTCCCACAGCCTGCTCCCTGTCTAGGCCTTGGGAGCCTCAGGAAAGCTGACAGGTGAGAGTTGGCTTCTGCTCTTCGGTAGCTCTGCTGACCCAGGGCTTGCTGCCTGCTTGGGGAGGAATGCCAGCAGGAATGTCATGGGCTGGCTAAGCTGACCATGAGTGCTGCAGGCTGAGAGCATCAGTTTTGAACAGGGATTCAGTCCTCTCTCTCTTGGTCCTCAAGCTGGGTTCAGTATGATGTTAGAACATGCTAGTGAGTGGTTTTAGACCCCTCTGATTTCCTGAGGTTGTATCGTTGTGAGGCACCTCACCCGCAGTGGAAATAGGACAGGGCACTTCAGAGAATGGTGTCATTTTGAAAATATTATCCTGTCCAGACCAGTCTTTTTCCACAGGCTGCAAGAGCTCTGGGGAAGACAAAAGTCACTGTCAGGTACAGATGTGCTCCTCATTAAGACACCAGCCTGATGCTCCCCAGCAGCTTGGCCTGACCTTGCTGCCTGGAGCCCTGGGATGTTCTGTGACACCATCCGAGGAGACCCTGGAGCTGACCCCCACACTGGGGGAGACCCTCTGCTCCCTCCCTGCAGGGTGTGACAGCTGGAATAAGCTTTTCAGGGACCTGGGACACCCACAGCTCCTCAGCCCATGCTGTGGAGGAGCAGCAGGTGAGTGGCCTGTCTGAAACTCAGGCTGGCAGCACTTTTCAAGTTCAGTTGACTTACCCAGCTTTACTTGCTCATTTTAGCACACTCCTGAGGCTGGCAGCTGAAAATTACTGTCTTAGTGTTGTCAACACTGGGCATTCAATCTTAGGCTAAGAATAAAAATTATCATATTTCCTTAAAATATATTTTAATAAGAATTAAAATTATTTTTTTTTAAAAAATTGTGTTGTATTTTTGTCTGTCTATTGCTCTTAAAGTCTTGTTGAGAGATCTAGCAACATATCTGCTTCTATGGAGGCTGAAATGTGTGTGGGAGCATAAACACCAGATATCTAGGGCAGAATTGTTTGAAGGTGTTTCCAGTGTAGATACCCTAATTTTCCAATTTTCCTATTTTTTCCAACATTTCTACCCTAATCTCACCAATTAAAAAATTCTGAAGCGTCCTAAGCATCTGCAATAGGAAAGAGCATAAATTCAGGACAAGAACAAATCGATACCGATGACAAAGAGAATGAAGCTCTTTCACATTTTTTGCAATGTCAAGACAGAAGCTGGTGGAAGTACTGGCTTAGAACTGGTGCAGAGTGGAAACTTTAACCTGCATGGGTGTGTTTGCCATTAGATCACTGTATAGGCCTTCAAAATAAAATCCTGGTGGCATTTCTGTGTATGAGGCACAAGGCAGAGGTGTACAAGAGCAAGGCATGCAGGTGAAGCCACAGTGAGATCGGGGGAAAACAGTCTGGTTGTTACATTCCTGATGTCCACGTCTTTTAGTCAAATGATAATTAGCCATTAATAGCCTCGTAAGTATGAATATGTAAATAGCTATGGAATGCATTATTCATGAATCACCAGGCATTAATTATTGTAATTAAGTATCATTTGCTACGTTCATATTACTAACCCTTCCAGTTAATGAATACATTAGCTAATCACTGTAGAGCAGATTCAATCAAAATTCCCTGTGTCTGTGCTATGGAAGCCTGAGAGAGTTTTATTGAATTTAGATTCAATATTGAACATATCCAACATGCTTATCAGTGTATTTTTAATGACATTAAGTGTGAATCATAACCTCCAGTGCATGATGCTTGTCCTTGTGCCCAGGAGGGTGGAATGGTACCAGCTGGAAGAGAACGTGGAAGCAGCAGTGGTGCAGCACATGGCAGCAGCTCTGTGAACCAAGGAGAACTTTAATTCTGGGACATGAAATCCACCTCCACTTTCAAGCCTCATGTATATTCACACGTACAATGGGGGAGGGGGGGTGTTTTGTGAGGGAGTGCTGTCCCAAAGGTGCTGCTGGTGACAATGTTCAAGGAACAATTTCAAAGCTCAGCTGGAGCTGTTTGCCAGGCGATGCCTTTTGCCAGCACCAGCAGGACACAGCCCTGGCAGGATGTGCTCCCGGTCTAATGGGGCTCAGGGCACTCCTGAAACATGAAGTAAAACAAAAACCCCAACCCTGGCTTTTGTCTTTACTCCCTGGAGATTCATTTCAACTAATAGTAATCTCAGTAACACAAAAATAAGATTTGCTGCAGCTTTTATTTCATTGCCTTTTTAGGGTTATAGTTCTTAGAACCAGGCCTTGTGGGTTTTGAAGTAGAAATTTTGAATAATTTATTGCAAACAAGAGTTTCATTATTTTTAGGGAGAATTGCTAACTCAAGATATAAATATGTAAGTTCAAGTGCTGAAAGTTAATAGAAACAAGTAAAATGCCCTCTTGGCTGAACTTCTGGCTGTCAGGACAGAAAAAATATTTGCAAAGAAAGAATGAAGTCTTATTTCATCACTGTTAGTTTGAAGCAGACTTTTTCCTATTTTTAGGTTCACCAAAGGACTGTAGTCACGTGCAGTGAGTAAATGATTATTGGATCTCCTCAGTAATCTGGGAGTAAGAGAATCTAAATAAGCACATGTCAAGGATATTTTCAAATTCACAAACACATGGGGTCTTTGTAGTTAAAATTGTCCTAAGATACTGATGCAAAGAGGGGTCGGTCAGAGCCTGTTTTTTAAGGGCCAGAAGTAGGAACAATGGCCAATAAAGCAAATCTGCCATTCTCTGTAGACACTTCCTCAGTGAAATACCCCTCATGCATTTTCCAAACACAGTGAAGAATCTGCTTTCATTCATCCCACAGCTGATGCAAATCCCTTTGCTCTCCTTTCCAGTGTATCTGTCACTGCTGTCTTCCCCCTCTTTTTAGAAATCTTAATTCTGCCTCCAGCCCAAACACTGCTACTTCTCATTACCCAGCTTTCTGAATGACAGTCCCTGGCATCTGAAAAACAGTTTTGAGTCTTGGTATCATAGAGGGATCCATTACAGATATTGCCAACATGGAGCATCACAAGCCATACCTTCAAAAATCATGACCTTGCTTTTTGGCTTTCTTTCATTTGCATGTCTTGTACCCCTCCTCTAATTCCGAGTGTATTGAGATGATGATTTCCCAGCCTCTTCTCAACGCCCAAATTAGTAGGAGTGTGTTTTGATGTTTCTTTTTTTTTTTATAAATACTGATTTTCCACAAAAGCATGGACTCGGCAGGGAGTTTGTGTTCTGAATTTAAAAAAATCAATTATCAAAAGATTTGCAGCACAATTGCAACGCAGGAATCTTGTATGAAGATCTTGCTTTATACCTTAATATTAAACATGAATAATGGCCTTTTCAGCCCCTTGAATTCTAAATAATCTTAACAATTGGGTGTATTTACAAAAAGATTAGTGCTTAGTGTCATTATTCATCCAGCTGTTTTTTAATGTTTGCTTCTATACCTGTTTCCCTTTACTTGTCTGACACCTGCATCTCTTGAAAAAAAATATACATAAGAAAATGATTTCAATTAATCTGGCATTTGTATATTTATTTTTCAGCCTTTAAAAATAGAAATATCAAATCTGCAGCACTGCACCTGGGGCAGTTGGAGTGGCTGAAGAGCTTCAATGGGAAGCACCTGCCTGGCCCTGCCCTGCCAGAACTCCTGGAAAACTCTGGGATGAAGCAGCCTTGGTTGGTGTGTGGTGTTCTGTGAAGTGTTCAGAAAACATGGCACACTGAAAGCAAATGAACAGAGCCATTAGCAGGAAATGAGGAGCAGACATAAAGAGACAAAGGCAGAAGGTTTATTTTGTGTATAAAGGTAGGAAATTTATGTACACGTGCACAATGCAGTCGAGGATACAGAAGTACAAAGAGGAAAAGAGCAGCATTTCTGAGGCCAGGGGATGTTTCATGATGACAAGGCATTAGAGGAAGGAAAGAATTCAATTACAGGTGAGTGTTTTCAGTAAAAGAAGGAGTGAACTGATGCCCTGCTAATACAGTTTAGTTTAAAGCTTGTGTATTGCTGTAAATTCATATAAAACCTGTATTTAATATTGTATAAACACTCATACCAAGTTTCTAGTATGGAATAGAAAGAGTATTGGAATCTCTATACAAATGTGTTCTTTTTGTTTGCACATTTTGGATATAGGCCTAATGCCAGACATACTGTGATTACATTTTTTGCTTTCTAACTTTTCTTCAACAGTAATACCATGATGAAATCTTTGCTTAATGCAGTGTGTCCTGTAGTGCATATTCTATAAAGTACATAACAGTTCAATTCAGTTACATGGAAGCTGAACTAAACCCAGTGAGAAAATAAAACCAGGCCAAACTTCATTATTTTCTTAATTGTAGTTATTTAAGGAAAAAAATGGTTTGAACATCTTTGGTTAGTAGCAGCACTTTTTTTCATTTGAATTTTTAAAATTTCTTATTTTTTCGCCTTTAGTTAGCATTCTGAAATAGGATAGTTTTTATTTCAAGTTATTTGTGATTCATTTTTCTTTTTCCATTTCAATAGTACTGAAGTGAGTAATGTTTTTTGGTATGATTAAATGAAAGCTACAGTTTGGAATAAAGTTCCCAACATAATATATTATTATTTTAAATTTCCCCACATGAAAGCAATTTTCCAAACCCTTATTTTCATTGGAAAAAGAGATATCCAAAATGCAGTCTGGTTTTGTTTTTTTCTCTTTGCCTGTGTTCTATAATTCCCAGTATTGCATGTGATTGCCAGTAAGATAAGTAAACCTACATCTGATAGAATAGATAGTTTTGTTTCTGACACTGCTACATTAATTTCATCTCCAATGCATTCCCATCCAGTGTTTATTGATCGCTTACAAAGAGGAAAACTATTTTTTTGCTAAATTTATATTTTATATGTATAAACATTATTTATAATGATTTTTAATAAGAGTTTAACAAAAAAATTGCCCTAATTGCTTTTCAGATATGATAAAGACAGAAGAGAAATTATCCCTGTGTACAATTCTTAGAGGTAAATTGACTGTGCTTTATTTTCATACTAAGGCAGGTGCAAGGAACAGGAACATGTGACAAGGATGAATCACGATTTTTTTCCACAAATGTGCAAAAGTTTGTTTGGTTTTTTCCTCCCCCCTGAAATAGGAGTAGGGTTTTTAATAGCACGAACATTGCTGCATTTGTGCACTGAACGGTACTCAGAAAAATAACAGATTTGGGGGCATTTATAAAGCTGGAAAATAAAAAATAGTCTTGATCCACTGTCAGGGGCCCCTGCCATACCCTGCTGTGGCAAAACAGAAAGCTTAGCATCTCGCTTATACACATTTCAGGGTGTCCTAACGTCACTGGAGATTTAAAGGTGGGATTTGCTTTTCCTGGATGCACCAGGTCCAACCCGCAGCGAGTTAGGGAGGACTGATGAAGGAACAGGGTCAGGTTTCAAGTGGGGGAAAATGATATCATCAAAAATTATATCTCCAAAAGATCAGTTTTTCCCTCTGTAGTCAGAAAACCTCCCAGTCTGGTGTTAGTCTTTCCTATAACTCTCCTACCTGCCACAGAGCTGAATAACGAAACACCACCCTGTGCAGGCTTATTCTCTTGAATCCTCTCTCAATGACCATAGATAGAGAATCTATGCAAATATAATAATGAATGTCCAAATAAATTATTTCACCATTCATAAATGGGGTTTTTGCCTTAAAGAATGGTTAAAAAACCAAAAAACCCTCACTTTTTACAAATGTTTAGTATTTAACAATGTATTTCAATTGTGTCTGCACTCTCAAAGGCAACTACAAAGATGTTTTGCTAAAAAATTTTTGTTAAATCTCCTGGTGCTCATAATTTTCAGGTCCCTTATTTTCATTCTTTTAAGAATCCATGAACAATCAATCCAATTACTTCGCTTGCTTCCTAAGAAGGAAAAATCCCTTATTTTTTTGTCTGATGACACTGATCTACCAATAAATAACACAGGTTTACTTGAAGTTATAGAAATCTTTAAACAAACACATCGGTGATTTTCAAGTCTGAGATGCTTAGTGGGCCTTTCTTGAAAGGGGAAATGTTGGTAAAGGTTAAGATGGTTGTATTTGCTCTCAATATAGTACATTGGAGGTGTAGAGGCTACTGGAGCAGAGGATCAGGATTAGCAGTATCAGTGCAGGATTGACACTAATTCAAATGGATGTGGGAGCCTCCTCAGCATGTTGTCAATTGCTAATCCAAACCATTACCTAATTATCCAAGAATATCCTGCATGATTTTACAGGTGTGAGGCCTAACTGCCAAAGGAACAGCAATGACCATGGTGAGTGATGTAAAGGTAGTGACCACCTGGAAGATTTAATTTAAGATTAGACTTACTGAAGGCAGTGGGCCTTTGCCACTCATTGCAGTAGGGCTTGAATGCCACCCTCAGTAATGTGACAGTTGTCTTGCCTGTTAGTTGTCCCACTGTCACCCACTGTCAGTGTCCATGTCGTGAAATGCTCTGGTGAAGGTGGGATGAAACACTCTTTGACATCTGCTAGCATTTGTTCCAAAACTAAATCAATTAACTAAACCAGATCCAAAGCGATTCATAGAAAAATCATTCAAAGAAATATAAAACAAGTTTTAAAACTCTGATACTTATATTGCTTTGCTAAGCTGGTTAGCCAAGGCATCTTCTGCTGCAGTAAAACACAAAAGTTTAAAGACTGGTCAATAGTCTTCCTGATCACCCCACTCGACTGCTGGCTCATCATCCATTCGTAGAATGAGATAGGAGAGAAGCTGAAAGAGATTCTGCCACAAGAGCAAAGAGATAAAAAAGGAGAGGTCGCTTACATCGATCTCACAGCGGTCGCCAGCATAGTTCACGTCGCACAGGCAGTGGAACTTGTTGAGGAGGTTCTGGCAGAGGCCACCATTGAGACACGGGTCGGAGCTGCACTCATCAATGTCCTTCTCACACCTGGGGGAAAGACTGCAAACAGTCAGCCTCTGAAACCAGGAATCAAACGTGTCAAACAGGCGCATTTTTAATTCAGAAGCTTTGGGGGGAGGAAGAGGAAGACGAAGATGCTCTGGGGCATGTTTCCACACGTGTTTATGGTTTTATTAACTAGCTGATTAGCCCCACTCAAATCCTGAACTTCCTGTATGATTTTCAAACACAGACAGTTAAGCAGGCAATTTCATTCTGTAAAGCACTTCATGGTTAATGGTGCTTAGCAAGGTGCAGTGAAAGTTCTTGCATGATTTTAGAGCCAGCTCTGGTGCAAGTCCTGCTGACAGCTTGCTTGTCCTTTTCATTGTTCCAGGAAGCTGAGGGCACATTTTCCTTCTCAGTAATCTGGATACCAGTCAAACAAATGTGTGTTTTTCCCAGCTGAGTGCTCCTGGAAATATTCACCTGCTTTTTTGGGGTTTTGTTAACCCTTTTATTTTCTTCCCTCAGTTTTGAATGCCAATAGATCCCAGCACAATTCCCTGTCCAGTCTCTCTGAGATGGGCCCCAAGAACGGTAAGAATGGTGTTATAAGTGTTATAAGCCTTAATACATATTGTTAAATGCTTTCGAGTCAGTTCTGGTGATAAAAGAAATTTGAGTTGTAATTTCTCAAGGCAGCCAATGGGAAGATAATGAGGGATGTGTAAGATTGCCTGAAAACGACTAACGATGTGATGATTTTCTGCTCTGACAATGTTCCCTTTTAATTCCCTGTTCCCTTTTATCAAATAATGCTAACAGTTAATCCTAATTTTTCCAGGTAAAAATGCAGGTTTATACTTGGAGAAGAATGTGAGAAATTATCTCTGGATTATAAGGAATTGCTTTGTTTAATCATATTCATAGCCATGCAATAAAATTTTAATCTTAGAGAAGAGCATGTCTTTATATTAAACAATTTTACTCTATTAATCTAAACATCTTTCAGTGGCTTCTTTAAATGGTAAATTATATTCATATACTTCGAAGAGCTAAGGTATTTATCCAATATACAAAAATTGTATAGCTATGAAATTACCTATGCAAATTTTTTTAAAAAAGCCAAAAACCTCTCAAATCTTCCAGGGAGTCAGGTACCTGAATACAAATGAGTTTCAGGAACACTTAAAAACTTGACTCCCTTTATATAATTTTGAAAGTTCCAGCCTGAATTGAATGACAAGTTTGTTTTTGAGAGAGAGCTCTATCTTCTTTTATGGAGAGCTCTATCTTTCCACATTTCCCTTTCCACCTGCTATTAAGTTAACACTGGGCTTTGTTTTTTTGTGTGATCCCAAGTCAGTTGATTGGCATAGAAGGATACCGTTCTCACTATAGTGTGCACCAGTGGCTTTCTGAGGAATGAAATATTGTCTTAAAGGAAAATGCCTGCTCTGTCTATCTAATACATAAATGTACAAAGGATTTTGGTTTTAATTTTCTTATTAACAGATATATTTGAATTTGTTCTGAAAAAATAAAAAGAAGGGGTGAAATGTTCTCATTTGATCAAGTGAGACCTCCAAGAATGGAAGCACTGCTGGTTTATGGTTTGGCAGCCTGGAGGAACAGAGGCCAAATGGTGCATTTCAGACCCTGGAGAAGAGTGCCTGGCTGCCACAGGCAGTTAACGTGCAGCTTGCCGGGCACAGGGCTGCTGCTCCATACGAGAGCCTTGGGAGCCATAAAAGAGAGATTATTGCCAGCCAGTGGGATGGATGGAAGGACGGCTCGTTCCCAAAGCTGTAGTTAGCAAGTTGGCTGGCAGGGGAAGGGAGAAGGAAAAAGTGCTTTGCTGCTACCTTGAAGTCCCAAGAAATACAGGCAGTGCAGAAGTGGCTATGAATACGCTTTTACTTTTTAAAATTTTATTTTACTGTATTCTCTTCCCCCTTGTTGAATATTGTGAGGTGGTACACAGGTGACCTGGCTGTTGACAGTGCAATTCAAACGTATCTGCCAACTATACTGTGCATTGAGCGGGTGGAAATTTTCCTTTCATCTGTCTTTTACAGCCTGCTTTACTCTTTCCACAAAATCAATGGGCTCATAAGTTTTTGAGAGAATGAAAATATTTTGTTGGAAACTTCTCTGTGTTACAGCTTGGTCCTGTTGGACTTCTGGATACTATAGTCTGATATAATGCTAGTTTCACCGAGAGTATGTACAGTATTTCCTGTCTCACTATCCAAAATGCCCTTACCTTTTCAGACTATGACTGGGACAATGCCTTCCTGAATTTCTACAGCACCTGATGCCCTGAGGCTCTCACCCCTCCCTGCTCCAGAGCTCTTTGAAGGCCAGCATTAAGTGGTGAGTGTGAATTGTGCTGCAAGATACAAATTTCACTGTGAGGAAGGTCCCTCTGTTTCAGGCTAAACAATAACATGTGCAAAGTATTCCTTAATCTCTCCTAAAAACAATCCTTCTGTTTCCATGCTTCAGCAGTCAGTAAGAAAGCATGGCATACCATGCCGCCAGGTATGCCACCTCTTACCATCCCTGTGATGGAACAGACTGTATATTCACAGCAGACATGTGAAAATGAAATATTCATGTGCCAGAGCATGTAGCTGGTTTGTATATATGAGCAGGATATGTGTGTTTACGTGTCCCCACCCGTGGAAAGGTAACATTCTAACTTGTCGTATGAAAATTTGGCACAGAAGCCAAAAATAGGTACAGACAAGCAAGCGTGCAGTGCTGTTTAGGAAATAATATCTTGGGCTGGATTACTGGTGCTGCACTGGACTGAGCCTTGCTGCATTCATTTGTGATTTTTGCCTAAAACCACAATACTTCCGACCCTCAGAGTCACTCAAGCAAGGAACTGCTGCACTTAAGCAGCTCCTTTGTCTGTGTTTCTGCCAGAGGGCTGGCTGTTACCCTCTGGACTCTTTTGGAACAGCTTTTGGAAGAGGTGCTCCCCAAAGATGCGCAGGACAAAGCCTCTCACCGTTCTCCCACAAACCCTGGCAGGCACACGCAGGTCAGCTCGCCGCCAAGGTCGGTGCAGTTGCCGTAGTTGAAGCACGTCAGGTTCCTCTCTTCATTCCCACAAACTGTGTAAGGTAATCTTCGATACCTGGGTGAACAAGAAGGCAGCAGCAGTTACTTGCACTGTCCTTGTTTCTGGATGTCTCGTGCTCTCTCAGCTGAAGCAGGGGAGCAGGGTATTGCCCAAAGGAATGACAGCTGGAACTCAGGTTTAAGACTGCCAAAACATGTTTTGCCTAACTTTTTAAATTTGGTTAATTCAGTTTTTCTTTTCCAAGTATTTACTGGCAAATTAATGAATCATTTCTCAGTTAAAAAAATTAAAAAAAAAAAANAAAAAAAAAAAAAAAAAAAAAGGGTATCGCTCTACTTACATTACTGATGTGGCTCTGGGTGATACCTGGACAGCTTAGTATAAGATTTCAAAAGAGAGACTTAACATACAAGATAAGCTATACTGGGCCACCATAAGGCATCTTCAAATTGGAGGATGTCCTCACTACTAAGAAAAAGTCAACAAAACCTTTCAATTTTAGTAATTATATCCTAAAAGACTGTGGTTGGGTAGCATGAAGGTGATTGTCTGTTTGCATCCTTTGGGCTGCAGCAGACTGGATTTATTGGAGTCCTCTGGAGGAAGGAGAAGGATTTTGCCTTCTTGGAGAGGAATGGGACATGCTTAGAAGGGAGAATTTTATGGGTGTGCAGAGAAGGGCAATTAAAGGGAAGAGCCTGCAGCCTTTCTAGAGGAGAGTCTGGAAAGAGCAGGAAACAGCATGTGAGCAGTGTCAGAAGCAATGGAAAAAGTGGGCTGTCTGGTGTTTGCAGCCACCAGGACTGTGAACAAGCTGGGAGGAAAAGACCAACCCAGAAAAGATGCTGTGTGTGGGCAGAAAAACAACTTCTTTTCCTATTGTTATTTTCTCTTACCAACTCTGAATTCCTTTATTTGTAGCTCTAGAGCTATATTGCTCTAATAAAATATAGCTTTAGACATTTAAAAACCTTAAGTTTTTTTTCTAAAAAGAAGATACAGCACATGTATTTTCAAGCTCTGGAAGGCTTGTAATCTTGTCATCACAGAGCTCATAGGACCAATGTTGGCAGCAGAACAGGGCAGCAGAGCTGTGCCTGGTTCCCTCAATCCTTGCCTCATCAGTCTCTGCCCGAGCTGGCAGCTCTCCACTGCTTCAGTCCACATCTAATTGCTCTGCACAACTTTCTGTTCTCTTCATACATCGGCTCCGCAGCCATGATTAATACAGAGACAGACGCAAAACATCTGTGTTTGTAACAAAGACATCAGTGAGGTAAAAACCCTTCAGAAGAGACTTGGCAAAATCATGTGGATCAGCCTTGTTTACAGTACCTGCAGAACCTCCCAGTGAAGTTAGCAGCACACAGGCAGGAGTATCCATTAATCCCATCAACACAAGTGGCCCCATTCACACACTGGTGGCCATGGCACTCGTCTATGTCCTCTTCACAGTTCTCCCCTGTGTAACCAGGCTCACAGCTGCAGTCATAGGAGGCAATCCCATCTGTGCAGTTCCCATGAATGCAGGGGTTTGAAGAGCACTCATCAATGTTGACTTCACAGTAGGTGCCAGTCCATCCATCGGGACATACACAGTGGTAGGAAGTGTACAAGTCTTCACATATCCCCCCATGCATGCAGGGGTCTGAGCTGCAGAAATCTACCTGCAAACAGCCAGTAAGAGTGGGGTTTGCAGATATTTTTAGAAACTGCTCTCCTTGAGGTTTTTTTGTAGGGATGTCAGCATTTTCAAAGTACGAGAGATAAATGCCACTGATTTCTATGGTGCTCATACATCCTCGCAGGCCATCCAGGCCGTCGAAAGCCTTGTCAGCCACATAGATGTCTGTCTCTTCTCTTAAAAAGTTGAGGCTTCCTGCAGCAGCTGTGCTGGTTGCCGTGTCTTTCTTGTTGTCTATATCCATGTGCCATCTGGAGGACTGGGACAGGGGCTCCACCATGGAGACCATCACTTGGTGCCATTTGCCATCGCTCACAGGCACTGAACTCGCAAGGGTCAGCCTGAAGAAGCTGTTGCCGCTTTGCAATTGAAACAGGAGTTTGGAGTTGTGGATGCTGATGATGACATACTCAGGCTCCCTCTCTGCATACAGCAGGATCACGTCAGTGTCCCTGGTTCGAAAGCCAAAGATGATATTGGTGAGGTCTCTGCTGATTTTCCCGTTGCTTCTGTAAAATATCGCGCTGCTCCGGCCGCTGAACACCGCGTTAGCAAGACCTGTGCAAAGACAGCGCTTGAGAAACCAGGCCAGTTTTACACCCATACATGTGGAACAATGTTTCTCCAGTGCACATGCTCCCTGCCATAGAACTCTTTTTGAGTTTGCTGAAACACAGTCAAATTCCACCAGTGTTTCAGTTATCCTGGTCTGCCTCTCATGGCTGTGGAAATCACAGGGCAGTGCCAGCATCAGCTATAGTGACATCCAAACTGTCCTGCTTTGCATCATCTCCGCTTATCACGCTAATATACAATTCTACATTAGTATTATCTCTCTGTTTCAAAAGAAGACATGCTTTTCATTTTATGTTTGTTCCCCAAGTATGGGCAGCTAGTTATTCCCTGTGACAGATCTGGATGGGGTGAACATTTTTTCCCAATTCCTTTCTTCTTAGGTGTGTCTTAAGATGTTTTATAAAGTATTTGACTGGATCCCAATTTCATCTCACCAATGCAAAAGGATGAATTTAATTGAAGTCAGTTGATGGAAAGCCCCTTCAAAATCCCTGTAAGAAGAGTCATGCCTGTCACATTTAAAGCCAGCTTCTCCTGCTGGGCAGGCACTGCCACAGCCCTGTGCTGGTGGGACTGGGAGAGCAGCAGCTCTCAGCTCACACTGCTGTGAGTGAAAATTGATGGGCAACGTTGTGGCAGCTTTATGGACATCTTCACAAAGGTATTTGACACCTTTCATTAGCATGGTTTCTACTAAAATGCGCTTACTCACTGGGCTGTAAATTCAAACATTCTGAGGTTTCTGAGGATTATAGGCAGGGAGGAGGGACAGGAAGGAATGTCTTCTGTCTGTACTTCAAAAAAAATAGCTTTGAAAGATCTGAGATAAGCTGGGTTTCTGAACTGTCTCTGGGCTTAGTAAATCTTAAGGAAAAGAACCCTGGGAGTCCCAGTATGAAGTTATTGACTGCATATCCTGATGCCAAGGCAGCAGAGGCATAACTGCATTTCCTGGTGTATCAAATGTGGTGTCTTTCTCATACAAAAAGTTTCCTCAGAGGAAATCATACTAAAAAGAAAGTCAGAGTTTTTCAAGATTATTCCTGTTTTTTTAAATATCTCACAAACCTGCTGAGTTTTTTTAAGCAGAAGACACCAGGCAGAGAACTCACTGCCCAGGAAAGCTTTTATTTTGTTAGCCTATGTTTGTTGAACAACAAGAAGTTTATCCTGTAGCTAAGAAAACAACTAGTTAAAAATACAGTTCTGTAGTGCAGGAGTTTTTGAATATCTGTTAGGAAAACTCCCTACTGTTTCTATGTAAACCAGCAGAGAAATCTTAATGGGATGACCTTGAGTCATTGAAAGTGTAAACGACCTTGAGTTTAGAAGAAGGAAACAGTTCAGGTACTTTTCACTTCACTGTCTCTGAGTGTTTCTGTTCTACTCTAATATGCAATAGCAAATCTTATGAGAGAATGCATTTTGATGTTATCATTAAAGACATCTCTGAGAGAAGGAGCTATGATTTTAATTTCAGTTACAATTTTAACCCATCCTGCAATGCTGACTCTAACAATCTGCACAAAAATGGTATCATATTGGCCTATGATAGAGAGCTTTTGTTGACCAGCCTTCCTATTCCCAAGGGCCAGCCATTCTAACAGCTTCCATCAGACTGAGTGGGTATTTACCTTCCTTCACAGCTTTGGTAGGGCTTTCTTCGGTAGCAAAAAGAAAAAAAATATTTCTTGAAAATACCTATTTGTTTTTTAAATTCCACTGCAGGGTGGGAAGGAGAAGGAAAGCAGAGAAGGAACGAGATGTGCAGGGTGGCTAATGACCCTAAGGCAGCTGATGGTCATCAGTTTTCAAATGGACTGCCTGGCATGCAGGTGCTTCTTATGAAGACACTGCTTGAACAACTGTTCTGCAGGTATTGAGGTGACTTCCTTCAAAGCTATTCGAGATTTAACACGATCAAATGATGCAATGTAAGTTATGTAGCTTGTCTTTTCAGGAGGATGGAGAACATTCTAAGGTTAATCCACCACTGGATATCCTCTTATGTCTTTGCAGTGGAAGTGTGAGGGCAATGTACTGATCTCTTGGACAGCCTTGACTAGTTGGGCTGAGTAAGTCAAAACCAAAGGTCCTGTAAACATCCGTGTTTGAGTCAGGGGGTCCGGGTGAGAATTTCTGGGTTTGTAGGGCAGACTCTTCCCGTTAACGTTACTTAAAATTGACATAGGTATTATTTTAATACAGAAATAACATTTGAATGAACTTTAAAGGCAGTGAATACTTCGTTTCAAGGAAATGCTGCTGCAAATGTCTATTGCTGCTGACCTCCAAAGATGATTGGAACAACTGAAATGTACCTACATTCAAATCCTTGGTGCACCAGCTGGCATTGTGCTTCATGAGGACAGGGCCCAAGCTCACACCACTTAACTTCCTCACATGCCTTCCCCACTGTGTTAGGGGGGCACGTGCAAGTGAAGTCATCCCAGATTGAATAGCACACACCACCGTTGTGGCAAGGGTTGGACTATGGGGAAAGAGAAGAGATAACCTCAGTATGAATCAAGGCTGTTGGACTCCCAGCTCTAGGGATGGGGGACTGTTTGGCAAAAAGAAATTTTCTTTTTATTTCCGATGAAAAATGATAAAGACCGGTATTATGACAGTACAGCATGTTCAATAATTGGTGAAAAGCAGATTTCAACCTCAAAATAGTTTAATTCTCCCCTATGCAAATAGATTTTCCTTCTGATATTCATCATACGTAGCACAGCTTAACAATATCTGCTCTTTCTATCATTTTTGCATGTTTTCCTAAGCTGTCATTATAATCAAATAATGTGTGGGAACGTACTAAAACATTAAAATAAACTCTCTATTATAAGCACGCAAAAATACTCTGAAAAATTTCATTCTTACCTTGCAGAGGTTGTCACCAGTGCATCCTTGGGTGACGTTGACCAGAGTTCGGTTGGTAAGAGAATTCAGTGGATTGGTGATGGGAAAGAATTCCAGTGGCTGGTTATTCAGTCTCACATCTTGGATACAGCCTTTGAAATACCTGCCATTTCTATCAGTTTCTTTGTTATCTGGTAGGCCTCCAATGTAAAGAATATCCTTGCTTTGGATGGTTAGTGTTGGAGTAGAAATAAAGCCTAGGTAGTGAGAGGACTGGAACAACTCCATCTTATTTGGTTCTATTTTTAACGTTATTAAGTAAAAGTTTCCATCGTCCACGGATTGCTTCCCTAATAACTTCATGGAATTTAGAGCTAGCATGGTGAGTTTCCCACCTTCCAAATAGACTCTTATGTAGAGGTAAGTACTGTTTCTCAGAGCCAGTAACAAGCCAGAAGGTTTGCGTGTTCGGACAAACATCGATATGATGACGTTCTCATTCTGAGTGGAATCAACAGGAAAAGCAGCATAGCCTGAGGAGTCCTCGGATCCAAACCGGCCTGGAATGTACTCTTGAGGTTAGAGATATGGGAAAAGGGGGAAAAAAAAAGGAACAGAAGGGAGAAAAATAAAATAGTTAGGGCTGAATGACAAGGGAGCCAATGCAATGATCAAATAACTACTTCTGGTAATATTTATGTATGGGACTAAGATGTGCTTGTATTTATGGATGAATAAAGACTTGATTTAGCTGTAAATAGCTTCTATTCCAAAATTCTTCTTGGCTTCCATGGCTGTAGCATTAAGCCCCAGTGCAGGACCAGATGTTGTATTATTGGGTACATTTTTCCTCTTTATCATGCTCTGTGTAATGCTGTGTTTTCAAGTAGTTAAACAAGGACAGATTTCTATACTTTCCTGCATTGGTCCTCAGAAAGATCATTTTGGAAAGAACCTACCTGCTTTGGTCCTCTGATGACCATGGAAGTTCATGCAATTCTGGGATTTTGTGATATTTTTTGCACAGATTCCAATCACAGAAAGCTGCTGGGCAAACCTCTCTTGTGTGAATAGATCACCTGTGTGGTGCTGCATGGGCTCCCCAGTTCTCTGACAGACTTTTTGTTGCTGGGGCTCAACATATGCTCACCTACATCAACTTGTATCCAGTCGTGAGTCCTGCTCAGTCCCTGAGTGCCCACAGTGCTGTGGGAGAAACATGATCCAGGATTGAGTAAGTTTTTTTTCCTTTGTGCTTATCAATTAAACTGATTAAACCAAAACCATCTGTCTGTCCTTTACCCCTTATTTTCAGTAATGATTTTCAGTCTTTTAAGGATACAAAAAATGTAGCCAAAACTGTATTTTATTCTGCTGAATCCTCTCGTTAAAGAACAACAAAGTGTTTCTATTTTTACACTAAAAGTTTTGTGATCTTGTCCTCAGTATTGCAGACTTCCTGCCTAAACAGTTTCAGGAGCTATTTTTAATATATCAAATTCATAGAAAGAATAAACCAAGCTTTTTTTAAATGCTCACATAGCTAAAGATTCAGTCCTCTGTTGTGCAGTAAAACTCCTGGAGTGGGATGCCATAGGCCAGCTTTCTGCCTGCAGAACTACCTTTTTTTATGACTGCACTAAAAAAATGATGAAATAGGGGACTGACGATAAAGACCCAACAGACCCTTAATATCCACACTGCACTGCTATGTGGTATGGTCATATTATTTAGCAACAGGAATAAATCCCATATTTGTTCCTAAATGGACAATTTCTTAATTTAATTTGAAATAGTTTATTTCTATGAATAAGATTACCTATATATCTGTATCTACTTGTTAAAACTCTTGTATGTAGAAATCATTATTTGTTGAGATTGGTGTTTTGAGGCATGAAGTCTGTTTAAGTTTTATCTTCTCTTAAGGTTGTACTGGAGACTGAGACACTTTTTTCGTGAGGGTAAAACGAAAAATTCTGCTGGAATGAGGATTCCACAACTTCAGTATTAGAAAGAAGCCTTGATCTCCAAAAAGGTATTTCATGTTTACAATTACCTTGTCACATTTCTCTCTATTTATAAATATACACATATATCATCAGCCTGATCTGTTTGATGAGATGACTAGCATCACCTTGGTCTATATTAACCTCTTGGGTCACAACATCTGGATGTTGATCAAAATGAGTCAACATCTGTTTGTTATTTTGTATATGTAGAGAAAATATTGCCTCCTGTCAATTAAATACTTGGCAGCAACTTTTCTTCAGAAAGACACCAGCATTTCTTATGTTGTCCTTTACCACAAGTCTCCCCCACTCTGCCTCTTTAGAAACCTGCCACCGTCTGTCGCACGTGGCAGATATCTAGAACCTATGTACCGAAATGGCACGGTGCCATGATTAGCAAGGAGTGTTGTGGTCAGCAGGGGGAAAAAAAAAAAAAGGCAGTTCTAATGCCAGTATATGCTGCTCCTGGCCCTGACTGGTTTTAATTTTGCTTCATATAAGGAGGCAAACATATTTCCCAGATGTTGTCCTTTACTCCAAAGTTGCCTTCCAAATCTTTGGATAAATTACAGCCACACTTCAAAGAAGTCTGTTACAATTACCTCTCAGACTTTGTCATTTTGCAATAAAACCAAAAGGAAAAACTATTGAAAGGTATTGATAAGTATTAGGTAGAGCATGCAAAGTGAAATTGTATTTGAGCATTTGAAATTGTCAGGAAGCCCCAGCTTTCTGCAGCAATGCATTCAGTAACCCCTGAGGCCAGTTGTTCAGCTGATGTGAATCAATGTAGCTTCACTGCACCCATGCCAGTTTACACCAGTTTAGGATCTGTCCATTCCAATCTGACCAAAACTCTGCTGTTGTGCTTAATTTTTTCCAGTCCACTTGGCAAATATATCTACATAAATATACATATGCATGTATATGTACGTACGTATGTATTTCTTGCTCCCTAAACACTGCTCTGCTGACCATGTGTGGATGAGGGAGGCAGAGGCAAGGGCACAGCATGAAGACTTAGTCCTGTGCAATTTTCTCACACAAAACTGCTCGTTTGAAATCCCTCAAACTTTGCCTGGGGAAGGATTGCAGAGCTCACCCTAAAGCATTCCTGAGGGTTGCTGCATTTACAGCTCTAGGGGGCTTCACCCAGCAGATGTAGTACAGCAGGGAGCTGGGCAGGGACCTCCTGTTGTCCTTCCACTTTGCCCCAGCCTGCACAGATCATTTGTAGCAGGGAGAGTGCTACAGGCATCTGCAGCTTTTGTGTTCCTGCTCACCAGTGCCACAGCGGCCGTTTGCTGTGGTGAGCTCTTCTGCTCACTCAGACAGGGACATGTTTCCCTCTGGTCCCCACACAGCTCTCTGGGAACAGCAGCCTGAGCTGGGCATTGTCCAGCCCTGCCTTGGGACCAGCTGAAGGATGAATGGGCCCTGTTTCCAGCTGCTGAAGCCCTGCCTGCTCCTTGGGCTAATCAGATTAAGCTAAGAGTATAATCTCATTCATTTTTTTTAAATTGGAATTTGTCTTTTTTTAACTTGCAGTACTTTTGCTTGCCTTCATTGCCTTAAATGCCTCTCTTTATAAAAGCCTAGAGAGCTCAAGGATAAAATTTTCAAAGAATGCTTTGAAAATAAGTCTTAAACTCCAAGTGAGTTGCTTGCTTTCTAAATTCTACTCATCATGGATACCCTCCAGTGAACTACAGTTTTTCGGAGTTTATGGAGTGCTAAGAGCGCTGAGAAGATTTTAAAACAAGAGGAGTGGAATCCACCAGTTTAGCCTGACTTTTTTTTTTTTTTTTTTGTCAGGCTGAAAAGCAGCCTTCCTGGGAAAGTAACTAGAAAATAACAAAGGTGTGCCACTACTAACCTCTTGCACTGACTTCACCACTTGGCATTAAGCTCCAGAGATCCTAAGGGTCACGCCATTTCCCCGCCAGGTAAACGGGGTTGTTTATGGCCATGTTTTCAGCAGGCACTTAAAACACAAGTGCCAGCAGCATTCCCTTACCTGTTGCACAGTCTGGCCCCGTGTAGGGCCGGTAGCAGTCGCAGTGGTAGCTCAGCCACAGGTTGATGCAGCGTCCCCTGTTCTGGCACGGGTGGGGGTCACACCAGTCCTTTTTAGCGCATCCTGTCCTGACATTTAAAGATGACCCAGATGATACATTCTCTGGAGTAATAACATTCAAGTCTATCTCAATATCCTGGAGACAGCCTACAAATGAAGGTGCAGAATGTGTATTAAAGGTGTTCTGTAGAGAGTTGCTGTTCCCCACTGGTAAGCCGCCCAAAAACGTGCTCTGAAACGCGAACATCACCAGCTCGTTATCTATCTTAGCAGACGTTTTATTGAGACAGGATTCTACACAAGAGCTGTCAAGCAAATTAAGAATAACAGCTCTTGCCAAGGTTACCTCCACTGAATGCCATTCTCCATCACTGACATTGTGTGGAATATGCAAAAGAGCCTGTGGCTGATTATTGACTTGCACGGATAAATGTAAGTAGCCATTCAGTAACTCCAACTTTGCAAATGTATTTTTCTCCCCTCGGTGAAACAGAAAAGCTGTGGGTTGCACAGTTTGAAACCTCAGGTTTATATTATAGAAAAAATCCTTTTTATGGGCCAGGGGATTCTTCAACAAAAGGAAACTGTTTCCTTGAAAAGAAAACGTGGTTATGGTTTCACAGTGTATTCCAGTATACCCAGGTGAACATATGCAGCTGAATCCGTGTTGGCCATTTTTTAAATGCGGGATACATATTCCATTGTTTTGGCATTGATGATCAGTACAGCCATGTAGAACTTCTGTGCAGTTCCAGCCACCATAAAAAATCCCTTCTTTGTCTGCAGGTGGGCAATGGCAAGTGTAATTTCCAGGAAAATTCTCACAGATTCCACCATTTTGGCAAGGGTTCATGTAACATTCGTTGACATCTTCATCACAGTGAGTACCTGAAGAATAAACAAAGAATTAGGCATTCTGGTTTGAATAACTGGAGCCCAAAATAACATTTTTAATAGTGTGTTTTATTAAATTATCTTTTATTAGAGGGGAATGCCTTGATAAGTAGATAAATAGATAAACAGAAAAAAAAAATTAAATATTAAAATGCCGTGCACTTGTAATGATCTCCTTGCGCAAAGTATTGTATAAACACCTTGGTGATAACCACATTTTGGAGAAAAGAACCAAACAGACAGCTTTGATATGGATAGCATGATGAAATTAAGATAAACATCATCAGATGCGATCAAGAAATTGTTTCCCACATATCCTGTGGTAGAAATTTAGAATGCTTTGTAAGGAACTTAATTGTCTATCACATACAAAAAACCCAAGAGTTGTTCCTTAATTCCTATGCATAATATAGGATGGTCATGAGCTGGAGTATGAGCCGCTGGTCTTTCCTTCTTTTTCATGTTCATTCCAACAGTGTAAGAACTACAGACTGTTGTTCCCGGTCCCACGTGAAACATCTTGGAGCAACAGTCTTCAGGTGAGAGTCACGAGACATGGTGGGTCAGACGGGCAAGTGGCTGAACCTGCCTGCAAAATGTATGTACTGCAAAAAGCATGTACTGCAGGGGAAGTTTTTTACCTCTCCTCTATACAAAATACAAAGCAAGAAAAGACGAAAGGAACATTTTCTCAAATGCCTCAGAGGTTGATTGGTGATGAGAGCACTTCTGCAGGAGATTGTCAATACAGTCTCATATTTCCTCTTCTTCCATAGAATGCTCGGCCGCTGGTATATCTGGTAAGAGGAGAACTCCTCATCTCAACTCCACTGTAATTTGACAGATGTGGCCTAAGTAGGTCTGCTGGATCACACTTCACAAAGAAAAACGAATCTGTTCCTCTTGTAAAACTAATCTGTTTATCCCTCTGCACTGTTGTTCATCTATAAAGCGGTAATTACAGTAACTTCTCCCTTGAGCCATCCAGTGAGTGATATGCATTCAGTGGGTCAGGGAAAATCTGTTTCTCATCTCCCTTGGAAGCAGACAAAAGATCCAAATACTTTTTTGATAACTCATGCAACTCTTAACAATTCCACTTCCCTTCATAGTTATCTTAGAGAAAAATGAGAAACACTTTGCAGTTAGTTTTCAAACTAGTATCATCAGCACAAATTAAATAGGTAATATTTCATCCATCTCCACAGGAAAACTGCTGCAAGTCAGGTAATGAGATGTGCTGAGGTTCATAGAGTGGCAGCTGGGTGTACCAGGCACCACACCTAGATTCATGAACAAATTCACATCAAGCTTTATTTCTATAACAAAACACAGCCATTCCTCATGGAAAATTACAGAGCAGCATTCAGCCACAAGGAATTGCTTCAAATAGCAGTAGATAAGTGTGGTTACTCAGGCTAATTCCTTGCCTGTCCACTTTATTCAATCACAGTTGTAACTGGACCCATCTCGGAGAGTGGCAAGTACAGGAGAGCCAGGAGGGAACTGAGAATTGGGAGAGATTTGTTTAAAAGATTAGCCAGAGTGAAGTGGTCATAGCAGGTACACAAAAGACTCTCTCTGCAGCAACCCAACTCACTCATCAGTCCTCAATTAAAGCATACAGTGACTTTCCACCTGAAGCTTCAGACTATTGAGCACAGCTAGTGCCATCTCCCTGGCCTGGCAGTGGGATTTTACTGCAGCAGTCTCTCTGTTTTCCAGCCAGGCTCATCTTTATTCCAATGGGAGATGTCTGTGTATACCTTAATGTGTAGTGGCACCTGGCAGAAATACGACTCATTGGGGCTGACTTTCTCCACGAGAAGTGCAGTTCCCAAACCATTCCTGACTGGGTGCCAGAGCCATGTCTGCTTTGTCCAGTTTGTGGCAATTTCAGTGTTAGCAACTTGTCCTGCTTTTGCTATTCCAGTGTATGAAAAGTGAAGTTACTGTGAGCTGTGTCCTGTTTTGGTCAACGTTTTAGCCCATCTCCTGCCTGATACTGCTCTCTTCCCTGCTTTGACATCGAGAACAATGTGTCCTCAGGTCTTTTGTACAACTCAGTCTTAATATGATGGCTGTAAAAATGCAGGTCTCTTTGGGTTTTTGTGTCAGAGATAAAAATGAGTCCAGCCTACAAGCAGTTGCATCAGGTTGTGCTTAGCTTTGTCAGAGGGCTTCAGAGTGGGCAGACTGTGCTTAAGGATTTATAGACTGGGAGCCCCTGTGAAACCTTTCATAAAACAATCAGCATTGTGAATGGCTGGGTCCTTAGGTGTTGCATTTTCAGCCATGTGTGGTGACTCTCTGTGTGTCACTTTGTGATCCCACAGCACCTGCCAGGCATTCCCTTTGCCTTGTAACCTGTGGTCTGAGTCACGCTTTGCCTGTGGAAAGGACGATACAGATGCATTTCACTTTACAATGTTCTTTAGTGTCTGTGTTGTTCTCTACTTCATCAGATAAGACATAAAATCAACAAAATTATTTCGTGAGAATGCTCAACTTTTTTTAAAAATCATATATATTTCTATCTTTAGATTTAGATAAGACATTTGATAAAAGAAAGCATCAATGTCCAACAAAGAAATAAAATGAGTTTTATGAGGAGGTACACATTATAACTATTATTATTATTATTATCATCATTATGTTCTTTGCCTATAGAAAATGAATAGTATCAGTTATTAAATATAAAGTGACTCTCATAGAGCCACTTAAATACATAAATTTCATCGTCATTTCAGTGTCTCAACACAGTGCTTATATTTTAAGTAATGATATTAAAAATGCATTGCAAAATAATTATTTTATCAAGTTGTGCATCTAGATATACACACATGTATGCACTAACATGTATAGGCCTACTATTTCACAATAAGATTAGCACAAACACAAATATAGGTCACACCAAAAGACAAATAATGAGTCATTTTTTTCATATCAAGAATAAATAAATCAGCTGTTCTTGCAAGTGGTGTTGATATTGCTCGTTATCTGTCAATTGCTATACAAGCAAAGACCACTGTCAGTCAAGATAAAAGCACTCTAGATAAAAGGATTAGTCAATATTTATAGAACTGTATAAGCAGTTCAAATAGCTCAGGTTGGAGAAGTTAGCATGTAAAAAAAGTATTCTCAAAAGATGTAAGACACACCAAAACAAGTGCAAAGGCAACCATTATTTTTTCTCAGTGGTTACATGCATTAACTCAGCTAAGCATATTCGTGTTTTTAAAGGAAAAAGTAAAGTAGAATCAAACAGCATTTTCTCTTCTAAATATATTACACGCTGACCTAAAATTTCAGATAATGTGAATATTTTTTAAGATGATTACTTTTCCCACCTGTGAAGTTTTTTTCCAAACAGAGATGAAACAGTTCCTTTGACTCAGTTTGATAGCATCACTCATCTGTCTCCTTTTTTCCCTTACACATTATTACTATATGGTGGCTATTTGCTAACTGTTAACCTCTTATTCAAATTTAGCAGCACAGGTTTCCTGCAGAAGCAGGATGACAAAAGCAATTATTCAAGCAGAATTCTGCTGAACGTCACTGTTTTTCATTTTGATTAAACAGTTGTAAAAGTATTATCCAAATTACACTTTTGATACACACCTTTGCCTAGAAATGTGCTTACAGCCTTTTGCCTTTCCAGTCCCCTGACACGAAATAAATATCACGAAACTACAAGCAAGCAGTCTGGATAGATGCTACATGTTCAATACCGTCTAAGTGCACGTACAAATTCACAAAAAGAAAATATTTACCTGTAAACATTGTCATTAAAATGATGTAAACTTGTATCCTAGTTGCAACCATCTTTTTCCACAGGAAAATTTGCGAAAGAAAAAGATCGTTTAGCACTTAAGCAGTCCACAGAGTAAATTTCTGTAAAATTCACAGCAGTTCTTAGTATAAAGGCTTCCTTTCCAGGATTAGCTTGCTCCACTTCTGTACCTGCTGATGTAGTCTGATGGTGTATTTTGCCCAAGCCAGATCAACAAGGCTTAAAGTAAGACCCATTAAACTGCTTACACAATAGATATGTATCCTATTTAAAATCTTTTTTCTCCAAGTTCGTGCTCACACTGAATGTTGTTTGTGTTTCACAGAAATGCATATTGTTAGGATCCATTCGAAACCGATTGGTCGCTTTTTGTTGTTCTACAAGATGTTGTTTTTTAAGACTTTTTTTTCCTTTCAAAAGGTTTGCTAATCCAGATCAACTCTTCCATGGTCACTGTCATTCAGAGAAACTGTACATCTCAATAAGCAGATAGAAAAGATCTAAAATTTGATCTTGTTTCTTTGTTTCACAAAGTATTTTTGTTGCATTTGCTCTCTCTACTTAATGGAAGTCTGTGTCTCTAGATTTTTGAGTGTGCTAAAGACAGGAAAAAAATTATTTACTAAAACATTTTTTTTCTTCAGCTCTTGAGCAAGACATTTTGATTTAGACCAAATTTAATTAGGGGAAAATAGAGTTCAGGGGATTTAACTACTTATTTGTGTGATAATTTCAGCAGCAGACGTTATTTTTGTCACTTATGTTTATCAATTCCTTCTTCTCCCTCAACTCATTTATCCACTAATTAGGAAATTACTAACCTTGTGTCACGTTTGTGTTTAGGTTCACCAAAAGACTTATACACAGTACACAATCTTGGATTCATTCAATCTACGGTTCACAATTGTTTTTATGGAGATGCTCAGAGAGCTGCTGCTTCTTCCAGCTTCTGATACAGGCATCAAGTGAGTTTTCTTATAATACATTTAAATATCATGGGGTAAGAATGTCATGCAGACCCTTGGAAAGGTAAGAAAGGAAGCTTTAAACAAAATAAAGTTCAGTTTGACTAGTTAGTGACTGCACTTGATTAGTAGTGATAATCAGATGTCTCGTGCTAAAGTTTGATGTTTAATGTGCACTTTATTTTGAATACTGTGAGAAGAAGTTGGAGGTTCTCGGTAATTGTCATTCCTTTTGCAGTGTGACCGTGACAGTGTGACTCTGGGGGAAGGTCATGAGCAGACACAGAGCCAACAGGTGGGGACAGACATCTGCTGTTACAGCTCAGTGACACCATGGGGCTGGTGGCGCTCTGAGACAGGGGAACTTCAGAGCAGGGCGTTCAGCAAACCGCCCAAAGCCGTGCCAGAACCACTGGTGGGGGTTCGAACAAACCTGTCAGGAGCAGATGCTCTAATTACAGGAAGATATTGTGTTTAATAACATTTTCATATACAAACAAAGGAGAAAATTCCATTTGAAACCACCATAAAGCAGGTATAAAACCTGAGTAGTCAGTCACAGAAAGTAATTGTCAGAGGTCCTCTGTCAGACTGGGATTTGATTATGGTTTGGGATTGTCCTGGTTTTGCTCTGGATGGTGTTTTCATAAAAGATGATGTTGGCACAGAAAGCTTGCCTAGTGAGTTGTCTGATAAAGCAGGGTTAAGTGAAACTTTTGATTGTGTTACAGACCAAACAAGACCTTTAGAGACGAACATAAGAAATTGGAGAAATGGTCTGAAAAAGACTGTATTCAATTCTGGAAGGGCTCACTCAGTTTCTGTAGCCTCAGGCCAGAATAACCAGCAAGCAGGTGAAACAATAGTTTCAGTTTACAGTGCTTCAGTTTCACTGAGTCCACTTTTAGTTCTGCACTGCAAGGAAGATTTGGATCAATTAGGAAGAATTCAGAGGAAAGCAATGAGAATGATTGCCGGTCGAGAAAATATGGCTTGTGAGAAAAGGTTAGAAAAGTAGGGCTGTGCAGTCAAAAGACAAGCAGAGGAAATGGGACATGGTAAGAGTTTTCCAGTATGAAAAAGAGAGTAAACTGTACCCTGAGACCAAAGTAATCAGGTGAAAAAGTCAGAGGTTTGGCCCACGCAAGGAACATCCAGGTCACACTGTAAGAAAATATTTCTAATGATAATAAGACAACAAAGTCTTTGTGTAAGATGCCCACTGGGAGCCATAAACTCTATTGTGGATCCTTAAAAATTGGTGAGAGACAAAAATGCAATGAGACACAAGCTAGCAGATCCTACTTTAGACACAAAGACAGTCCAAATGATACCTGCATGTCTGTCCCTTCCAAGTCTATTTTTCCATGGTTTTGGGCCTCCCTTGGATGAAATAATTCCCAGCAATTGAACTGTAGGTGCGTCAAGCTATTACCTGCACATACAGGTATCAAATGCAAGCAGGAGGAGAACTTGGAGAAATTCAGATTGTAGGATACCCTTTAGAATTGCTTTATGGAAGACAAAGAGTTTGAAATAGCACTTCCTTTGCCTATATTTTAGAGTTTTGGAAATGTCTGTTATAAAATCCTACCCCAGGTGCAAACAACTCTCTCTTCAAGGGACTCATTAATTCTGAGGCCAGCAGAAAGATCTGGCAGAGCACATATTCTTCAGGGCCCCAGGTTTTAGCAGACAATCATGAAAATTCTAACTTTGCCACATCTGTGCAGATAATTGCAAAGAGATAATTACTTTTTGCTGGAAGGAGGAAATGCATGTTCATGAGTGAGTAAGCGCAAGGAAATAAATTGACCATCTCTGTGTCATTGTAATTAAACCCCATGCTTGTGGGCATAAATCAGTCACCATGCAGGTCAGGAAGGAGGTTCTCCTCTTATGTATATCAGTGTAGAGAAAGTGAGGGGTATTTAAATGGATTTTTTTTCCTCCTATTTTTCTTCAGTAAAGAACTGGCTTACATTGGATACTGAACTTAATGTGACCAGTGGTCTGATCTCGCATGGCAATTTCTGTTGCTCTCCTGGCAGGAAAAGCTTGTGTAAAATGAAGGACAGAACACAGAGCAGAGCTGGAGCACATGGAAAACAGGATTCTTTAAAATAGTAGGATAAAAAGCATTTGTTAACATTGGGCTAATTTGCACATGATACCTTTCACACAGAATTCTAATTTCGTAAAGTTGTAAGACCTTGCTAGTTATTCCTTTATTGCAGACAAATTCACTATTCTGCTATTTTTCCTCGTGCCATTTGAAATGTACATATAAAGTTAATACTGGCTAGGAAAAAAAATTAAAATAGAAATAGAGTTGAGTGGTTTGGCTTAATCATTAAATATGTCACTCTAGCTGAGGGATATGGAATTCATAATGTGCTACATTCAGAATGGCATGCTGTAATTCAATCTTTTTAAATGTTGCTGGCCCGAAGCTTCATAGACTAGTTTGAATTTTCAGTAAAAATGGATTTTTTTAAAGTAGTAAAAACCCCCAATCCCTTAATCTCTTCAATCAGCAAAGGTTTTCTGAGAGCAAAAGTACTTGGAAATGTTTTTCCACTTGTTTCACATGTTTTGTCACACCTAAAATAGTTTTCATTTGAAAAAAATAAATAAAAAGAGAGAGAAGAAGAAAATCATGTACATGCTATAGGTGATTAGTTGTTTAGTGAGATCGGGTGTGTTTATTTTATTTTAGCGATATTGGAACCAGCCGTGGGGGCTGAGCTGGGCTGCAGCTCCCGGTGGGTGAGGCAGGCCCCGGTGGGTGAGGCAGGCCCTCGGTGGGTGAGGCAGGCCCCCGGCGGGTGAGGCAGCCCCGTGCAGACGGCAGGGCCTCGGTGGGGTGAGGCAGCCCCC
>VZTA01026155.1:140441-209214 GCA_013398855.1 Mohoua ochrocephala
AGGCAGCCCCGTGCCGACGGCCGGGCCCCGGAGCAGCCACGCGCGCGGCACGGCCGGGGTCAGGGGACACCGCCTGGCGAGGGCCGGGGCCGTGTCCTGCGAGGGCAGCACGGCAGCGCCGCTGCTTGTAGCCTGCGCCTCCAGCCCCTGTTTCAATTTGCACAGCCAGCCATGTGGATCCAATTGTGGGATTAGGGGCTGAATCTGGAGTAAAGAAAAACCCGTTGAAGAAATATGTCCCTGCGTGGCGCTCATTTTCCTTTAATTTCCCTGCTTCTAGAGTCAGTTTTATATTTGGGTGAGTGAGGCAGCTGCTGCTGTGTTTGACTGATGGAGGCAAGGAAGGAAATCAAATGGTGGCAGCCCAGTTTTCCCAGGCAGCATCCTTCTGGAGTGGGTTTTCTGGCTGCACAAACGTGTTGTAGCTATGGCCATGTTGATGGTATGAGATAAGAAGGAGAGAAGAGAGGAGGGAAAGCACAACTACAGGGTGTGATAGGTTAAAGTGGAGAAAGGTGATGGAAAAAAGACTAGGTAAGATTTTGGAGACCAAACAGATGAAAGATGTGACTGGGGAAAAGGAAATAAAAACACAGGAGTCAATGGTGCCCCCAAAGATACTTGTGTTGGCATTTGAGACAGAACTCTTGTCAGACACGTGGGCATTTATGGGTAGTAAGAGGACAGAGTATATGTATATGCCCATCAATCTGTATAGGATGTGTGAGGGATGCTAAGAAATCCTTCAGATCATAGATAAGGTCTACACAGAGATCTGAGCTAAAATTGAGAGTGGGGAAAGGAGACCATGGGAGCAGTACCAGAGACAAAAGATTGGAAAAAATTTAGAAAAAAAACCAGGCATAGATATTTTTTTTGTAATCAGTCAGTCATGTGCACCGGAGCAGAGAAGTCAATTCACAAAACACAGAGAATTAGGACAGAATCACAGAAAACTTTAGATTGAAAGGGACATTCAAAGGTCATCATCTGGTCCAGTGCTCCACTCAAAGGGCCAGGACATCATGCAGAGAAGAAATTGTAACAGCAGGTTTCAGAGAATTTGTTATTTTATACCTGATTCTGGACCAGATATTTAGAAGCCAAAGAAAGATATTTGGTGTTCTTCTTTCCAGTGTGGGGGTTTTGTGGTGTGCTCTGTAAGTTGGAAAAAGAGTATGTGTAATTCAGGAATTTTTCATGTTTTACCTTTTAGAAAACTGTGGCAAGACTGTCAAATTCAAAGCATTAATGATCTGATTTGCATTTTTTGTGGATTTATGAGCTTGTACATACAGATGATGTGTGTGCATTTGAACTGAAGTATATCCGGAGGGATCTTAAAACAACCAATACCTTTGAGTTGTTTAATTAGATCATACAAGGTCATGTTTCATTGACTTGAAAATCTGTTTGGAGCATATGATTCACTTTGGAATTAGAAAACAAATTAATTTTCCGTCCTACAAACACTTAAGGGCTTTGAAAGAGTGCTTGCTGTTGATGAACACATCCATTGAGAAATGTAGGCAGTGTCTTGTCTCCCCTAAAAGGGATTTTCTACCTTGTCTCTCGTTGGCTGTTTCCTATTTGTTTTAACTGAGTTAGGCAGGCACAGCCGCTGTGCTGTCTAGTGTGAAACGGCTTCTGCCCTGGAAATGGTGCTCTGGAAAATTTCAGTCATTTGCAGGATTTTCTCATTTTGTTGTAACTAATGTGAATCTCCACAACATCCAAAAGTGACTGTGTTTACATAACTTCATTGTCAGTCCTTATGGGAACAAACTGCAAAAGCCAGAAGGCCAGAAAATCATAGTTTTAATAGGGCCTATAGAGTTTAATTGATAACGGAGATGTGAGAATAGAAAAATGTAAAATATGAATGGGTGAGTGCACATGACATGTTTAAGCTGTGTGTATTTTGAGCTGTGCACAGCATGACTGTATAAAAAGCACGGGTATGATCTGTATCTATGCTGTGTATAATTACATTTCTCTGTTCCTAGAGTATATGTATTTACATAATTTATTAGCACTTTAAATATAGAAAAAAAATCCAAGCTTTTTATGCTGAACTATCCAGTTTTTAAAAAATTATTTTTCATGTGTGTTTTCTTTCCTGGGTAATCTGTGACTTGCTCTAGAGCAGGTGTAGATGCAGAAGACCTGAGACTTTGGGCTGTGATCTTTCAGTCCAGCTCCGTGTGGGTGGGAATGGCAGAGGATCGTACCTCTTTTCACTTCAGCAGCAGTGTTATTCCCCTCATTCCCTGCAGTGTTAGTCCTTTTGTAGGGGGAAAACTCATCCAAATGGTGGCTTTGTTCATCCAAGGTTTCATATGCTTAACTCATCTCAAGGCTGGGAAGACTGAGACCCAAACTAGCTTCATTTTCGCTCGGTCACGTAGCAATCCCGATGGCAGTGGGACTGCATGGACCTCAGCTAAGACTGTGCGTGCTTGCCATGGAATCCCGGCTGCCTTGTGGGGAATTTCCTGCAGCATGTTAGAGGTATGAGATTTAGCTAGATTAAATCTAGTTTTTCTATGTTTTTATGTGTTGCAGTTAACTTCTGTAGCTGTGCAGACTTTTTCACAGCACGGCATTTAAATAGTTTTCTTTATTTGGTCCTACAGGCAGTGATTTACCGTGATGTTTTGGCCTCACAAACAGGTCTCATAACAGATTCTGAACCCTCTCTGTTAAGGAAAAATAGTGCCCACAGGACAGAGACTACAGCCATAATTGTATTGATCATTATAATTCTCTGTATTAGTGTCATGTTGTTAGCACAGCCAGACTCGAAGAATTACAGCAGTGGGAGAGCAATCTGAATCAGATCCACCAAATCTACTTCTAGCAGTTAATTATCAGCATAAATTAGCTGTCTATACCAGGGTTTTTTTCTTCTCTGCAAGACTGTTTATTGAAAGTGCAAAGTTCATTGTCAGTCAGCGAAAGAGAGTGTTTTCCTTAATCGGGTTCTCCTTACACAATCGATAGAAGTCCTTTTCTAAGTTAATTCAAATATTTTTAAAGGGATCAGCATCCAGGTCATCAGTAAAAGGCAATCTTAACTTCTTTGAAATTCTCCTTGTACCTGAAAAAATCAGTCCAGGTACCTGAACAGAATCAGGTTGTGCCTTACTAGAGTCACCTCTGAGTTTATTTCAAACAGTGCCAATGAACAGACATAAAAATACTGGGCTTTATCACTTGTTCCTCTTATTAGCAAACACTGTATAATTAAGAGCTAGATGCTACAGGGAACAATTAATGTAAGAGCTTTTATGTAGTATATCACATAAAATTAGTTTCGGTGCTCACTTTATCAGCTTATTTTTATTACTCAAAATCCCAACATATTCTTTATGTCCTTGAGAAGACCTTAGACCTGGGACTCATCAGTGATAATTAATTGCCAGCAAACTGCAAAACTCCTGAGTCCAATCCAACAAAAGCATTAAAATGATTATCTTTTTTATTAATTAAAATGGTAACTGTGTATATATTTTATATATATATATATATGCACATATGTATAGTGTATACAAAATTAGAAAGAGCTCTTTGTGCACCAGAGAGTTTGTGCTGCCATTCAGAGGCACCTCAGTAGGCTGGGGAAATAGGGAGTCTTCAGGAACCCCGTGAAATTCTGCAAAGGGATTCTCCGAGTCCTGCACGTGGGGACAAAAGAGCCCATCCAGCAGTACAGGCTGGGGGCCAGCTGGCTGGAAAGCAGCTGTGCCATGCTCTGAGCAAGCTGGGCATGAGGCAGCCGTGTGCCCTGGCAGCAGAGAGGGCCAACAGCCTCCTGGGCTGTGTTGGGAAAAGCATTGCCACCAGGTGAAGGGAGGTGACTCTTCACCTCTGCTCAGCACCAGGGAGACCACACCAAGCCCAGCTCTGCACTCCCCAGAGCAGAGATTCTGGAGCAGAGGATTCAAAAAAGGAGCAGAGATTCTGGAGCAGGTCTAGCCAAGGGCCTTGAAGGTGATTGAGGGATTGGAAAATCTGTCATGAGGAGAGACTGAGAGAGCTGGGGTTGCTCAGAAGTTGAAATGAAATGCAGTTTTAAAGGCAGGAGATAGCCTTCAATCAAAAAAGAAAAATATAAACTTCACCCCAATTCACCAGTTCCTTCCCTCTGAAGAGCTGTGTATTGCCTGAACTTGTGAATGTGATTGCTCTCATGGATGGAATTCTTCTCAAGACCTGGTCACAAAAGTGTGAGTCTCAGCCGTACAGATGTCCCGCTTTCAATTTTAAAATGCTGTATCTTGTAAAATAATCCTTTTTAACTGCTGCAGGTGGGAAATCTGGCACATAATTGTACTGTAGAAGTTAAGAATATTTGGGTTCTTTACTCCATTCCCCCTGTGCACAGGCTTGGCAGTGTTAATCCGGGAAGGTTTAGAAGATTATGTGTACATGACAGCCTTGAGGATTTCCATCATCGTGATTTTCCTTCCAACTCTCTTTTTTGAAGAGCATAATGACCTGTGACAACTGAGCTTTATTCTCTGAGGAGCCTGACATTGCTTCTGTTTACTGGATCAGACAGGTTGCGATACATCAGTTCTAGACACTTTCTTCCCCACGTCAACCTGGGGTACCTCTTCGATATTTCCCATCTCTGCTGACCTGTGTGATGCAGAGGTCATGTCCTGAAGTCAGACCCAGAATCGAAACACTCACTCCTACCACGGGCCAGACTATTAATGCAACCCATTTAATTTACATCAGCTTGGAACGTGACATTCAATTTCTCAGTCCAGAAGCAATTATTTTTAAAGGAACATGCCAACAATATTGCTTGGCTTAGAATGGTGAAAGTTCAAAAGGGTAAAAAACATTTCACACCATAAATAAAGAATTGATTATACTTGAAAACAAAGTTTGTAATTACTACTGACATTTCTGAGCCTAGATGAGGTGCCTTTTATGCTTTAAAAACTGATGTCATTTCTGCCACTGGCATTATGGGAACCTTATGTAAGGGTCTGAAATAGTCCTTTGCTGATATTTTAAGTACAAAGAGGAAAACATGAACGTTTTGAACAATTCTTGGGTCGAGCACTTATTTTTTGTCAAGAGAGGGTGCAAAATTCTTTGTGGGTGCCTCCCTTCAGCCCAATAGCTCTGTCAGCAGGACCACTGGTATAATTAGTAAAATTCTTAATTTGTTGTTCTTCTTGTGTGAAAGCCAAGCTTACAAGGTGCTAAGAAATTTTAATTAGGAATAGCCCTGTCTGGGTCATCACATTACTCTTTTCTAGTTAAAACCATGGTGCTTGTTTTCTCCATAGCTGTTACAGCCCTGGGTGGACTCTGCATGGCTGGCTGCAGACCAGTATCTCTGAGCTCCACATGCAAGATCCTGCTAATCAAACTGTGTGGTGCAAAAGCTAAAAACTGACACTAAGAATTTGGACTAGCAAGCAGTGCTCATCACAAAGTCTTTGGGAAGCAGCATCTCCCAGATCAGGCTCCAGTGACAGCGCTGACATGTCAGCTCTAGCCAGGATTGTGAGCTAATGTCTCACAGATGCTGGACATGGACAGCATTTCACGTTCCCTCTGCTGGCTCACAGGTACAGAAGGGGTACAGGGAACCTGGTTCTCAGAGCTCAGCTGGTACCGAAATGCTGATGCCAGTCCAAACAGATTGCATGTTTTCACAGCAGCTTATACTTTTTTGGCAAGGTAATACGAGGTTATGCTAAGCTGCATAGAAACTTTAACCTCTGAACGAACAAAGGGATGAATGGCATTATATCATTCATGTTTGATGCCATAGCGTTTTAACAGCAGCATACTTGAATTTTTTATCTCAATGTAGGTCAATACTGCCTTCAGAACAAGCATATGCAGGTTTGGTATGCAAACATCATGCATTTCCCACTGCCAGAAGCCATGCATTTAAAATCATTATTTAGTAGTGAAGACCAACAGAAACTCTCCTTGTTAGCCAGCATGGTGCAAATTTTGCAGAAAGGAATGAAGAGAAATCCTTCATTCTCACCTCAGAACCATCCAGCTGGAAAACTGTGCCCTTCAAAACAGCAAAAATGAAAGTTGGGGAAAGCTGGTAAGGCTTTCTATAAGCAGAGCAGTGAAGTACTCTGAATTAGCTGTTATGTATGTGTTTACACATGGATGTATTTCTTTGTGTATCAGCACATATGTGTGTGAACACACAGTTACACTACGTGCACGTGGTTCAGAACTACCAGCCCGTGTCCTTTTTCTGACTGAACTCTCCACCAGCTTCTCCCATGCCACTCATGAGTTCCTCTGTTATGTAGGGAAAGAGAAGTAATGCCTCTTAAATGTTTGGTTGTATAATTTACTGTATTTCCAATAAACTGGATTTTAATGGGGTTCACAATGGTGACATTATTAAGGCTGGTTTTGAAATCATCTGTTGAACAAAACACTGAACTATTAAATCAGGTCATTTTGTTTATCACTTGACATTTGACCTTAAATATTCCATAAATTAAAAAGTATTGAGAAAGTAAAATATATTAGTCCCACAGTACAGGTCTTCTCTTTGCTGTCTACTTGTCAAGCACTTTCTCCAGAGTAGTGAAAGCTGGATGTGTGGATTTAAAGAAAGTTCCTTTCTGTTTGGGCAAAAGTTGTGCATCTGCTTAACTTTGCAATTTGACCATAATTGAACCAGAACAGTGTAGTCTTACACAAACCAGTGCTAAAAAGCCCCTGCTGTAAAGTAACTCCTGAGATGGACAATCCGGCTCTGAAGGAGACGAGCAGAGTTCTGCTGTCAGCTTGGTGTGTGCAGTACCTTTGATTTTACGCAGGTTTGTGCATGGTTATCACTTGGACCACACTTTGACCTCAGCTCTCATTAGCAGCAGTCTGTGCCATCAGATGTGTAACGCTGCTGGGCTGGGGGGAAACAAGCACGAAATGAAAAGGCCAGAGAGATTCCTCAGCAGAGAAAGACAGAACTGAGCAGGTTCATAAGCTCAGTCAAGAGGTGGCAAAATTGGATTGTGGAGAGACTATAAATATATGAGGTATGCCAATTAAAAAGGCTAGGAAAGGTTTATCCAGAGACTTAAGAAAGAAATCAAAAAGGTAAGTAGGCAGTGCTTGAAGAAGGCCCCAGGAGGAAAATTCTTACTGGATAGACTTGATTTAACAAGTAGTCAATCATGTGATGGAATGACCCACCAAGAATGAGTGTCAGGAAAATAACAGGTGCTTAAAAAGCATTATTCCTGATGCCAAACAATATCCAACTGCCTTTTTTTTTTAAATTATTTTTTTTCTTTAAGCATTTTCTGCCAGGTACTGGCACTAATTCATTAAATCTGGGGACATTATTTGTCTGTGTGTTGCAAGATCTGGGAGCTTATGGATTAAAAGCCGTTCATCCCCTCCTCCTTCCCTTCAAGGAAAAAGCTTTTCATGCTAAAAAGTGTTTATGTGCAACACTGTTTAACACAGAGAGATGTGCCAGATTCAAAATATCCACTGCTTCCAGGCTCTGTCAATCACACTGGACTACATTGTACAGCTTAACGTATCAGTGCAACTAGAGAAAATAGATCATCGTAATGATGGGTCAGCTGTCAAATTTTAAAGCATAAAACTCTATACATGTTCGTAAAATAATAATGGTAGATGCTGCCTAATGTTTGAATATCATATATTTCTAACTCCAAAAAGCCCCCCAAAAACATCTTATCTTTGTGCATTTTTTTGGTGCTGAATAATGCAGAAGTGATGGCTGAAATGTCTTTGCATTTCTAGATGGAACTTGCAAGAAGGAGAGAGATTGTAATATATATTTCTCATTAAAAAATATATATAGGCTTATCAGGGCCCTAAATATCAGTCCCAGTGCTGCAAACCAGGTTTGGGAGGTAATTCTGTAAAGAGCTGTCATGAAAAGCTTGAGAGCTCATTTCCTAATGATCATGGTTCAGCTTTTACAAAATTTTAACATGGATTGCCATTACCAGTAAAAATACTTTTCTGTCAAAAACTTCCCTTGTACAATAGGAATAATAGGGACAAGCTGAAATTTTCAATAAAGCTAAATTTTATTTCATTATAAGGAGTCCTCTGCATAGTTGATGCCTTAGGTTTTAACTTTTATATTTCTCAAACCCTGCCCTGCCTGGTGTGTAACTCTGAAGTTCTTTGTGGCCTGTGAGCTGCTGTTCTCTCCTGCTGGTCAGACACAACAAACCTCTGCAGGCTTCCACTCCAAGGACACCAGGCCCCAAAATGTGTCAATTCAAAGCCTCTCAAGGGGGCCAAACTTGGGGTAATTCCATCATGAACTGAGGTGATAATTGGAGAATGAACCCTGATATGCAAATGAACCAAACTTATAAAAGTGAGACGAATCCGTGACCCCGGGTCCATCTTGGGTGTAGCCTCTGAGCTGCCCAGGGTGTACCTTTGAAGGCCCTTCAAATAAATCTCTCCTTTTATTCTCTTATTCTTGTCTGGTCTCTGTGTTTTAGGTGGCCACTCGAGGCATCACAGTCAGCGCCCATGCCAGGTGCCTATTTTGTTTCTAGGATCTGAAACTATTTCAGCCTCTACTTGGAGCACATAAAATATGGTAAGTGGATCTGCTAATGATGTATGAACTTATCCTCCATGGGCTGTGAGATTCCACTGTTCATTGAAGTAATGTCATTCCTTATGATCATATTGGACCTTATTTTATTTCTCTGAAGTGGGGATGATACACAAACATTCAGATTTTAGTGAGACGAAACCCAAGCTGCAGAATATTGTAATCACATCAAAGTTTTCAGCTGGTGTTAATATCACTTAGAGATATATGCTACTCTTTTCTGAAGTGTCTTCCACTAAATCGGGATTCTTTAACCAGTGGTAAACACTAGGTAACCATTACAAGTAGAGTCAGTGCCTTCAAGCAATCGCTCTCACCCTCTGCTGCCATGCAGGGGGCAAGTTAAGTCATAAGAAGATTAATTTTTGCCAAAAAAAAAAGTTATTAGGCTTTCATAAAGTGTCTCAAGATATGAGCTGTTAAGGAAAGAGCTGTCATGAAAAACACAAGTCAGTCTTAGTTGCTGTGGTGATTTATATGGTGGAAGAATGTAAAAATTACACTTTCTTTCACTAAATGGTATTTCTTAAAATTCTTCAAGAGGAACAGTACCTGCGGTAGAAACGAAATTGAAATGTCCCACTAGTTCTGTAATGGTAACTGATAAAGGAATGGCAGAGTCATAAATTCTTCCAGCTACAACCCAATTTCAGTGCTGCCCACAATGTTCTGAGGTATTGCTGCCCTTGTATGGCCATTACCGTGCAGAGTGTGTGAATTGTGAACTCAGCCTCAGCTTTCCTTCTGGGGAGCTATCCAGAAAGAGTAATCACACTGACCTAGCAGTGTGCTTGGTCTGGGAGCTAAGCATGTGACAAATCATTAGTGCTTATTGCAAAGAAAACAGTTCGATTGTGAATAAAGGGACAAGCAAGAAACCAGCGAGCATGCTGCATTCTTGGGGCTTGAAAGCATTTGCTTCCCCCTGGAACAGACCACAGACCAGGGATAAAGGATGCTCTTTGTCTTTCTAAGAGAATATTCCGACCATTTCCAAAAATTACGAAAAAAATGGGAGAAGGAAGAACTCTGTGGCAGAAGTAGAGGAGGGGCCAACAGAGAAGGAATCAATTCTGATGACAGTGTGAACAGCTCCTTACCAGGATGCTACTGATTGAAGAAATGTTAAATATTTATTAGTGGGTAGAATCATTAAAAGCTTGTCCAAATGCTCTCTCAAGATCAGAGGCTTTAGCAGAGATGGAAAAAGTACTTTAAAGTGCTAATTGTCTGTTTGGTGTTGGGTTTTTACAGGCAGTAAGTGCCTGCCAGGCCCTGAGGGCATCCTGTGTTGGTCCAGCCTATGCCTACGATGGCCATGGAATGCTGGAGCTGCTGGAGATTGGCTGGGAGCAGGGACAGGAGCTTCTCCTCCTCCTTCCCCCTGTGCTTTTGAACACAGTGACACGTGGAGATCACAGGGGCTGGGACAGAGATAGGGCAGCGCTGTAGAAATCTCTTTAGGAAAGCAGAAACTTCTTTGCCATGCTCAGAAAATAGCGACCCTTTTTCATGTTGTGCTGCACATCTGCCCAACACCTCGGAGCTGGTTTTGCAAGGGAACATTTCACAGCAGTCCAGGAGTGAAAAAGCGATCCTAGACTGACTGTGAATAGCGTTTGGGCAGTGCAGAAGTGTGTTTGCATGCCAATTACAGCCTCTCTGTGGTTCCAGAGTGGTAAGAAGTCCAAAGAGAGAGAGAGAGAGATCTCAAGCCCTAACTCTAATTTTTCACCAATTCATGTGTGTAGTCACACAAATGTATTTGGAATTTCTCCTTAAACCAGCTAACTTTGATGGATATTTCATGGTAACAACACTTTCTTTCTTGAAACTTTGCCTGTATGGGAGTAATAATTAGCCAACAGTACCTCCAGACCTGTTAATTTTGAGTTTGAGAGCGCATCTTGCCCGTGGGAAAAGCTGAGTCCCACTGAAAAAATGAGCAGTGCTCTTGAAAGCTTCTTAACTTGAACATTACTTTTTCTCTCTGTGTTTTCTCCTTTTTTATCCTCATTCTTTCCTTGAACAGCTTTGTCTTATTCTAAAGTCTCAGAATCAAGAGAAAATAACCCTTTAAACTGTGATGACAGGCCATGAAACAAAGTGAATCAACCTGGTGTAATGGAGGAATGATTGACTACCACGGTGTGAACAGCTGAAGGACAGACAAGGAAATAAAGGAAAATAGAAGATTTGGAGTTTGGAGATGAGGTCTTTACTATTCGTCTGCTTGATTTCATTTTTGTAAGTCATATTGCTTTAGATAGCTAAGGATGGCTCTGTGATTGTTGTGCTGATGGTTAAGGTGGTTTAAAAAATAAAGAAATTGTATAATTACTTTTATAGTTATAAAAGTATATCTGTAGGTATTCTAAGCTTCCCAAGTTAGTGGTAATGTGCCCACGGCCCTACCCATTACCCATAAATAATATTTGTGTCTGTCCCACACTGTCAGAGGCCAGGGGAGAGGAGGATGGCTGGCTCAATCTGCCCTGCTGCCTGGTGGGTGCTCTGCCCAGAGCAGCGCCTACAGACACGCAGGGAGATGGAAGCTCTGGGTGCTCTGTGTTTCTGTCCCCCTGGCTTAAGTGCAGACTGAGAGCCCAAATAATTCAGTTTCTAAGTACAGGCCCCATGACGTTCCCAGTCCAGTGTCTGGCTTGAGGTTTTCTTTACTGAGCTGAGTGTTCAGCACTCTCCCATACTGGCCATTTATCTGCCTCATCTTCTGGCTCTGGGAGACAGTTTCTTTCCCTCACGCATATGCCAGGAATTCAATATGCATACGACACCAGTCTGATCATATCATTTTCTCTTGCAGTAGTCCAACAGGCTGGGAAAAGGGCCAAGGAAATTTAAAAGGGAAAAACAGAAAACAAGACAAACGAAAAGGCCAAAAGCCGTTCAGGAATTCCTGATGCCAAAGCAAGCAGCAGCGCTGGTGGCACAGCTGGCACACAGCAGATAGCAAGACAGCAGCAGTGGCCAGGCCCTCAGCAGGCAGCACTCGTGTGTGTGGCAGCAGGGACCCTGCCTGCAGTCAGGGGAGTGGGCTCTGCTCCCTCACCCTCACCGTGCTGAAGGAAAATGGATGGGCTTCATCCCTGCTCCCAGCACTGTCCCCCTGCCTGGGGAGATGGGCAGCACAGCTTTTTGGGCCCAGGGAGCAGGACCTGCCTGCCTGGCACACTCGCTGCTCCTTGGGCTCCGCTCCACTCTGGAATGTGTCACTTGGTAGACCTTGCGAGTTCAGAAGCTCTTTAACTTTGACATGGTGTTAAGTTTATTACAACCTGGTGAAATGAGTCACTAGCAAACCCATAGCTCTGCCTTTCTCCTTTCTCACATGTTTTCATGAGCAAAGTGAAAAGTTTAACCTTTCAAATAACAGCCTTTTTAACAAACGTGCAGTGCTAGAGCAATACAATATATCCACAGTATGAAAGGACACAGTTCTAGGGTAATTTGCCTTTAGCTCGCAGCAACAAATCACAGGACCTTTAAATGAAAGCCCAATTTATTAAAAGTACTGTTGTGCTAGGGGGCCAGCATGCCAAGGTAATATAAAAAAAGCTAGGGCTTGCTACTGCAGAAGTACTGAGACCTCTTGAAATCTGAGTATCCACAAACACTTTGATTTAAACGGGAATGGGAGAAGTTTAACCCTTTGTAGAACCCGTGCAGAAATTTTCTATCTTAGATCTGGATAAGGCACATATCTAATGTCCTCAAAGAGTTTCTAGCTGGGATAAAGTCTCCAGACTGGCATTTATATATTTATTTTTAAGAATCAAATTGTCTAAATAATTTTGTTTGCAGATTTGATCCTTTCAAGACTTTCAGTAGGATGACTGACTATTTTTCAAGTCACCTGAAAAATCACTCTCCGTTACAAGATACTGCCAGGTAATATGTATTCCTTTCTCCCAGTTTGTGAGGGAAATGTTTTATCCTGACATAGGCACGTGTTTAGGCTCCATTATCTCCTGCCCTTAGATTTAAAACTGCCATCCGTATCCAAAAGGTGGGTATTCTCAGTTTTTCAGTTCAGTTACACTAATTTGTTTGCAATCTTATCCGGTAAGTTCAAAGATGCTTGTTACATATTGGCAACCACCCTCAGTTTAATTACACCTTTCCATTGATTTCAATGGCTTTTGGATCAGGCCCTTGCAATGCAGGCTATGTGGATTATTATTTCTGCATATAACCCCTCTTGGTGAAATATGATTATAATGTTATATGAGTGCTTTACTGAGGAAAGAGGCATAATAAAACGAATGTGGTTTATTAAACAAAATCTCTGTCCTGTTGCAATAGGAATCTGAGGGGTTATATCTAAAGCACATAGAACAATTCAGGTATTAAGGCTGGAAAAACTCCTGGCTTACAGCTGCAGAAATGTAGGATTTGGGGTGTCAATGAAATATGCTGATGTCCAGGTGAAAGGATTTGACCTTTTCTCCAGGTGGCTGTCAGTTCATCTCCTTTAGATAAGCACCATATAGTGAGTGGTCCTGATCAGGGACTCACCTGCTACCTTGAATCATACTACGGCTATCAACTCTTATCTTAAATGTTCTTTAATTCTAATTAAAACTAGGGGTTTATTTATTATTTGGCTATAATTGGAGAAATTGCTTGTCCAGATCAGAGGCAAACACTTCTAGTCCTGCTTGTAGGCTTTTTGTGCCAAAGCTTCTGACATCCAGGGAGGCTGAGGCTCATTCTCAGCACTTTTTCTTTTCAGGTTACCTGGGGGAAGGAGAAAGGCCAGCGAGAAATGTGTGGTGCTACTGCTACCAGAGTGCCCTGTTAAAGATTATGATCTTCCTGCCACGGTGTGGGCAAACTGTTTAGTAAGAATAACTCTTTTGGGTTTTTTTTCCTCATGAAAGTTATATAGGTAGCATCCAACAGGTATGTACATAACTAAACTTACTTATGGTTTTTAAAAATGTAATTTAATTTGCATACAGAGTCAGTAGAAGTTTCAGGGTCTCCAATTCTTTCTCTGTCTCATGCTTTGGAGAGTCCTGCATTATGAACAGTGAGAGTATGGATTGAAAAATTGATTCAAGACTGATAGATTTACACGCATTCTGACACACTTGTTTTTCAGACCAGTTAAGAGTTTGTACTGCCAGGGGAGTAAGTCCTCCATTTGAACAAAACCCATAGAATCGTGACCCAAATCAGGTGAACAAGCCAGGTGAAGGCAATTGATAAGGAAATTAGAGGATAAAGGATGATGGTTAATCAGGGAAACACCTTTCTGTTTGTCTCACAGAGCTTAGACGTTTTCAAATTAGGACAAGACAGGAGGAGAAGAAACTGGAGGTCTGGACATCACTGAAAGGAGGGGAAGAGAAAGCAGCGGCTTGAGAAGAGGTAAGGGTGCATGCGACAGCCTGGGAGACGCTGAGAGCCTGGGTAGAAGCCTCATTTTGTGCTCTCTTAGGCAGAACAAAAGAACAACAGCAACACTTAGTGACAGGACAGGGAAGGACAGTTAAGCGGAAGGGCTGGAACAAAAACAAGTCTCGATGCCACTTTGAAGAAAAATAAGTAGGGAATTCAGAGCGAAAGCTGTGGTCTCCATAAACTTTTGTACTTGTTATGTTGGAGACAGCAGTCATGCATCTCCCATGACACGAAGTTTATAAGCTGCTCGGGAGATGAATGGAATGAGAAATTGAAGGCTGGTTAAATTAATCTAGCTATTAATTATTTTTTTCCTTCGGAAGGAACAAGCGGGCGGAGTTGACAGAACAATACTGTAGCCCCAGAAGCACACAGTCCAAACCCAAGCGGTTTGTGGCTGTGCTAAACAGTGCAGGCTGTGGTAGAATAAAGGCAGGTCTGAGTGCGTCTCTGTCAGGATTACGGTTAGCTGTGTATTCGAGACTTTTTTCCCTGTAAGAGCAGAGCTGTGCACACCAGTGGAGGTTATTTTGCCGCGGGCCGAACGCTCCGCGGGGTCGGGCTCAGCCCGGCCGGCGGGACCCCCTCCCCGGACCCGGCCCTGATCCTCCCCTGACCCGGCCCTTACCGGCGAAGCCCGGCGGGCAGCGGCAGATGTAGCCCTCGGCCCGGTCGTAGCGGAAGGCCGGCGGCAGCCCCGGGACCAGCCCGTAGTGGCCGGCCCAGGAGCGCTCCACGCAGTCGCCGCCGGACAGGCAGGGGCTGCTGCGGCACTCGCCGATGTCCTCCTCGCAGCGGGAGCCCGCGTACCCTGCGGAGACACCGACAAGGTCAGGGATGTGACACTGGGAGCTCCCAGCCCCCGCCGTGGGCAGGGACACCTCCCGCTAGACCAGGGTGTTCAGGGCTCCATCCAGCCTGGCCTTAAACACGGCCAGGGATGGCGCAGCCACAGCTTCTTTGGGCAACCTGTGCCAGGGCCTCACCACCTCACAGTAAAGAATTTTTTCCTAATATCTAATTTAAACCTACTCTCAGTTTGAAGCCATTTCCCCTTGTTGTGTCACCACATTCCCTCTCCATATTTCTTGTAGGCTCCTTTCAGGTATTGGAAGGCTAGATGATCTTTAAGATCCCTTACAATCCAAACCATTCTACAATTCTATCATTCCTTATGCTATTCTTCCCTTCCAGAGCCCAAAATATACACTGTGACTAGTAGCTGCACACGGCTTCAGGCTGTGTCATGTGCTACAAGTTTTCCTCAGCTCCTTGAAGGTGTGAATGCTCCCTTGCAGCTCCCTGCCAGGGCTTGGCAGCAGGACATTGCCGTGGCTACTCTACGTTAGTGAGCTGAGCTGTGCCATAAAGGATTTGTTTGGGTCTTTTTTAGGCAGTAACATGGAGATTTGTGTGGGTAACAAGGCGTTGCATTGTGGTGTAAATACACTCTCAGGTTGTGGGAAAGCAGAGAAGGGCAGGGAGTAGAAATCATTTGGTGTTTGTGAAGTGTTTCATCTGGAGGTTGAAGTCCTACAAGGATCCCTGAATTCTGGCAAGTGTGAAGGGTTCTGCCTAATTTTTCCTTGTCTGTTGCACCAAGACTCGTGCAGTGCAACAACACTGAGGCATTTAATCCTCACGGTGCTGTCTGTCCTCCTGCATCCTCAGTAAGATCACAGACCTAAACTCCTTAGAGACACTTCTTGTAGTTTGTGTGCTGGAAGAGTTGTGCAGTCTCTCAAGAGCACAGGGTCCGTGTCCCCATCGGGGAATGGGGCCTGTTTGCAAACAGCTGGTGGAGATCACAGCCTGTGGGTTTCAGTGCCCACTGCCAGACAGAAGTTTTTAGACTGGTTTAAAGGTTGTGTTAATGAAGACTAAAAAAAAGGGTCAGCTGCAGCAGTGATGCACGTATCGTATGGTTTGAAGGATTAAGTAACTGGGAGATGGCTCCCAGCTTTGACTTGTCTCCTGTCTTGGCACCATAATGCTGGTGCTTTTTTTGTTTTGCCCCCTTCTGCTGTACAGGAAAATCAGTTCTTAGCTGGAAAAGCAAGCAACTTACCCAAAGTGCTCTGCCTTGTGATGAGTGAAGCCCATGTAAACACACGGCCATACAGTACTTTTAAGGTTATGGAGATTCAACCTTTTCTTGTATCAGCAAAAAAAAAAAAAAGGATGACTCTGCTACTACTCAAGGAATATTTACAGGAGAACCTGGAGCCTACCTGGCCAACAGTGGCACGTGTAATTGTCAGCGTGGTCCTCACAAGTGGCGTTGTTGTAGCACGGTTGTGACCAACATAAGGGAGTGAGGGTCTCGCAGTGCGAGCCCATAAATCCAGTCCCGGTGCAGTTGCAGCTGTACCTGCAACACAGAATGCAATGTTCACTCAGGCTGGAAGTCAAGAGATCTGGGCTTTGTTCCCAAACGTGCACAGGCTTCTTGTGTAGCCTTGGCTAGCAGCTTACAGGTCGAGTCCAACTCGAGACCACCATCTGGTGCTTTAGGAGAAACCGCAGAAATTTGGAACCAACAATGAGCTTTACCCTGAAGTATGTGGTTTTGTCTGGGGAAAAAGAACTGCTTGTGAATTCAAATTGGTTTTGACAGAACCCTAAGAATTATTGATCCTTCTTTTTTCTTCTTCTTTTTTTAATTTTTGGGAGGAAAAAAAAGTTTGTGTCATTTCCAATGCTTTTTAAAATTTTTGTTTTGTAGGCTTAACATTATTCACAAAATGAAAAGGACAGAGGCAGTAAGTATGTTAGTATCCCTTCCTCTTGGACTGGTAGAAATTGAATTGGCAGAAAAATAAGGAATTTTCTGTTCCTCAACTAAATGATTTTTTTTTTTCCTGAAAACCAGCCTTTTATTGTTAGGTTAGAAAAAAAAATATCAATTGCTTTCTTAGTCTCAATAGAAACAGTAATACAGCTCCCTTTTGATAGCAATGTTACTACAACATAAATAAACAAACTAATGTATCTATAGCAATTAGCACCGTGCAGGTTATCAGTAATGTCTGGGAGATTTTGTTTGCATTTTTTTTTCAGGAGAGCTGAGTGCTATAAAAAGCATCCTTCCTGTTCTTTGGTCATCAAGTATAAAGTTAACATGTACATATCATATGAAAAGGCTTTTGCAAGACATGTAAACTGCACAGGCTTGTGTGATCTTGGTCTAACAATAACGATAGGAGACAAAAATTTATTCTTGTATTTTCTTTTACATTAAAATGATACACCATTATTGTATGATTGCATTCTTGGGGCATTTTGCTGAATAAGACATAAGTATACTCATTTGATAATTTCTATGCTTAATATCCGAGTCTTAGACTTGGAGTAAATATATGGAGAGGAGGTGAAACTGTTGAACATAAAGCGACATCAGAGAACAACTGGCTCCGCAGTCCAGCAGACCAAAAAGTGTAACTTTTTACTACGCCGTTTAAGTGTGTGCATAAGCAGAAACTTCTGGCGGGCCAGTTTATTACTGGTGTATGGATTATTCTTAAATCAAAGTCAGAGATGACTTGGACCAGGTGGCGTTTGAATTTTGGATATAAAAAGTAATGAGGAAGATGTGAATCAGAAAAATAATTTTCATTCTGAGGTATGTTCTCAAACCAGAAGTCTCCTTCTTCTGCTGAGTTTTTAATACATTTCTCCCATGCACCTTCAGTTTGGTGCTGTTCAGCTTTGTGCTGAAAGCTTTTTTTTCCTGCCTGTGTCCAAGCTACTTTCCCCTTTAGTTCAGAATCATGGAGCAGTGAGGAATATCCAGAACTCACTGCTTAATGTGCAGCCCCACCGGTGTGTCTTTTTTCTTGGGCATCTTTTAGCATTTGACATTGCTGTCGACCTTCAGGGATTCTGGATGGTGCCCTGCTTGTGAGCAGGCTGCAGCTGAGCAGGCAGATGGCTTTTTATAGTAAGAGTGATAATTTAGATACTCTACCTAGCATATTTTTTTGACTTCCTGTTTGATGTTCTCACAATCTGCAGAAAGCAATACATGTAGACGTTCTTTCCTATGGAATCTCCTATGGACGTTAGAGCTCCTGGGAATACTTCCTATGGAAAATAGACATGGAGCATGCAGAGGCATCCTCTGTGCCTAGGCACACTAGGTTTTGTAGTCCAGCTAAGTCTGTAAATTGTTGAGTTTAAATGAGAATGTTCACTTATGTGAAAATGGTTTTTTTAAGAGATCAGGTCATACTTTGTTGCATTCATGAAACATCACTGGAAGATCAGTCTGAAATTTGGGAGAGAATTTGGTTTGATGTTTGTATTTACAGCTTTTTGTGCTAAATCCATTGCTTTGTACACATTTCTGTGAGAGCTGGTGGCAGACACCAAAGCCTCGGCTGTACTGTAGATTAGTCAGAAAAGGAAAACTCCTGCATAAAGACCACAATTCTTCATTTATCCCAAAAAATACACATAAGAAAGGAAATTGCTGGACACCCTTCTGTTTTGAATTGCTTTGTTGTCCATTCTTTTCCATCACATAACAAATACAGAAAGATCTCCAATTGTTCTCCAGATACCCTGCAGTATTACAAGCCAATTAAAATTGGTCTTGCATGCACCTCAGCTTTAAAAGCCAGGAGAAAAATGAGCAGGATTAAGTCTGGCCTGAATGAGCATCCCAGTTGCTCACCTCACACATGTATTCTCAAAAGGCTTCCAGGTTACTACACAGGTCTGTGAGCGAGTCAGGTCCAAGGTGACCCCCTCTCCCTGCTGTCACGCTTTAGCTACACTGGAAAATAATAAATTGCTTTGTCCTGCTCAGAGCCATTCAGCGCTGCTGAAAAGAAGCTCCACAAGGTGGGTGCCGTGTCACCACACTGAACAAAAGCTCATTCCCAGAATATGATCTCTTCCCCCCTCACTCAAGGCAAGCATGCCTTCTGCTGACGTGACTTTTGGACTGATTTTTGGGGCACCGAAGTCTTCTAAACTGCTTTATAAAAACTGGAAAATACACAATAAAGGAGAAATCCTTTACTGGAGAGAGGAGCACCTGCATGGATACACTTGAGAACTTTCAGACTGAGCTTATATGTGTGCTCAGTTTGTGGAGTCAGGAAACCCAGTACTGGTGAGTGAATGCCAGAGCTCTGCTTGGACCTCTGTGTGGGGCCAGTAACCGTAGATGGAGAATCTCACTTTTCCATTGCCTTGTAGTCCTTTTTTTAAAAAATTATTATTATTAGTATTATTTTTTTGCCCATGGACTGCAGTTGTTTTGAAAAAGTAGCTGTTGTACTATACACCTGTAAAGTTTCTGACACATTTCCTAATGATATCTATTACTATGGTTACTGTTATTACAGTTTTTCTCTGCCTCTCTCCTCTAATCCTTCTGTCTGTCAGTGTGGGCAGCTGCTGTTAGCAAATTCAGTTTTATACAATCTCACATCTTCCTTGGAAACTAAAGTTTGGTACGCATTAGAACCAGAATTCATATCTAAATGACAGTACTAACAGCCAGGAAAACAGCGTGTTGTAAATATTTAAAGTACAAATATGAAAAATATACTTCTTGGTCAGCGTCTGCCATAAATATTTTCTTGTCCTATTGGCTCTGACACCAGGCTGGCATTCTTTAATCTTTTTCAAATCGAAACTGAAATTAGTGCAGGACCAAGGAGTGGAATGTAGAACCTGGAAGGAAATGAGCTACCGGGCAGGGCGGGCTCCTGGAGCGTTCCCATGTGCAGAGGCGGGCACCAGGAGCAGCGGGCTCAGCCCTGCCCAGGGCTGGCAGACCTACCCGTCGGCAGCGTCCGTGCAGTGTCCCCCGTGGAGGCAGGGCTGGCTGGAGCACTCGTCGATGTCGGTGTCACAGAGCTCCCCAAGGAAGCCCCGCGCGCAGGAGCAGGTGAAGCTCCCCAGGGAATCGTGGCAGGTCCCCCCGTTCAGGCACGGCTGGGACAAGCACTCATCGATTTCCACCTCACAGTTTGTACCTTCAAAAGCAGAGAAAATAAACCCCAGGCTTAGGAGACAGCTTTGGAAACCTCAGCAAGGACTGCCTGAAGTACAGTTGTCACTTTTTTTTTTTTCTTTACACAATTGCCTGGTTTTTAAAGGCATTTCCTCCTCAATGTGCTTTGCACGACTAGTTTTTTCAAGGCTTGGCAGAATTTACAAAAGAGCAAGCCAGCTGTTTTCACAAAAATTGGTAAAATAACTTTTTATGTTAGCTTGAACATGGAAACAGGATGAAGTAATTTTTAGTTTATTCAAAGGATGCTACTCTCCTGTTTACATAATACAGAAGTGACCAGTAGTTTATTGATCTCATAAGACTCCATTTAAAACTGGACTTTAAACGGGCAATTCACAGCTGATTGAATTCTTTGGGAAGTGTCTTGTTTAGCAGTGGATTATTGCCTAATTTTTTTTAAGGCTTATCAGTGTGCAAATAAATGGGTCTGTGGTGCCATGTTTGCAACAGGTCAGAATCTTGGAGCTGCTCTTCAGAGATAATTGATGGAAATATATCAGTTCTAATATGAGTTTACAGCTATTTATGATAGTTGGCAGGTTAAATAAACACTCCTTTTTCTTATCTCTAGCACAGTCCAGAAGACACTAAGAAAATTTAATAATTAATGCCTTGCAGCTTTGATTATTTCAGGGGTTTGTATGCTTATGCACTTTAGTGTTTTGAGAAATAGAGTAATATTTTCAAATAATTTTCAACTGCCAAGTCAATTTGTTTTAGCAGCTACAGTATCAGCCACAGAACAGATGCAAAGTGGCAAATTATAATGAAGAAGCTGCTTTGAAGTGGATTTCCCTATTTTTTTATTTGGCTTATCAAAGCAGCAGCAGTACTGAAAAGTTTTCAGGGGAATTTCCTACTTGAAAGAAAAACTGCAGCCCTAAGAATGGGGTTTATTTGTTTGTTTGTTTGTTTGTTTTTTTGTAAAGGTGAAGTTTTCAGTACAAGATGATGGGGTAGACTTTCAAAAGAGGGAACAGACATGTTTGATAATCACTCTTGCAATTTATTTAGGAGCTCACCTCTAATTCTTTCTTTATGCTCCTTTTGCCAACACTGTACTGCTGTGAAATTTGTACAGTGCAACTCAGAGCATCTTTCTTAAAATGCAGAGATTGATAATATTTAGCACTGTTACTTCGTGACTAATTTATTTTGATGCTTGTGAGCATCTTTGTTTTAAAGAAATAAATCTGTACTATGGATAAGTACCAGTAAATACCTTAAAATGCCAACCCAAAATTTGCAGATGTTGACTCACAAATATTTTTCATTGTTTTTAAACATTAAAGTGCAAGTTCCTATTTTCAGCAGTTGAGAAATAGTTCCTTGAGCCCACATAGTGGATGGGGAGGCTGCCAGTGGCGTGCCCCCAGTTCAAGGTTCAGTGCTCAGCTAACCACTACTTCCAGCGGGAGGCTGCCGCGAGAGCCCGGCGCAGGAACGCTCTCTGACGGCTTTATGGTAATGTACATTACAGCCAGATATAGTAAGCAGTCCCTCTGTGGTCATTGCCCTGTGAATTCACTGTAATTATAAACAATGTGTTTGCAGAAGTGTGTCTAGTGACCGTAAATCTGCCAGAGCTTGTTAACAGCTTACTGCGAACACTAAAAATCATGTGACAAAACAAGCCCTGTTCAACTGATCCTCAGCTCAGCCAAATTTAAAACTACAGGCCTGAGAATAGCCTGACAATTAACATGAGAACATAGCGTTGTTGTTTTGGTTCACGTCTTTAATCTATCAAGCCCAGTAACCTGCCTTCGGCAATGTTGCCTCAGAAGAAAACTTCTCCCTGTATAATGCATCCAGCCAATGCGATCTGCCATGCAGACGGGGGGAATCCCTTCCTAGCCTCTGCTGAGTCTGCTGTCAGGCTTTCTTAGATGTGTAGAAGAGAGATGAAAAGATTAGATCTGCATTTTCACCTCAGTCTAACGTTCTGTCATAAATATGCTGTATGCCAAATATCATATGCCAGGCGGGAAGGAGAGTGCCAAGGAGCCCCGCCGCAGACATTGCGCAGGGCTGCACCCCCACGAGCCGAGGCTCCCCGGGGTGTCCTGGAGCAGGCTGAGCATCCCAGCACATACCAAACCACACAAATGGTTCGAATTGAAAAGCTGGGAGGGTGGGGGGAAGTCACATTTGTAACTTGTGCCGTTTCCCTGAAGAACCAGGGTTATTTCTTATACTGCTTGCTTCTCCAGTGAGTCCTACGGTGCACTTCTTTCTACAGCCCCAGTCAATAAAAAGCAAATGCGAGTGAGGATGAAGGACGCACAGCCAATGTTTTCAAACTTGCATGCCTACAGAGAGAGTGTAAAATCACTTTCTGGTCAAAGATACTAGGGGTTTGCAGGCTCAGCGTAGTTCCATGGGCACCTGCACATTCTTAGTATGGGTGGAAATTGGTAACCAGCTCACCCTTGCTGCTCTCCTGCATTCAAGTGCTGTACTCAGGCCCAGCAGGTACAGAGGGCTGTCCCCAAATTCCTCATTCTGCATAAAGTAATCGTGTGTGCCATTATTTGGATGGAGAATGTCATGTGGCTATTTTATAGGCACCAGGCTTGGAGGGAGAGGAAGAGTTACATCAAGAATTAGACAGAGGGAGAAGTTGTGTTTCTTTGATGGAGGCTTGTCCCTTTTGAGCTTGGGAATCTCAGCAGAGCTGAATAGCTGGGCTGGCTAGGACACAAGGTGGGGAATGCTGGTTTGGAACTGGAAAACTGAGGAAGGGAACAGGGTTTGCACTGCTGGCAATGCTGTTGGATAGACCGTGTTGTTTGCTATTACACCCACAACGATGTGGACATGAGCTTGTTGGGAAGTGAGATCTCTACCTGAGGTATTTCATCCCATGGTAGAGCTGCTGTGCCTCCACTTGCCTTTAAGTGCCTAAGACTTATTTATGATGCATCTATCCTTAATACTTGCATGGCACATACATTATTGATGGGAATACTGAATGAAAGCTTGGAGATCTATCAGGAGTAATTTCCTCATATTCTACAGACGTCACCCCAGCGATGGTTACCTCACAGTAACAGGTATTGCACAAAGAACAAATCCAGCTCATTGCACCTATTTTGTCTGCCACTGAAACGCTTTCTCTTGCCGTCTTAGACTGAGACTGGGTTTTGGAACTGCCGTGCACTCCTGAAGTTTGCACTGGAATGTTCACTGGCAGTGGAGGACTGGCTTCAGCAAGGTAATTAATGCACGTAGCTGTGGGTAATAACAGGCTCTTACACCATGCTCTGTTGGGGTGAATTAAAAGCAAGTGCAATTAGTCCAAGGGAGGAAAAAATGCAGTTGATTAGGGTAGCCAGCAAAATTTCAACAAACCAATTGAACTTCATTATTTAACAGCTGCGTGACACATGTCTTGTAAATAATTTCACACATGCAGAATTATCATAGAAACTGCAGATTTCATGCTAGATTTTCCAGTCTTTGGCTCTTGGTGCGTTCTAACCTCTTCCATTTGTGTAAGAATTATGTGTGACATTTCTCAGCTATTTTAAGAAGTGCTGCAGCATACCAATCACACAAAATAGCAGTCATAGTCCGTGAAACAAGTAGCAACAGCAGCCAGTAACTCATGCCTTTGGCTAACATTGCAGCTATAGATTTACTATACCTTCTTTACCTGCATATCGAGAGATGCAACCCTTTTTCACATCTTAGGGAAATGAGATGAGGCTGGATGACTTCCCACAGTAATTCATAGTGTCAGGCCAGGGTAATAATGGCTGGCAAGATCCCCTGACGGGGTAAATGAGGGGTTTTATTACCACTGGGGACACCTCGAGGCTTTCATCCGGTAATCCCTCTGGCTTGTACATTTAGCACAACTCACAGCAAGGTGCAAAAAACAACAAAAAAGAATGCTTCTGATAAATCATTTTGTTAAGTAGCCTTTTAAAGCTGATGTTTTACTGCTGGAGGAATGGTCTGCTACTCCTCTATAGAATTCCTATGATTAGTCTCTGCTGCTGGAAGCGGTGTCGGAGCTGTATGTCAAAACACTGCAGCCTCTTCTGCTGTGTATTTTAGACCTGTTCTCCTTCCTCGGTCCTCTCCTCATTTCTTAACTCTACTTGTGCAAAGTGCGGCGCTTTGGTGACTTTTTTGGTGAGAGGAAAGAGCATCAGCTTGGGAAACAGCAGAATTTCATGATGAAAGTGGAGTGACTCCAGCAGAGTGAGTTTCCATCAGCAGTTTGTGTTGACCTAAATTCTCATTTCTTTTTGTTTGGGCTTTACTATTTCATTAAGTTTTCTCTCCCTTTGTCTCTAAGGTGGATATTCTGCCTCTTTCAAACCAAGTTTCTGGGCTGTGGATCCAGGCCTGGACCCCACTAACAGCGCCAGTTAAACAAATACAGTTTCCTGAATACAACAGGAGGTCTGGGCTGAGTCTGATCATTGCAGAGTAACCATGCTGCTTGTTAATAGGTTTTTCCTTCCTTCTGCTCTTCGGCTTTCCCCCAGTTGTGTAGTTTTCTCCTCAGCTGGCCTGGGCTCCGACACCCGCTGGCAGCAGCGGGGTGGCAGGAAGGTAACAAGCTTCCTTCAAATAACATTCTCCGTGCTCATAAGGGATATTAACCGAGGGCTGCCTTCCAACGAGTGCTGTGTTAGACACAGGAAAGCTGCTTTTTACCTCTGACTTCCCCTCCTGCATGGGGATTTGGGGATGGAGCTGTAAACCACATCTCTTATTTCTTATTCATTTGAATCACTTGAAGCAATAGCTGTTTTTTCTCCCCTTTTTGCCGTATGACTATTTCTTTTCCTTTGCTTACCTGACTGGCAATCTATCACTAAAATGCCTCCCCTTTTCTCCTTTTAATGATTCAGTGTGCTACCTCTCACAGTCCTACCCCTGAATACAGCTTTGAAATTTGAAGGGAGCTGTCTTCCAACAAGAATTATGTGCTTTCCAGTAGAGGAAGTAGGGAAGAAAAATCACACCTGTACCTCAAAAATGGAGCTACATAAAATGGGATTATCAAAAAATGGGCAGCTTGGGAACATAACACTTTTCTTTCTATGTAACTTACATAATGTTCTAGTTGCAAATGAGTCCTTTGTTTCTGGGAAGGACAGAGGAGAGAAATTTAATGTGAAATGTCTAGGTTTCAGGGTAGAATTTGTCTACTTGGATCTAATTTTTAAATCTGTCAAACATAGGTTTTGATCTTCAGAAACAAACTAGACGTAGCACTCTGAAGAGAGCATTTCGAGAATGTTTCTTTTGAAAGGAAAGTCCACCTAGCCCTGTGACATAGCTAGGTGTTCACCAAACTGCTGCGTAGATTTTGGTAGATGTGAGATTTCTTTAATCCTGCTCTTTCTGGTATCAGTAGTTCACAGCGATGTGGTCATCCGTAATGTACCAACAGCCACTGGTGCCGAAGCTGAGGGCAAAGTGGTAGTACAGATATGGCTAAATACATGTGTGGGTGAGGGGGCTGAACCCGGAATGTGAGTTATGATGGTTCTGCACGACACAAAGGAAAAGTTGCTTTGATAGTGCTTACCTGTGTAGCCAGGGGGACAGATGCAGTCATAGTGCCCTATCTGGTTGAGGCACGTTGCACCGTTCAGGCACGGCTCTGAGGCACATTCGTTCACTTCCAGGTCGCAGTGCTTGCCCTGGTAGCCTGGGACGCAGTAGCAGGAGTACTCATCCACGCCGTCCCTGCAGAGCGCTCCGTTGCGGCACGGCTCGGAGACGCACTCGTCCAGGTCCATCTCGCAGAACGCCCCGGCGTAGCCGGCGCTGCACAGGCAGGTGGGCCCGGCCAGGCCGCTTTGGCAGGTGCCCCCGTGCTCGCACGGGTTTGTGTCACAGTCGCCGTCAGCTCTTTCGCAGGTAGGGCCATCGTACCCGGCGGGGCACTCGCAGGTGAAGCTGAGGTTTCCAGCAGAGCCCAGGCAGGTAGCATTTTGAAGGCAAGGGTTCGAGGAGCAGGGGTTGGAGGTTTTGTTGCAGAGTTCCTCCACACTGTCCACTGATGCATCTGCACAAAGGCAAGGGTCGTCTTTATGACCAGCAACACATGTAGAGTTCTTTTGGCAAGAGTTTGACAGGCACCTGGAATCATTCCTCGTGCAAAGTGATTCTAGGAAAGGAACACAAAAAGTCCTGAGGATTCCACAGCACTGGGAGTAACCAACAGTGAAAGAAGTGTAGTTCTTAACACAACTGTGCTTCAAAACCAACAGCTCCAATTGCTGGCTATTGAGAAGAAAACAGGACTGGTAACTGTGTGATGCATTAGTGGACTCATGAATGTAAAATGAAAGCAATTGTGAAAACTTGAGTAGGTTGCAATTTCCTGTTCTCGCCTCTTCCAACAGCCATGGTCTGGAGTGTCAGGATTGCTTAACACTATATTAAGAGTATAGTTGAGACAATATTGGTGGTTGTCAACTGATACCCAACAATATGGAACACATTTAGGTATATTTAAGATTTTTGTTTCTTTTTTTTGTTACTAGAGAAAGGAGTTGAACCACTTTCTTCAGTTCAATACCACTTTTGTGGTGGTACCATTCTTTTGTGGCGGATTTTTTTTGCATTAGGTTTCACAAAGTTGAATTACTCAGACTCAGTTATAGCTCAAGTAAACAGTTCAAACCATCAGGCACCTTGATTTGCTGATTATAAATAGTAATTTGAGAGCTGTACAGCATCTCCACCACAGAGAATCTCCCAAACACCTGAGATGCAAAACAGCCCTGTGAGAGCCTTCCAGCCTCTGAAGCTGGAAGGACACGATGAACATGGTGTAAAGGTGTTCCTTTCTTCCTTACCCTCTGGAAACTGAGTTCCTCTCCGTAATTAAAGGCCACTGGGAGTTGCCTTGCTGCTGTAAAGAATAAAAATAGCAAGAGCTACTTCTCACTTCCCAGTCAAGGAGGGTGAGCTGTTACCATCATTGTTCAGAATCCACCTCTGGGTACTGAAGCAGCTCTAGCTGGGCCAAGACTATGAAATGAAGCTGAATGTTCCTTTAGACAGCAATTCATAAGGGAAAAACTCATGAGCTGGAGCATTAAATGTTGCATTAAATGATCTATATGGGAGTCCTGTAAACATCTTTTTTAAAAATTTATTTATTTTATACTTTTAATCTGGGGTTTTGTTTGGCTATATGAAGGGTATGTGTCTTCTACAACAGCAAAGTAGTGTATGTGCAAACAGGGTGTTGTGGATGAGCTGAACTCCTCAGAGGAATTCAGACCCATCTACCAGCAGTCTCTAATTTCTTCCCAGTCCTTGAACTGAGATTCAGGAGAGCAGACACAGTAGAGATGGAGAGGGGGCACTGAAAGAGAAGTGGTGAGCAGAGATGGAGACTCTAATCACTGGAGGTAGACCAGTGCTGATAAAGGCCTGGGACAGATCCCTGGAAAATGAGAGGCTAGGGTTGGTCACCTGAGGATAGCCACCAACCAACCAAACACGGGGGTCTGTCAGAGAATACAAACTGACTGGTGATGGTGTGTTTCCATAGTGTGTATTTTAATACATAATACAATTTAATCTGTTTTTTTTTTTTTTGCTAGGAGGGGGAAGTGGAGGAAGAAAGTATCAGAAGGCTTAACTATCTTAGGAAAGACTGCTTGTGTAGATTTGACAGTAATATAATAAATGGAAAGGCTGAAAGATTATCTGTGCATGACTGTTGTGCTTTCTGACTTGAGGTGTACACAGGAGCAGCAGTGCCTCTAAAAATTAAAAGCACCAATCTGAATGAATTTGATGTTCATTAATAGGTACGTTTACTGAGCCAAATAACTAATTAATGCTTGTTTGAACAAGGGGAATAGAGATTTATGTAGTAACATTGATAGCAACAGTGACACCATGATTTAAAACCAACAGTGGTCTTAAGGATTACATAGAAAGCAAGCTAAACATTGATTAGCAGGAGGAGAACTGGAGCATTACCTCATGTTCTTTGAAGGAAAACAGGACAAAAATAGTACTTTTGGATCAGCCTGCTTTTAAAATGACCATCCCCAAACCTGCTAATAATCAGTTTTGGGAGCAGGTATTTCATCCTAATGCAGTGTTGGTTGCTCTTGCTCCAGCTCAGGGCTCTCACTGAATGCAAAAATTCGAGACATTGGTCATGTGTACTGATCTGCACCACCGTCAGCAGTAATTCAGACCTTTCTCCTCCTCAGCACACCCTCACTTACGTTCTGATGTCCTGGTTTACGTAATTCTGTGGTTTACCCATGCATTTAGGTTTTTTCTTCAGCCTGGATAATACAGAGCTTGCTGCAATCTATTAATTACAGATAAAATGAGCAAAACCGTGTTCCTTAGGAACTTCTGCATCCCGCATTTTCCTCGCACAACTTTAGAGAGCTTTCCTTTCAGTCTGTGTACCTACTTAAAATTCAGTAAAGTGTATGTTTGGGGAAACATTGGAAATTTGAAGAAATTAATTATGATCAAGTTATGATGTCATCTAACTGCTGTACTGTGTAAGCTACAAGAGGTGAGGTCAATCATTCGAGTGCTTTCTTACGCAGGACCACGGTGACACGAGAAGCTATTTGGTTAATTATTACTGCCTTTCCAGAGATAATTTGCATGCAGCAGTCTCAGTTTGTTATAATGACTGTGTGAGAGGATGTGAAGCGTTTGCCAGTCCGCAGTTTTGATAGCAACAGGGAAGCTGTGAGCCCTGGTTAAAAAGCTTCGTAGCTCTCCGAGGCAGTAAGAGTGGATGGAAAATGAGGGAAGGGGAAAGACAGCCCTAAAAGCACAGTCTGTGTGTAGTGAAGGCAACCAATTTGTCTCCAGGGTGACATCACTATGGGAAAAACGCAAACCAGAAAACTTTTCCTGGATTTATTTTTAAGCACTATTTTAATTTCAATTTTCGTAGCTTTTATAAAACGAATTTTATACAGAAATTGCCAACAGACAATTCAATAAATCCAGTGCTTCCTAGAGGATACTTTTGTCTGATTTTTACGACAAGTTTATAGTGAGAGTAACATTTTTTGTGTTCTATCTTCATTCTAATACACTATGCCATGGTTTTTATGATTTGTATAGTTTTTGAGAAACACAGGAGTTCTGAAGGTCTTAGCAGAGTTGCAACCATGCTGATTTTTAGCTTGTTTGTGGTTTAAAAGCTGGGACCAAGAGTTTTTGTTAGGGGTTCTCTATAGCACTTTGTCTCAGCAGCAAAACTGCATCTCAAAAAGGTAATCATCAAAAGGTATGCAGTTATCATGCCATGGTTATCAAATGGTATGCAGTTCACCAGGACGTTTCCATGACATTAAAAAAAAAAAAAAAATCCTGTTCCTAAAGGATGTGAGTGCTTCAGCTAATCCTTGGATTCTGGGCTGCCGGTTCAAACACCATTTCCCACCTATTTCAGACGAGTTATTTGCACTACCTCCCTCGCTGCCGCGGGGAAACTGAGTTTCCTGCTGCTCTGGAGTGATGTGGAAGGATGGATTTGGGAACCTCCTGAGATGAGAGCTGCATGGAAAGAGGATGAAGAGTATGGCAGGTGGGAGCTCCTGCATGCCCTGTGATGCAATGTGATGATGCAAAAGTCTGTCTCAGTTTGAGCAGATGCCTAAAGAATATTCTCTTCTGCATTCACAGGAAGAGCTGCAAAGGGACAGAAATGTTTCAGTGGAGCTTGATTTTTGGCCAGGTTGCAGAAGGAGAACCAGGAAAAGCCTCATGCTCTACCTCAGATGTGCAGAGGAGTCGTTTTTCATTCCTAAGCAATTAAGGTTACTTCAGCAGTAACTTGTTCTGACAGAGTCTTAAAACTTGGACGTAACGTTAGGAAAACTGGAAACAAAATGCTGATCACTTTGGATTTACACTGACTGACACTTGAGGTAATTATCAGTCTCTTTATAAACAGTGGTACATTAATCTAATTACGAGAGGATTTAGTGCCAAGCGTTTTGCCCCATGGTTAAATCCTTGAGATGCAGATGAGATGGTTGGCAGTGAACTTCTTTGCAGTAAAGCTTGCCATCTACTGGCACATCATCCATACTGCCAGAAACATGGCAATACCTGCAGCTTTTACAGGAGCTGGCACAAACGACTTAGTGTGAGAAATGCCAAGAAAAAGACAGTTTTAGCTTTGTTTTTTTGCTCTTGGATAAGATTATTTAAATTCATTGAAGTGATCTCATTAGTGTATGAATAATTGAGCTTATACAACTAATCACCACTAAAAATGCATGGTTTTGGCTGGTAAATGCTTCTGAATGATCAGATACAAAACAGTTTTTATGATGTTAGAAATGCATGGCAATGAGGACAGAAGGTCAAAATTAAATTAGTGGCAAAGTTATCATAAACAGGGCAGGGATTTTGAAATGGCCAAAGCATTTTGGCCCGGATAATTTGATTGTTAAACTGTTGTTCCTCAGTAAAGCAGGTAATTTCCAAAAGCTCATCTGCATATCTTTCCTGACAATTTCGAGGGGTTTTTTTTCCTAGATCCTGTTTGAATCAGAGATTTACTGAATTCATGTCCATTTTTCAAAATATTCTTCTAAGTTAAGGTGATAAGATCAAAAGTAAAGTGAATTGATGATCCCCAGTTCTGGGAATCTGATGAGCAATCTCAGCCACACAAAGCCCCCAGATAAATCCTCACCAAACTGGTTTGGGTTCTTTGTGTCAGAAGTGTCTTTCAGCAAAGGCTTGTTCTTTCAGGACACGACTCTTCCTACGAGTTGGTGAAATATCATAATCAGCAGCAGCATTTAAAATGAAATTTCAATCACTGCTAATCACGCTGTGATGAACCAGAGTTCACTTGGCTGTGGCCATGCCTGCACTTTGCTAATCATCTCATTGTGCCTGGAGGCTGCTTGTAGTTTGCAGTGCTGTTCTTCAAATGTGCCTTCTGCCCCTGAAGGAGGACTCTGAGCTTCACAGAAGCTCTCAACACTAACAGCTTCGGAATCTTTTACATATGCTGCAAGATTTTCTGACCTTCTTAACAGAGCCAGTCTATTTTCTAGGGGGAAAAAAATCTATGATAAGATAGAGAACTTCTTGATACCCATAAAGTCATCCTCAGTGATGATTTTACTGTGCTTTGAGGACTTTTTTCTTTCCCTTTGTTTTTTAACAAGGAGTTATTACTGTACACATTTGAATTAAAACTAGGAAGCTACACCAGCCAGTGCAGATAAAGCAGTTCACAACAAAACATTACTTTTTACTTAGTCGTACGTTTGGGGAAAAAAATGGATAGCAAAAAACCCCTGGTCTTTGAGTTGAGAAATTAGATTTTTAAAAGACTCTTAGGGAAAGAAGGATTGAATTGCAATTACAAGATGTCATCTATAAAAACTCCAAACCCCAACATCAGAAAATGTATTACCTGTGGGGTTGGGGTTTTTTGTTTGTTTGCTTTGTTTTTGTTTTTTCAATTTGCCAGAATAGCTTATATTATTGACCTCTTGGTTGTGGTCAGTCACTAGAAAGAAAATTTGATCACAAATGAACCAACCACTGCTTCTCTTGGTGCTGTTCCTTCAGTCTGGAGTCTGTTGAATCAAAACCAGCATACAGCATTTGTTCACAGCTGAAGGCTTACATTGTGATCAAATCAGCTCACTAAAAATGTCACAGGATAACATGATGGTAGCAAGGGTTTAGATAGCCCACTGTCTGGAGTCAGAAACGTGAACCTTCAATGATTGTGCTCATTACTTGTTTGAAACCTGCCCTTGGGATTTTAAAACAAGTGTGTGAATCTGTGTCATTGAAATATCAAGCTCTGTTACTATACTGAGGTCTTGAAATAATTATCATTTAACTGGAAATATTAAAATATTGCCCAAGGCATTTAGTGCTGCATTGAGGAGCTGTGGCTTTGGTGTAACTAATCCTCTCTCCATTTATCTGCAGTGCACCGTGACACAAAAAATACAGTTCATCACAATGATGATAACTTCCCTGCAAAGACAGCCTTAGAAAGTTGTGGGTGTGCAGATAGATGTTCAATCTTGATGTCTCATGAAGAACTAGGGAAGAGAGAAGCACAGCTGCATAATCAACAGGGACGGAGATAGGGATCAGACACCTTTACCATGGACTGAAAGGCAGAGACCTCTCTCCTGGATCAGCACTTGGCAGATGGGGAAGGAAAGGACAGGAAACCACGTTCTGGATAAAACAGAGCCAGGTAAGGGGCTATCTTAGCCCTCAAAATAGCTTTTTCATGGAGATTATTTGTAAGTAAATAATTTCAGTTTTTCCACACAGTCTCAAACTTTCTAAGTATTGCACTAATTCTACTTTACCCCTTCCCATCTCCCAGTACATTTGTGTTACTATCTTAATTATTCAATGTAACGAGCAGCTTGTAGTTACTGTGGTGCCATTTGTCCTTTGCAAGCTCCACCTGTGAGGAAATCACCAGCCCCCAGACCCTACCTGCTCTATCCACAGCTGGAATCATTATTGTTCAATCTGCTCAATGGAAAATCCTGCTTTGGGAAGGGATGAACAAACTTTTGCCAAAAAACAAGCCCTTGTTGTGTCTGCAAATACCGTGGTCATAAAGAGTTAATCCTGAATCTTTAACTTCAATTGTGTGTCCAAAACATCCTAGCATGTTGTTATAGAAACCACTTTCAGGCTTTAAATCTTGAGTCACGTTTATTACCATAGTAACCAGCACCACACACAGGCAGGAAAGAAAAAGGGCGGTTACACAAATATTCCATTGCTATCAAAAAAACCAAATTTGGTTTGAGCTACATTTGTGTCAACAAAATCAAGGAAACTGAATTAATTTATTTTCTGAAGAAAAAGAAATTAAAAATTAATTAAAATTTTAAAATGTTGTTTAGGCAACACCTTAAGATTAAAGCCGTTTGCGATTGAAATTACAGAATTGGCTATTAAACCAATGTGTCCATTTCACTCTTCCCCAAACTTTTCTCTACACACTGACTTGCTGCTGGTCCGTGAGAATTGAGGCAGTTGCTGCTGGCTGTCATTGTCCTTCGCTGTCTTTTTAACATTTGTGCCACCCCAGACTCCCTTACCCCCTGAGCAATGAAGCAGCGGTAGCCCTTGCAGCTGCACCCACCGTGTGCACTGTGCACCACACCAAGGGGACCAGCTGTCCCAACAAACAAACAAAAATGAGGTAAATGCCTTCTTTATTTCTAAATGTAAATCATTTTTGGCTCTCACTTTATTTGTCATCACGCCCTGGAGTTTGTGCTGGGAACAGGAGGAGAATCAGGCCCAGGAGCTCAACAGGGCTCCTACGCATTGAATTTGGAGGATTTTTGGTTCAATTGGATGCCAAGGCACAGTGCTACTAGCAATGCAAATAGACTGGTTTCTAATGAGGATGAAAGGTTTTATGCTCTGCTTCTTTACTTTTAGGTTTAGCACTACAGCACTGCAGTTTAAGTTGGTAGTTCATAGTGATCATCCTGCTTTTGCTGTGCACAGACATTTTTGTTTGTCTAAGATGTAGAATAGTGGCTGATCAGGCCAGGAGGCAGCTGATATCCATTACAGTAAATGATGTGGACACTGATGTAGAAACTGAACTGATTTCTGCTGTGCAATCCTTGCTACCATACACACTGTCTCTCTCCCCTTTAAGAGCTCTCCCCTTTAAGAGTTTCATGATATTTGTCCTCATTTTCATCTTCTAAGTCTGCAGAAGAGAAGCAACATGAGTGTAATGAGGTATTCCTTGTCCCTCTAGAAGTGCTGAATTTTTCTGGTTTTTTTTTTAGTTGAGGTCACACAGCAGAATTTATTCTTGATAGTACAGAACAGGGCTCCTCCACACAGGGACATAGGAGATAGATAGACAGATAAGCAACAACTGCAATACTTGGTAGTGGGAACCTGTGGGCCAGCTTCAAACTTGCCTTTCTATCAGCTCTTCAGAGGTAAAGAACATAGAAAATTTATTGTGCTCAAAATCGGAAACAATTTTATGTAGGTAATAAGCTTCATTGCTTATAGGAAAAAAATTGGTGATTTTGTGGGTTAAATGTCTTTGTCCCAAGGATTCAATCAATACCTTTCTTGCCTGAACTGCTCTTAAGGCTTCATTAAAGCTGAGGACATCCTCAGCATGTAACTCGGCATGTAACAGAGCCACGTGTGTACGGATCTCTCCTGTGAGACAAAAGGTTTTGCAGAAATAAAGAGAGAAAATCTTAGTGGTTTAGTTAGGGGTGTGAATTATGTCTTACACTTTAAAATGTTATCCTGGATTGCCCTTGGTGAGGCTTTTTGGCATGCCTAGGTGAACTTGTTTGGATGGGTGGATTTGTGGTGCTTTTGTGAGAGGCGTTGCTCCTTGCCTTGCTCCCTACAGCTACAAGCATCTATTTCAAGTCTTGTAAAACTCATAGAAGCGTAATCTGCTGTTTGTAAACCCAATCTCAGAACACACTGAGGGGTGCAGCTGGTGCTGGGCGAGAGGAAAGACGAAAGTGGTGCTTGCAGTTGGGAGATACCAGCTGTATTTGCAGCTGTGCTGGGAGGGAAGGCTGACGTGTTCACCTGGGAAGGGGATGCCTGGCAAAATAACACGGGAAATGGTGCCAGAGCTAGAAAGGGGTGCAGAAGGACCAAAGCATGGTCTCCTTCTCCACATCAGTGAGGGGATTTTGAGGAACACACAGAGAGTAACACAGCATAAAACTGTCAGTTAGTGACTTTGGGTGAAATCCTGTTGCTCTGGCTTCTGTGTGAATTCCAAATAGTGGGAAATAGGGAGCAGAGGAGCAGTTTGTCTCTTGAAGAGGCCAAATCTCACTTTGAGAGACACAAGGTCTCACAGCTTCTCTGGAGTCTGGTAAGAGTTTAAGGCACTTTGTGTAAGACAGAGGCCTCCAGCTGCCACTGAGCTCCTGGCTCCTCCTGAATTCAGCCTCAGGAAGGAGCTGAGGGCTTGGCTGAGCTGGGAGATGCTGCCCCTCGAGCAGACCAGCTACCACTGGCTTGCAGTGCTGAGGTTTGGGGTAGGTGAGAACATGCAAACAGCCGAGCTCCCACTGTGCTCATCCACTAACACAGGAGAGAAAAGGCACTCAGAAATGCTGCCAAATGCTGCTAAGAATGCCTCCAGCAGAGGGGCTAAAAACCGATTACAAAATTGATTTTGTGTCCAAATTCTGGGTCTATGAGTTGTTTGCATTTGAAAGCCATTATAAGGCATCCTCTTCAATCTCCTTTATTTGTGGTTCTGCCCTTCATTACTTCTCTCCTTTTTTTTTTGATATGAGAAGAGCATGAAGCAGTGATTCTGATAATATGGTGGCACATAAATGTGCTGTGATTTTTAAATGTGGCCTCAAATGTCTGTAACGCTGACCCAGGTATGATTTCTTTCTGTGAGTCATAAGTGGATAAGCTTAAAGCTCTGATTTTTAGAAATGCATCACAGCAGCCTGTAACACAGGGCAACTCTTTTAAAATCTCTGAGTGCAAAGCCATGTTCTGATGTGTACAGATGTTGAGATTGCCTTCAGTAGGTTCTCAATAAAACAACTGAGGATTAGATGTTCCTGATGACATCAAACTGCAGCATATCAAAGTCTGCTGCTTCTCCTGCCTCCCCAGACTTAAAAAAAGTAATCAGCCCTGTGACAGATCAGCATTACGTGGCTGGAAATGCAGTGGACTGTGGTTTAAATGCCACAGGACTCCGAAGAAAGCTTCAGTGTGGCTACAATGCGCAGTAAGTACAGAGAAAGCAAGGCCATGCTTTTCCAGCATGAACTTTGTGGAAGAGTTCACATTCCAGCCCTTTCTGTTATGTGCTAAATTATTTCCAATAGAAATCACCTACAATTAGCTCTGCATGAACTAATTACCAACTGGGATTTCAAGACTGCTTGGGGAAAGTCACAGCTCCTGTGTTTTGGGACAGGCTGGAGTCTCACGGGGAACTGGCACAACCTGAATTTCCTCAGCTGTCCTGCTGAGCCCCTGTGCTGAGGGCAGCTTCCCCTGAGAGCCAAGGGCATAACGCTGGGATTGGGGAAGAACAATGATGTTATCGTGATCTGCACAAGTTGCCCTCACTGACTTCATGCAGACAGAAATCAGTCCCAGGCCCAGCAGAAGGATGTTACCATGTGAACTTCTGCAGAGGGCTGGCCTTTTGAACACTGGTTCCAGTGACCCGTGAAAGTGATCGCAGTCACGGCTCTGACACAAAATCCATGGCAGCATTCCTGACCTGCAGACTGTGTTGTAGCATCCTGAAAACTCTACTGACTTGTAACAGAGCAAGAATGAATTTGTTTCATGGTTTTACCACTTTTTATTTCCAGAGCAGGCTCAGAAGCCCTGAGGAGGAGCGACTGACCCAAAGGAAAAGTAGGTATTGAAAACCCACTATGTAATTAGGGATACCTTTCTCTTAAATCTTTTTAAGATGCTTCACTGTAGGAGTAAAACAAAACCAGAATATTCACCAGCATCAGGGTATGCCCAGGAGCCTTTCTTGGGGAATATGCTAAGAAATAATCCTTCGATATTAGAAGAATATCACTAAAAGTCAAAGTGTTAAAGCTTAATGTGATGGCGCGTTTTAGAATAAAAACACCTGCCACTAGGGCATTAAATATCTGCTGTAAGTGAAGAGGTATCCAGCAAGCCTTTATCAAAGTTAGATCAGTACAATTTTTGCCAGTAAAATGATAAAAAATTAAAACCATGAATAAATAAACATTCACCAGTAGCAATCAGTATAGTAGAGTAATTTCTTGAAGGCTTTTAAAATTTCTGTTTCCCCATTAATAGTCTCCTTTATTTTCTCTGTTTATGTAATATATGTAAGAGGTAGATCTGACTCCTTGTCTCTCCTTCCTTTCCTAGTTCTGCCTTCCCTGCCTTAGATTTTTTTCCATGCATTCTCCTTTTCTTCCTCCGAGGCCTGATCCAAAGCAGACTTGGATTTCCAGGGCAGGGATGGGAAGTTGCAGTAAGTTTGAGTGGCTGGTAAGTGAGCCCGCAGTAATTGTAGCCCCAGGACACGATGTCACCGGTGGCACCAGCTCCGCAGGGTCACGCAGATGCCTCTGTGCTGTGCTGGAGTGCTCACACCCCTCAGGATGATCCAGAGGACAGTAACGCTGCTCTGGCCTGCCATCCCCCTGGATATAAGGTTTAGCCATCCTGTTGCAGTGACAGCGGGGTTTTGTTTCACACAAATCTGCTCATCAGACACAGGGAGAGCTCTGGGTGTCGGCGGTGTGGTGGCTGGGGAGTGGAAGATAAGACCAGCAAGCAGGAGGCGGGAACTAAAGCCTCCACAGCTTGACATCCACGTGCTTGCTCTATCTCAAGAAGCTTTGGTGCCACACAACGATGAAAAAACAAAAAGAATACCCTAATTTGAGGGAAGGGACCTTCCTCACAATACTGGTCCAGACTTGCCAGTACAGGGTACATTATAGGGCAGCATCCTGCCCTGCTTTATATTAAATTATGCTAAATAAATAAATGAGATCTGTGTGACAGTAAGGGTCTGGCCAAGAAAAAAATTAAGAAATATTTTTATGGCATTAATGAATAAGTGATAAACATCTAGTGACTATCTTGCTGGGAGCATTTTTTTTTACAGAGAGATCTACAGTGGGGCTTGTTTTATGATCCCAAAGGGCACCACACATCATAGTGTGCTGAGAGGCTGCAGAACAGATTGAGAAGTAGTTCTCAGTACTTAATACCTAGGGATCCTCAAAAGCCATTTCCTCTTAGGATCACATTTCCTTTGATCATTTGGGTTATTAATTATAGATACCTTGAACAGAACAAGGCACTGTTACTGTACTCCTCAAACAGAGTCTCATTTAAAAGGAACAAAATATTGTACTTAATTAGGGGTTCAGCTCTGGTGTCTTTTCAAGGCACTTTGGTATTGATTTGACCATGGTAGCCTACTGTAGCAAATATTATGCCATTAATAATAAAGGGAGCTTGTAGACATAAAAGTGTAGGAAGGAAGCACCAAAATGTTTGTCATTCAGCTTGCCAGAGCACTTGGAGTATAACCATCCAATATAGCATTTAGAATAAATGCTAGAGTCTGTAGTTCAAAAGTGTTTGCACTTAGGTGGAGACCTTTCCTTTGTGCCATTTTTCTTAATTGTATCAAGCCCGTGCTTCATCAAGTGAATTCAGGCAGAAGCATCTAAAGTTTAATTTTCTCTCTGGATAAATGGAGGCACATTGTTTCTGCCTGGACTCTTTAGGCTAATTTTACGTCTGTTCTGTCTTAACTGTGCTTTGGTCATCTTGATTAAACATATGAAATTAGCCATAAAATTAACCAGGTGAGCATCAATTTGCATATCAATTTGCTCACTTTACTCTTAGCTGAATGTGAATGTGTTGTTTCATCCTTGTCATCAACAAATTGTATTAATTGACTGAGAGAGGTTTATTTCTTTACGTTCCGGTCTCATAAGAAGCTTTCACTAACATTTTCTTCACACTGCAATCTCAGAGATCTATTCAGGAGTTACTGAATTGCATTCATGGGTTACCTCTGAGAAAGCAGAGGGCTTTGCTCCCCAGCCGTGTGGGTCACATTCCTGTTGGGGTGGATATGGAGGGGCAGGTCTGTCAGCAGGTTACAAATTAGCACCTCCAAATTAGCTGCTGCTCCTGGCTCCTCAGGGACCTGGAGGGGGATTGGGCCGAGGTGTCACGGAGCCGGGGAGCCCAAGCCTGTGCTGCCACCTCATGTGGCTGTTGGATGCCAGGATGGCCCTGCAGTTTGGGAGGTGTTGGAGAAGAACCTGTGCTCTGTGAGGAGAGGGGCAGTGCCTGGCCACCAGCCCGGCTGTCCCCGGGGGCTCTGAGGCAAAGGGAACAAGCTTCAGACTGGCTTCCCTCCCGAATTTATTTAGGGAGAAGGCAGCAGGCTGCGATAGTGGAGGGGGAGAGGGGAAAAGATGCTCCTCCTGGAGAGGCAGTGCTTGTGTGACCTGCAGGGAACACCACAGGTGCCCTACAGAGCAGTGCTGTCTGCCCTGTTGATGAGCTTCTGCTTTACAAGGGATGAGCTTTCACTGTGCTTTTCAGGTAAGAAGTGGATTGTACGCATGCCAAGATAATATAAAGTAGGATTTTTAAGTAATTTTTTTATTACCTAGGTATCCTTGTAACTGCTAAGAATTTGGATTAGTATCAAACCTATGTATGCAGGGATTTCTTTTCTAAAACAAACAAACAAACCACAAAATAAAACCCAACAGCCCTCCCCGCATGGTTCCTGATGACTGGAATTCCTTCTCAAATCAGCAGTAATTTTGTCAAATTATTGAACCACAAAGCTTAACTTATCAAGTACATGTAGGGCCAAGTGCAGCGCTTTAGTATGTCCATTCTATACCGAGTTAAAGAGTTGCTCAGAGGTTTAATTCAACCAGAGAAATATTTGCTAAGCTTACCCCACTTGTGCTGGGTTTTTTATCTGTTATCTCAACACTTGGCATTTGTCAGACTGATTGCTAGGGAGTGATGCTTTCTTTCTATGCTTCTCTCTTCTAACTTATGAGCCAACAGAACAAAATTCTATTTTATTATTAGCAAAGGGAACTAAAGCTCCAGCTAACCTGATTTCTTTTTTCTGTGGCCACCTTTCTTTTCTGGCTGCCCCCAAAAGGGATCCCAGTTTGAACGGCATGTTTGGGAGAAAGTGTAGCTGGAGAGTTCCAAGTCAGCATTTCACAGAAATTCAGCATCCCTGCTCCCCAGGAGATGGACTGAAGCATCTCTCATAACGTACCCGAACTCATGGCAGTAAGAGGGATTGTTATCTAGGAACATCTGAATTTCAGGTACAGAATCCGTAACTGCCAACTGACTTCTTTGAGATGACTTTTGCCAGCCTTGGCTGAAGACTTCCTTGAAGTAGTTTTTTATTAAAAACTCACTAGGAATGTGGTTTGGAAAAAGCAAGATCTTGTTTTCACTAGCCTGCAAATCTTCACAGTTCCTCAGCAATTTTCATAACACTTTTCCTTTCTCTTCTCCGCATTGTCATGGCTGTTTGCTGCAGTGATTGAGTTTTCTTAACTGTCAGAACAATGTCAAGACAATGTGAAGACAGTGTCAAGGCAAATATAGAAGGGTGACAGTGTGAAGGAGGGAAAGAGAAAAGAGCTGTCAGTACTCAGAGTGCTCTGTGGAGAAAATATTTCCATGATAAAACCATTGTCACCATGCGCCGAGCGGGAGAGAACAAAGTGGAGGTAATTAAGTTACTGCGCTGTGAACATGTCTGGATGACAACTTGGAGTTAAAGAACTTAAAAAAGCAGTTTGTGAGAATGTCTTTTGCCCATAACTCTTGTCCCGTATCATCTCCTAGATGATGCTCCCTAATACTTTTTTCCTCTTTCTAAGCAGTGTACCTCAGGGAGGAAAGATACTGCATTGCCCACCGAGGGGAAGGTGAAGGGTTTTCCCACTTCATGAAATCGCAAGACACTTTATTGGGTGTCATGAGACGAGACCTCTGCTTGGGGATAGTCAGCACTGAAAAGTGCTGAGTGCCCTGCTCCCAAATCAGTGCAGAGGTAAGGCACAATTTACCTCCACGGTGTATTTTTTTTTCTGAAATATCCCTGGAAAGGTGACGCATTGTCACAAGGATGAACAAAGTACAGATGTGCAGCTCATGTGGGGCTAAATTCTGGCACCAAAGCCCTGTACTGCACTACATCTCTAGCGAAGGCTTGTGCAGAGTGAGCGCTAACCTTTAGAACAGTTTTCGGGTTTTGAAATGAGGCACTGGTCTATGGCAGCGAGTCTGTGAGTGTGGTCTTTGTGCATGTGCTGTTCCTTCCTCCTCAGCCTTAGAGGTGCGGAGAATGAAAGGGTTTTCTACTATTTCTGTTCTGTTTCTGGACATCAGGATAATCAGATATAAGAGGGTTTAGATGGACGTTTGTCAATAGAATTGCAGTTCTGGAAAAATAAATACCCTGTTGTCAATGATTTCTAAATAACATTATAAATCCCACTGGAGAGGTTTAAGAAAAATGAGTTTGTAAATAGTTCCATAAACCCCACAAAATATTTCAGGGGTTGTATTTTCAGGTACAAGAATTAAGTGTTAACTATTCAAAATTGAGAAGGCCAAGTATTTTCCACATATTGCATTAACATATTTATTATAATTTATTTTAAGGAAGTAAGTTGAATAGTTAACACATTTTCCTACTTGTTGCATATTAAATAACTGAACCATAAAAATGCTTGCTTTTCTGCCATTATTCTGTTGCTGGGTTATGCTTATTTGCAATTCATGACAGCATTAAATAGAAAAGCATCCAGCCTGGGTGACCCGTTGAGATGAACTGCAAATTTTATCAGCCCCAGCTACAGCAGCAATGCTCAGAGGAATATGGGTTATTCCTTATATGTTCAAAGTCTAGGTTATATATCACTGCAGGTTGACTTTTCCCCCTTGCCCAGTTAAGGTTTTTTAACCTGAAAATAGTCTGCCATTTTGGATTGAGCATCATCTGGAGAAGAGTGTGTTTCTTGCCTGGGGCTCAGATGCCTCCTCCCATTAGTGTTCACACCTCAGCCATCGTGTGCCTCTAGTAAGCGCTGGATCTCTCCAATCCTCACAAAGGAAGGGCTGTGGGATGGCGAGTGAGTGACCTGATCCTTTCAAGAGGCAGCTAAGAGTCATCAAATAAGAGAAGTGATATGTAAATTCTTACAGTTAGCAATGGAAATTGCACATGCAAAAAGTGCCTCCATTTGTTATAAGAGTGAATAAGCAATAATGCCGTTTTTAAAAAAGAAATGCTTGCCATATTACAGATCTCTCAGGCACAAGAACAATCTGGCAAACTGTGTGTCCTCCCCCTAATACATAACTATATTAATATGTGTGTATAACATATGAAGGGAGAAACACAAGATCTAAATTTAGTGATTTGAACAGGGAGATCACTCGGATTGTGTTCACAGCTCTCTCACTGCAGGCAAGGTATTCACCTTGCCCTTCTCAGCTCAGCATTCTCACCTATAAAACTGTCATGTGCCTCCTTGCAGGCTCTGAGGCCCAATCTGCTTATGTGTTGCAAAACATGCAAAATACCTCACGAGGAAAAAGCTGAAATTATTTTCATGGCAGAAATTTTCTCTGCACATTTGCAAGGAAGAGAAAGAATCTAAAAGAAGTCTGTTCCTCCACACTTGTGTGACTGCTGGCTTTGGGCACGGCCACACCTTTAAGGGTAACTTTAAAGTCAGCAAACGTCTTTGAGAGAGTCTAAACTGATGTCTAAACTCAAACTCAATGTACAAGTGTAAGTGCAGGGAGGACAAATGAATTTTACAAGGTGAAATGCTGGACTGACCTTGAACATGAAAGCAGAGCCCTCGGTATTAGCACAGAAAAATGTTAGATTCCAAGACTTCACTTGAGAAGCAGAACTAATTAGAGAAGATTAACAGAAATGAGGCATGTAATAGCTGGAATAGGGCATGACTGCAGTTTGAAAGGCTGAATCACTGGACCTCTCACTGAGGTCAAGATCTTAAAAACACTAGACCTTTTTTAAAGGCAAGTGACAAGTTTTACAGATGTCCCTGTGGTAGCTGAACATTCATTATAGAATTCGAGCTCTGTTCTGCACACAGGAGTTTCCTCTGTGTTAAGACTGTTTTCATCCTTGATGTCTGGATACGTTTCTGAGTGTGGGGTCTTATTCAGGGCCACATTCACATTCCTACTGCTTTGCAGGGGGTCCTGAAGAGATAGTAACCGAGTCTGCACTACAGTGGTAACAGTGGAGACTTTTTCTTTGTTGGTTTTTTTTTTTTTTCAATTAATCTAGTAACTGATTTTTTGTTTGGGGTTTTTCATTTGTTGGTTTGGTTTTTTTTCAAAAGGAGTCTGAAATATACGTTGCAGTCTTTTTCCTCATACTTTCCACTTCACAGTTTTTCCTGTCACTAACCAGCTTCCAACAAACTCCAAAGACCTTTTATTACTGAACAGTAAAAAATGTGTCAGAATTGGTGGGACGGCACTTCCGATACACTCCCTGGAGTGACTGCTCTGCCAGCATTGTAGTAATGGGCTCAGCTAACATCCAAGTGGTTCACGTGGAACAGAAAGGCTTGGAAGGGACTACTGGTGATCATCTAGTCCAAGCCACTGCATCAACTAAAGCAGGAAGCTCAGCACCCATTGCCTATGATGCGACTACTTCTCGGAACTTTCTGTAATGATGTAGTACAAATTTCCCAATTTTGGAAAGCCAGGTTTACTGTAAGCATGTATAACTACATGCCTGTGGTTAATGGAAGTGGTGGTGCTCATCAGGGAGTGCAGAAAAGAAGCAGTCACCCATGAAGACCCAGAATTCTTCAGGCCGATTCAGAGCCCTGGCATAAAAGACGTGCAGGTTTAAAAGACAGGAAAATCCATCTCTCAGCTCTCTCTGGGTGTTTGCAGTTATGCTAATAAAAGTCAGGAAAGGGTTCCCCTGTCTGCAGAAATGTTGACACAGTATGTCTGAAACTGAAGCCCAATTAAACAGCGTTGGCACGTTGTTGTGTGAGTGCCCTCTAGAACATGTTTCTGTGTTCGCCCAAAGAAGAAGCTGTGCAATTCAAGATGCAAACACATTTCTGATGCTGCTTATCTGTTGCACAAAAATCTCAGTAAGTGTGATAACAGTCTCCCTTTGCTTCTAGGAGTATTGAAGAATGCAGTCCCCTCAAAGTTTAGTTTAAGAGCTGGCTTGTAACAAGCGGAGTAATTGTTTGCCAGCCAATCAAGGTATCAATCTCAAACTCTCAAATATCTCAAAGGAACATCATTCTCCATCTCCTTGAAAAGAAACCATTCTTGATTACAGCCCCTAACTTCCTGGTTTCATAAGGAAAGCCATGCTGGTCCTTGCTGGGCGTAACACAGCATCTTCACTGCAATGAAGCAACTGACTTAGAAAGTTAAACCAGAAACAATAAAACTGAAATCATCTCTGCTCAAGGTTCCTTGTGGAACAGCAGAAATACATACAACATATGCCTGTGTGACTGCAGCAAAACTATTGCCAGCTTGGAGGTGTTGGCTGGGCATACAGGAGGGCCACTGTAGGGTATTTTCTTTGGTCCCCAGGCAATGAGAACACTTACAGAGATCTCTGGGAACACAAAGTGCCTGCATCAATCTGTGGGCAATTCCCCAGACAAAATGAAGTGTGGAGTGTTTATGGCTTTAAGGCTGTAATAGAAGTGCTGTAAAAATAGATCTGAGTTCGTTCTGCTGTGTGGGGAGAACTACATTTCTCCCTTTTTTACTCCTTTCTGTCACTTGTCAGATCATTAGGTCAGACCGTTTGCTGGAAAGACTTTTCTATCCAGAGCCTTCAAAGGTGTTCAGTGCCAATCCTTTCGTCTCCTGTTTAATTCCATTAAAGTTTTGCTCCAAACACCTCTCAGTCTTGTCGCTTCCCTACTGTGGAAAATGGTGGAAGTTCCAAGTTGCCCACTTGTTTTTTGGGAAACACAATGTTCTCTGGAAACAGCCTTTTGAATGTGAAAATGGCAATTGATTTTAGTAACTTTAATCTTCTTGCACTTTTCCACGAGCTCCAAAATGGGAAGATGTTAGACTAAATTGAATCAGACATTCAAGACATACTCAAGAGAAAACAGAACAGATAGTTCTTGTTATATCAAACAGAGGGCATTTTTACATGGACTGAGGCTTGCAAAATGTTCAGTACCATTAGTGTTACAAACTGAATTACGAATGTCAGCTGTATTTAATGAGAGAGAAGGGATGGGTTTAGCTAGAAAGGCTGAATTGGTGGGTCCTACATAATGACGGCCAAGCATTTGCTTTTTGCATCTGCATTGTAGAGGCACCTGTTTGCATTCTGCTCCAAAAAAATATACAGATAAGGATCAAAAAGGCTTGGATTATCATTCCACAAACACATTTTTCATATTTCCCTACATTTTGTGGTAGGAATCACTGGAGGCTAGCTTTCAGAATTCCTTTAAGATTGAACAGGGAAAAGAAGAGCTTACAAGGGCCTTGCACATTTTTCATCCCATTTAATAGCTCTGATGCAACCTCTGATACATCAGTGTCGCTCTCTGGCTTCTTCTCACTGGCATTGCAAGTTTCTTTGGTTATGAAGCCTCTGTTTGCTTATTTTACAAGATTGGTGCCCTCTCTCTCTGTATCTTATTTATGAGGTTATCAAAGGAAATTAAGGTGCTGTTGGAGAAGAGCAGGCACAGTCAGGATTTCTTTACACCGTGTCAGACCTCAGTAGTGTTTTTGCCTTTCTATATAGCCAGCACACCCTTCCTGCAGCAGAGGTGGCTGATGCCCAAGGATCAGCAGGGTGATGTGTATTAGTTCAGACACACTCTCAGGGTCTCTCTTTCCAGCTGTTGGGAGGGTGGTGAGTTATCCTGCAGACTCTTCACTGCAGATAACAGAGCCTGATCTCTTCTTTCAGCTGTGTGGACACTCACTGTGTTCAGACTCGGGGATGGTTTGCCATACCGGCAGCAGTATCACAGCTGCTTTTGAAGTACCTACAAATTGTCACAAAGCTTAGCTAAACACGTCTGAAGCTACTGCTGTATACAGATGTCTTTTCAAGGCTACATTATTACAGTGAGAGTTTTGGGTTCCCTGCTGTGAGTAATCTGTCAGTGCAGGTTACTTAAATTGCAGTTGCTTGGATCCTTGCGGACTGATGACTGTCTATCTCTCTGAGTCCTTGCTTTGGCTTCCTGTCAAATTACGTTGTTTTCAAAGTCCTCTAGCTCACATTCAAAGAAAGAAAGAAATGTGTCACAGTCAAATTCAGAGCTAGGGCCCTCCTTGTGGAAGAAAGAGCTAATGAAGTGTTCTGTATCGTCCCTGCTGGAAACCCCAACGAGGGAGGCTGGAACTGTCAAGGGAAGAGTGTGGCCAGTGTATACTGCCTCTTACGCTGCCTATAGCCTCCCTGGCAGCCTGCATGTGAATTAGAGCATCTCTGGCCTTGATTGCAGAGGACAGTCAGGCTTTGGTAGCACCATAGTGTAGGAACATAGTTGTACCTCTCAAAAACCTCAGCAAAGGAACTGTCAGGCCATTGTGTCCATGGCTGAGCTCTAAGGGAGGGGTACAAAGTTTTGTTTGTTTACCCAGAGCCTTGACCTCAATCACTGTGATTGAGGGCACTTTGAAGGACTGTGTCCTGTCTGCAAACCCCCTGACTAATGCAGTTAAAGATGCTTTGTCTGTCTCATTATTCAAGGAAAAGTTTAAGGGACTAGGCTGGCAGTATGCTCAGCCTTGGGCAGGCAAGCAAGAGGAGTAAAAAGAAGCAAGGAGTTTCTCCTCCTGCCCCCCAGCATCGAGCCAGGCCACAATTACTGAGGCACAGCATTTCCCAGCACAGAAGGATGCACCAGGCAAGTGCCCCGATCCTCAGCTGCTGGAGCGGGGACGCTGTGTGTAACGGGTTAGCAGCCCGTGCCCCTTTTCTACCCACAGAAATATTTAGCCCTTGAAATACTCTGATTTCTGTCCCCGCTGATAAGATTCCAGGCAGGCAGAAGCTGCCCTAACCCTGAAGTTGCAGCAGCCTTGCTTTGTTGATGCCTGGAGAGGGACGTTTCGCCGGGCCTGGAGGAGCCCTGCAGAGCTGCAGTGGCAGCTGCGTGGTGCCCGCCGAGAGGCCCTGTCAGCTGCAGTCTGTGTCAAAAGATGGAAGCAGCTTCCTGTTGACCCATTTTATGGGTGAGTAAGATATAATCAATATAAAGTAAACATAAGACTCTCATTGGAAAAGGGTTTATCTGGGCTGTTGGGTTTTTTTGCTGTTTGCTGGTGTGAGAGGGCTTTCATACGATATGGCACTGGGAATGGCTGAGGAAACAGAGAAGTACAGTGAGAACCGGCGAAACGTGTCAGTCCCTAAAACCAGCAAATTAATCTGTAATATCAATCTAGAAAATAATATGTATCACTTATCTCCTTGCTGCCTACCGTCTGTGACTCCAGATGAGTCAATTAGTTTTAAAAGCTTCCCTTAGAAAATGTAAATATCAGGACCTTTTTTCCATTTTTGGGCCATCACAAAGAGCAAAGGGAATACTCGAGGTTGCCTGGAGATTGAGGCATTGTCTAAAAGATTTTCTTAATGCTGGGATGTGAATTATAAAAACAAACCCAAAAGTAGAAGTATCCCTGGGAGGTCTTTGGCTGCAAACCCCTGTAGGCAGGATCAAAGGCACTTAGGTTGCTATTTCTTTAACTTATTTATTAGAGAGAGTTAAGTAACATGGACTGAGACATATTTATTTATTGCTTTGTCGCTGGCTGGAGATATATATACACACATATATTTAAACCTTGCTATTTCATAAATAAGTGATTTTTGCTGCCATCAAAATAAAATGTTAAACTTCTCTTAGATGAGGCAGAAGAAGCAGAATGAAGACTCCTACTCTGATGTTAATTTGTTGCACTGCATCCAGAATGGCCAGTTAGAACAGTTTCCTGGGAATCTACTGCTATTTGTTATTGTGCAGAAAGTTCCAGTCTTGCATTGCCTTTTTATATGAAGTGAGAAGCTGGCAGGTTCAGCAGGCAATCCATACTTTTCATTCCTTTTCAGGTTTCTGACTACGAAAATTTTGATATTGATAATCCATTCATGAATTACATTTTCTTGCATCATACTGCCAACATATCAAGTATGCTCAAAATGCAAGGAAAAATATAAGTGATTTCACTCCAAAAGCCAGAAATCAAACTACATGATCTCTAGCATGGGGGTGCTATCTGTCCTCATTGTAACGAGTACCTTCCATTGCCAAAATGCTTATTTTAAGTCTAGGGTACCAAAAAATAAGAGTAGGTTCTTGATGTCTCAAAGAATGAGAGTAAATTACTTTCTCATTGAAATTTAGGAAACAACTCCGTTGTTGCTGCAACACACTGGGGGCTGGGCTCAGGGTTGCCTTTGTTTTGCCCAGCAGGTATTCCCCAGCTGTGCAGAAGGGAAGGGAGCCATCTGCTCACCCTGCCCAAGAGCCGTGCCTGAGCTGCCCTGGAGCCTCAGTGCCACCACAACCCTTGGGGCAAGTCCCCACCTGTGCCTCTCTGGGGCTCTGTCCCCTGAGATCTTCACAGATCACCCCTAAGGTGGTGTTGACTGCCTGCGGTCTGTGCAGCACCAGCTGTGAGACAGCAGTCTAGACAGTCTCTGGCAGATATTTATCTAACCCATTCATTAAAAAGTTCTGATATAGAGTCTTAATTACCCTTCAGTTGGGAAAGTTCACACAAATCTTCCCTGATGTACGTGGAATCTATTATTTTCCAGAGCCTGCCCTCCTAGAGGTCACAGGGAGCAACTGATCTCATCGCCATCCTTGATTGCCGTTCTCCTTTGTGGAGGTAAGACTGTAATCATGTCTTCCCTCAGGCTTCTGTTCCTGTGACCCTTTCTCAGAGGGCACATCTTTCTAAATGTCTTTCTATTTTTGCTGTCCCTTTCCAGCATTTTCCTAATTGCCTCTCTCTTGCTCACAGCAGCACTCAAAACTGGATACAGCCAGTACTGAACAGTGGTTTGATTGCTCTCCTGTGTCTTACATGTCATTTTACTGTCAACACATAACAGCAAAATATTTGCCTTGCCCTGTAACTTTTCAGTGGGGAAGTACACAATTTGGCCATCAAAATTTGAGCATTCTCTAAACAGCACTGAGTTGTTTTTTTTCTGAGCTTCCTCTAGCAGAGAGGAAAAGGTGTAGAGATTTGCACAAGGAAAAGGCTCCCTAGGTGCTTTAGGTTTACCAAAGTAACACAGGGAGAACAAAAAACTGTGGATAGATAGATAGGTAGATAGATAGATAGATGGATAGATAGATATGTAAACTTTGTGTGGGGACACCTTTCAAAGGTTTATGTATATATTAAAACATTGGGTTTATATCCTCTGCTTGTATGAAACACTTCAGCATCAGTTTCTCCAGTACACTATGGCGGATACAGGATAACACAACAGGATAACGTAATGGGATAACAGCGTTTCAAGATCCGTGTGAGGTCTGTGCTGCTGGTTAAGCATGAATGATAAAACACCCTTTTCCACAACCTCCTTTCTTGCCCATCAGACTCTTTCCTAATAGATCATTAGTCACAAACAACACCTGCTTGCAGACTGATCAGTGCTCTTGCTGCAGAATTCCCATTTTGTCCCGTGACTGTGAACACATCATTCAGTGGTTTGCTCTGTGTTGCCAAAATCACTGTCATTCGAGGGCTACATTTTTGCAGAAGCTGATTTCTTGCACTATAATTTCTGAATGACTGAACAGGATGTGGGGAAAGGTTTGACCTCCAGAGGTTCTCAGTGGTGACAGTTCCCAAGTTACAGAGCACACAGCAGAGAGGGGGTCTGTAACCTGCCATCCTTACTCTGCTCATGGAATGGTAGGTGTAGCACCCTGAGGATGACTTGTAAGGACTTGAACTGAGAGGCTCAGATACTGTTATGGTTGGGGTGCTCTTAATGTCACTTTTACACATTTATCTTGCAGAAGTTACTGCCTTTTTTAAAAGTTACAGGGCTACTAGTTTTCATTCTTCAGATTTCATTTCATTCCAGAGATGGAGATGTTATCCATAACAAAATAGGTAAATGAAAAGGAAAAAAAAAACAACCCAGCACCATTGCAACTGGGTCTAGAAGCTGTTGCTTTTAGCTTACTGAAGATGGTGGCAGACATCTGAAGGATGTTTCATTTTTGCTGTGCTCCAGATGCAACGTGTGACAGCCAGGAGGGAGGCAGGGCTGCTGGTGCCTGTGCTCAGAGGCTGCTGAGTGCAGCTCTGACAGGCTCAGCTCCACGGAGGGCTAATGAGGAGCTGCCGAGTGGGCTGTGAACTCATCAAACCACACTAACAAGATTTTGCTGGAAATCTCCTTACATCATCCGAGTGTGCATGAGGGATGAGCAGTGTGAGCAAAACCACAAATCTCTTTATAAGCAGAGCTTTATTCCTAACACAGTAATTAAGCAGTAATTAGAAGTTTCGTGAGTAATGGGAATAGTTGTGGGAAATTAAGAATTCTTGTCCACGGGGAAAAATTGGATAGTGCCAGCATCTCAGAGGGGTGGAAAAAGGCTGCAAGTAAAGCTCAGATATTTTGCTCATATTAACAGCAATCCCAAATGAATTTCCATTCTTAATTTATGAACATTTGAACAACTTACAAAGCATTTATTTTTGAAGTAAATAATAATTTTTTTCAGCTCTGCTGAAAGGTCACTAAAGTGGAGAAAAATATAATCACGGAATTGTTTGGGTTGGAGATGACCTTAAAGATCATCTAGTTTGAACCCCCCTGCTGTGGGCAGGGACAACTTCCACTAGACCAGGCCTTGAACAGTTTCAGAGATGGGGCATCCACAGCTTATCTGGGCAATAGTTTTGACCTTAAAATATTATTTTTCTGAATTTTTGCCAAAAGAAAGACATTTCTGCAGTAGTGATAGATAATCCATTGTAAAACTTGTTAGAAAGAAAAAAGGAAATATCAGTACTTGGATGTTGAATTAAAAGATTCTGAATTCTGATTCTGTCTTGACTTCAGACAGAATCACTTCCAAAACTGATATGTAAATATACCTGTATTTATCATCATTTCTCTTCCTTTATTTCACAAGCAACTCTCTGCCCACAGTGTCACGCTTGTAATTCCTGTTAGACAATAGTAAGGCAGCAATGAGTTATCAGTGTTGTTGTTATCAGTGATGTTGTTATCAGTGTTGCATTTGGGACGTGCTTCCTGTCAACTGTTGTACATAATGGTTCATGGTCCCTCCTCACACAGAGCTGGGCATCTCTCAATGGCCCCAGATTCATTTTCTGTGAGTAGTTCATTTGGTATGATTTGTAGAAACAAATTATGTTCACAAAATGCCATATAAACCCAGCTTGCATTGAATGCTTGCATACAGTGTTCGTGGCTTCAAAATACTATTTATTTTCCAAATGGTCAAGAATAAATAGTTATAAGGAACATCCTGCCTTTAAGCAGGACCTAAGATGAGAATCCTTTGGGGAAGACGAGTCCAGTAAATTGATTCTAAAAACATAATGGCTGATACAACTTTTATAAATATCATCAATCACCTCTGTTCCATTTTGTCCTCAGCTTTTCTATCTTGGTCTTTCTCAGCTTTAATTTTTAAGTGGGAAAGTAATTGCAGTCAATTCTTCTGCTTCTATTTCTGTCTCATATGTTCACAGTTATGTTTTTATTGACAGAAACTGTTAGCTGTCTCAAATGGTGTACAAACCTTCTAAAGAGAAAATACCTGTTGAGACCGTGAAATACACAGCACTGATAGATAGAGAGTTGGTCCTGAGCCTGATTCTGGCTCCCGATGCAGCTGCTCCATCCTGGTATATCAATTTGTATCACATCATTTTGCAGCAGCCACAGCTCTACCTGAGAAAGTGAGTCCTCCAAGACTGAAAAGCCCCTTGCTTGAGACTGGCCATATGGCCATAACCCAGAGAAAACCCGTGCCACATCTGAGGTGCCATCCCAGTTAACTGGGCTGAGGAAAAGGCACAAAATGACATACAATTACTGTTCTCGCCTTTGGCATCCTGCATTGAGCAAAGCTCACCCAAGGTGAAAGCCAAAACTTGTATTTATCTTCTTTCTTTAAACTGATTCTTAGGAGCTTTTTTTCTTGTCGACTTCCTAGCAATGAGTTTTTTGTGCACGATGTTTTTAATGTGACTTTAATTTATAAGAACTTAACTTTTAATTCCCTTTCCCAAAGCTTTTATATTTTGTTCTGATTTGCCTGCCTCATGTATAAATGAAATTTTCTTAACTAACACTGCTCCTATTACTTTCTTTTACTTAGATATCAGACTCTGTCTTAGGGACTTTCTGGTGATTCATCCTACAGGATGTAGACTTTGAAAATTGCTTTGTGAAAGATAAAGGTCCAGTCTTTTTTTTTTTTTTTTNTTTTTTTTAGGATATGTTCTGTTGTGAGTTAATTTAGAAAAAGCACTTTGGCTTCCCTGATTCACATCAGTACATCCCAAAAAAAAAAAAATTATCAGCCATAACATAGAATGTTGTTTCTATGGCATTCTGTATTTTTCTTATATCTTCAAGTGTGGGATTTTTTTTTTTTTTTTCAGTGCTGGTTGATCCAACTGCATCTGTTTGCTTTTTAGTCTTTAATTTATGTTGGGCTGTAAACTGTCCAAGTAACAATTTGAGTGATGCAGCAACAGAAGGTGACCCAGATTACACAACACTGTACGCTAATGCCAAGTCGTCTTGTTTAATGGCAGCTGCTCAAAGCTTTGTGTTATTGCTATTCACATGCAACAGACACAAATCAAACAGCCTCCTCAGGCACACATCCCGCAGATCTTCATTTTAAACATGTTCAGGAGCTGCTGCTTTTCATACACACGCAGCAGCCTCACCAGCTGAGGCCATTTAGCCTCCTTGGCTTGTATTTACTCTCAGCCATCTGACACAATTATCAAGGAAACCCATTGTGACTTCCACTATTTTGCACACTTCTGTTTATGTGGAAGTTTGCCGAGAACATTTTTTCTCTATAAAAGTAGCTGGACTTTCATGCTCCCTCATAATGGACCTATTTTACAACACCAAATGCATCACAATTGTTTAATAACTGCTTTCTCTAGAGGCTGTAGTTAAAAAAGTATATATAATAAAGCAGAAAAATGTAACAGTTTAAGCAGAGGATAGATTAGTCTAGACTTCAATCAGAAAGGTTTAGATTTACTGAATGAGTGGTATCAAAAAGCAGACTTTATAGGTACAGTTTTAGCAGAATAACTTATTGCTGTACCTTAAATATGCGAAGCAACAAAATGCTTTCATTCCTTATTTAGTAAAAAAAAAAAGTTGAAGCATGGAGATCAGGAAAGCTATCAGGCAACGAGTTCATACAACTTAGTTTCATGGACCAAATCTTTCTGGCATCTCCATCAAATTTTTAAAGCCTTCTGACAACACAAGCTTTCTGCTGGAAGTGCATGTCTAACCATCTCCCCAGAGGACATGTCAGAACAATAAGAAAAAGTGCAAATCTTACTTTTTAAATGGATGAGCAGCAAAAAACTGAGGTAGAAGATGAGTAGAGAGTTAATTCTTGAATGAGCCATATTCATCTTGATAGGACATCCTCCGCCGAGTTGCCTGTTGTCCAAAGGGCTGGTGCTGATCCTCACTGCTTTCTCCTCATGTCTGAAGCTAAGGGCGCACCCGGGGCACCCAGCCCCCTACGAGCCATCTCTGCCCGTGCCCCTCATCAGCCTGCTCCCTGCAAACCTGCAGACTTTGATTCAAAAGGCAGTTGTGCTTGGTAAGGTTTTACTTCGGCAGGTCCGAGTGATTTTTCAAACCCGGTGCAGATTTGTCTGGGAGCCGGACCGGAGTCTTTCCCCGGCTGTGTGCTGGGGACGGCGCGGGCAGTGGTGCGCTCTGCTCCGCTCTGCTCCGCTCCGCTCCGCTCTGCTCTGCTCTGCCTGGCTGCCCCCGCACCGCAGCCACCGCTCAGCGCTCGGAGCGCCCAAACCTGATCGCTCATTGTCTGCCACCAAACCCCGGCTGCACGGCACTCCTCCTAATCCACCCTGCGAGCACTTGGCGTTTTCTTGCACAGCCAGCTCACAAACACTTTTCTGCTTTCGGAGTTTTTCTGGTATCTTACACCATTAGCACATGAAGTGAAAAGATGAAACATCCCCATTCTCAGTCTTGTTAGATATTAGTTAGATATTAGCCTGTTCTCTTCCTCAATATTTGTTTGTTTTGTTGGTGTTGTTTACACTGGATTCACTAAAAAGCACACTCCTGGCAGCTGGCACAGGACCTCTGAGCTTCATCAAGGTTGTGTTACAATCTTGGACTGCCCATGGAGGAACCAGTCACTTACAGGACCAGGAGGTGTCATAGCAGGATCAATAAGAGAAGGGGATGGCAGAAGGGGCTGGACTCCATTTGTTTTTAGCCAGGGCTGGTATTAAACAGCTGTGGCTGGTGCAGGTGCCATCAGCCTGCCCGTGCTCGGGGAGGCCTCCCCAGCTGCCACAGCAGCTCCTCACCCCTGCACGGCACAGAAATGTCCTGTTTGTGCTCAGCGTTGTCTCAGTGTGCAGTGCCTCATCCACGGATCACAACTTTGTTCACAGATAAAATCCTTGTCCTGGTCTAGCAGAAGGGAAAGCGAGGGCAGGCAGCAGCAGCAGTCCCAGGAGCTGTATTCATCCCGTGATCCAGTACAAGCTCTGGCCCTCTGGCACCTCACACACCCAGTTTGTGTGTCCGCTGTGGGGAAGCTGTGCCACAGCGATGGTTGCCACAGTGCCATTCTGGCTCTGAGGCCAAGGCAGAGATGAGCTGCCTGTTTGGCAGTGAATCTCCTCCTTCCATCACCTTCACCTCTGCCAATCCTCCTGGGCCTTGGCTCTTGGCACTTGCCCTCCTTGCCTCAGTGAGAATCCAGGCATTCCCAAGCCCAGGAGCAGCCTGAAAAATCTGCCTGGTCATTGCTACGTTGTGTTGCTGTCAAACAGGTAGCACTCAATACATTTGGTGTTGTGTTTGTGCTCCCCACTTCAGCAGAATGTTAATCCCCAGTTCAGGAAGCCTTTGATAATGAGTTTAACTTCACATGTACACTTAACTGAACAAAGTACAAGCTGAAAGTCAAGCATATGCTGAAGGCCTCAGATGAGTTGGGAGCAGACTGTTGATGCCAACATGAATTCACTAAAGCTGTTTATAATAGGTAGGTACTTTCACATCACTCATTAAGCTCAGTGAACTGATTAATTTTAAAATTTCTCGTGCAGCAAAGCTCCTCCTCCTTTCCCATCCCATTCATGTGTAGCTGCACTCACCCACTGCTGAACTTGTGGCACATCTTTCCAGACCCTCTCTTCCTTCTCCTGGCACCAGCAGCTCTATCATCTGTTTCCCAGGCAGCCTCCACCCTCCCACTCCCCTGAGCCTCCCTACTCCGTTCACCAGCTCCGGTCTCTCTGATAGCGACCCAGGCTGGATTTCCTGGCCAAATGTCATGGTCTGTGAGCATTATGATGAACAGGGGTCCTAGTGCAAAGTACTTAGATAACTATCAAGTTAAATATAATTAAATGGCTAATTGTAGTTTTCAGCTCTCTCAATTTGTAATCCCCTTTCTTTTATATTTACATTTATAGTTGTTTGGATGTTTTCCTCTCCTTGCCATCTGTCTACTTAGTTTCTGTTTGAAATTATCCAGTAAGAGATGTAATCATTACAACGTGAGCATGAAAATATCACTCTGTCATTTGGGAATTCTTTTGTTGGGCTAAATTATGCAGTTTAGCTCAGTGCTGATTGCCTGCTTCAAGTGCATTATTACTTAAATTTGTCACAATATAACTTACTTAGAACAACAATATTTTCTGGACTCATATACTAGTCAATTTGAAAAAGAAATCCTGTGAGTATTCAGAAAGACAGACCCCAAATTTAAGCAAATACAAGGCTTTCAATTCTGAGGAATATATGGTAAGTACTGCAAGAAAACAGTCACATCTATTAAATCTGGATATTTTTCTGAAAAATACACAAGTACCTGTAAAGTCTGTACTCTAAGCAAACTTAGCAGTTCTCAGACATATGGATATGCCACCAACTTGAGAACTTAAATGTATTGTGTTAACACATATGCTGACATTGGAATTAAATACTCTGCCATGTAACTCTGTGGTAATTACAAAACATACAGCAAGTGTGTGAACATATCCTAGGCCTTTTGAAAGTTATTAAAATAGAATCACTTTCAGAATAGCCAAAAGAGCTGCTTTTTTTAACCTGTTTGAAACTTAGCTCTGCATTTCCCAATGCCTTTTTTCAAATGTTTCTTCTTCTTTGTGAGCTATTCATATCCCAGAATTTAATGGAGAATAAATTAAATTAACTTATCACTGCCCTAATTCCTTGAAGTTGCCTACAGGAGGAGGTTTGAATTTCTGCATGCATATCATTTGTACATGGTGAAACATAACATCTAAATGCAATTTCCATGCTTTCTCAGTAGAGCTTAGCTTTGATGAGATTCTGCAGTCATAAAAGTCAGAGGCTATGCCATTTTCCCAGGGAAAAGGGGTTTATGTTGTCATTTGCTTTCACTTAAGTGCTGCCTTTTCTGTTCTGATTGCTTCCGTGCAGTAATGACAGAGTGGTGTGGTATCAGACTACACCAGTCAGTGTCATCTCTTCTAAAACATTTTCCTGCAACTCTGTCCAACTAATTTCATTATCTACCATCTTTTGCTTCCTGCTATAAGCAGCGTTTTCAATTTTCAGATGACACCAGTACTAATTAATTGTCTGTCTTCTGCCTCGCACTGCTGGGCATGTTTTCTGATTGTTCAATGCTGCTCCAATTTAAAGTGCAATTTTTACTGACGCCATCCTGTGCCTTCTAGGTCAAATATATTCACAGGTGATTTTCCTAAGTAATTGGTACTTCTTTTCCAATGTTTTGGTAGTTTTAATGTAAGCTACAAAATGAACAAAAATTAGAATAGTTAAGTAATTCATGTAAAGTGTAAAAGATGCAAGTGGAAGATGTGACTTTACAAAATGCCTGATGCTGACTAGCCTGAAGCTTTTATTAACTCCCTTTGTTCACTGGCAAGTAAGGCACTGGTAATAGTCAGGAACAGGTGGGTGATTTCATGGAAGAGTGGAAGAGTGACTGAGCTAAAGACACCATTTGCCCTAGCGAGGTTTTGGATATGCAAAACTCACCTGGACAGTGGCCCTTTGCGAGCTGCTCACACTAGATGTGCTTTCAGCAGGTGGTCCCTTCCCACCACATATCCCTGTGATTCTCTGAATATTTAGATTTCCTGCACGAGCTCCAGCCTATATTAGCTCAGTGCCCAGTTTTGTGTACCTAATGCAGAAAGCCTCTGTAAAGTAGTCCTTGTTTTTCCCTAGGGTCTCTGATTTTCTTACTAGTATTCAGTGGTGCTTTTTGTGTACATCTTCTCTTAAGTTGTTGCTGAATTTCATCAGAGATGAAACTGGGATTCTGAATTTCACTGGTGTTCCCAGTTCACCAATGGGAGAGCTTCATTTATGAAAAACTATGGAGCATTAAAGCATGAAGTCAGTCAGGTCTGACATCATGGTTTGGGAATTCAAATACATCCTGAAGTAGTTATTAAAACCTCAGGAAGATGGAGTTTCCTAGAACAATGGACCTGACCAAATCATCCAAATCATCTTCCTGTTTATGGTACTTTATGTACCTCTTTATTAAACAGCTTATAGATAATTTTTTTTTCTTTAGCTTGTTGCACTTTGGGTAATTATGAATGGACAAACCGAGGCAATGGATAAACCAATGTGAATAAGGTGTGGCTAAAAGGTCTTGTAGATACAGAGTTGTATTGTAAGAGGAAGTTGTTTACCTCATTAACAAAGCCACTATAGATCTATTTGCATTTTAATTGGGCTCCTTGCAACAAGAACAGCTCTGCTGATTGCACTGATTTCCTGCAACACTTGCAAAGTTAACCACCCACAAAAAAACTGGGCAAGAGAGAAATGGAATCTCCTTTGGCCCATCCTTTTCCAGAGACAAATATTTTATGACTATATTTAACTTCTTAGTCTATAAATGTTACTTCTTTTGAGCCTTCTTTTCATTTTTATTAGGGTGTAAAAATATTTGAGGTTTTGGACTCTTGCTTTGCTCCTTTTATTTCTTTCTCGGCTGGAGTAAAGCGCCAAAGCACAAACTTCCAGTTCTGTCCATTTGCAGATTACTAATGATTTTATGAAACTGAAGGGCTCTATCTGGAAATGTAAAATTATTTTGCAAGACCTGCCAAGCATATTGCTTCCTTAAACGTAATACATTTTTTGAAATTATGACTACTTTGTTGATTCTCATGGTATCTAGCCACTTTCCTGCTGAGTAATGAGGGATTTCTACCTGCCAACCTAAAATACAAATTTAACCAAACATTACAGGAGCGTCAAGCTGATTTGCTCAGATATATCTAATTTTGGATGTGACAGAAATGGTGGGAGCAGTAAAAGCTGGTTTGGTTTTCATAGGAAGTCTCTCCTGAGTATTTCACACTTAGGCAGGCAAAACAAAGTGGCTGTGTAAGGCAGGACAGGATTCTCCTGGCACCTGCAGAAGTCAATAATGGGTGTGATTCGCTTATTCTTATCTTTGAGGAATTTTAGAGAAGTAACATGTTTTTAGTGCATTGTCTGTGGCTGGGAAGCAGGGAGCAGGGAAGCAAGAGGCATCACCAGGGAAGCAATTTCAGTCAGATGAATGCCAGGTCAGGCCTTGTCAATGCAGGTGAAAATTGGCAATTAGTATTCTGTACTTTGCTGCTAATGAACCATCTAATCAGGAAGTTTCTGTCTGTACCAATAAACTTCCTGGGAGTGTCAAGGTTATAGGAGTGCTTGAGAAAATGAGGCAAATCGTGTTTTTACAAAAGCTTATATTAAGATGATATAATTAATTATTATATAATTATAGTATTAAAAGCTTATAAAAAGATTATATTAAGATCTAAATGGGTTGTACATTTATTTTTCCCTCTATGCTTTTCACTTCAGCAGACTAGACATGTTAACAATCTTACAAATCCTCTTCTAATTCTCTTTCTAAATTTCCTTCAGAGTGAGGTAACTCATACTACAAACTAGAAAGACCTAAATATGAAAGTATTAGAATTAAATTGAAAATTCAAAGTGTTACAGAAGACGTAGTTGTATAGGCAAGCCACAGCTTCAAAGGTATTTGGAAAAGATTTACATAGGTTTGTAGCACCATTTCACCTGATGAATACCAAGTGGTTTCAGAAGGAATTGAGATCCAACAATTCCAGCAGGCAACAGTGTAGAGGAGAAAGAGCAAGACTGAGGAAAGCAGGATCAGTAACCAGAGATGCTTGATTTTAACACACACTTTGTACGTAAACATTTCACTTCTGGTAAACACTGTCATTGTCCTAGGGTCAGGGCAGGATGATGATTACAGTCATATGGAGAGGCTGGGAAGGAGGAGATGCTTCTAAACTGTTGTTTGAATTTTGGTCTTTGCAAATAGAGAAAGGTGACAACACACCTGGTTTCCCAGGCCAAGCGCAGGGCTGAGGGACAGGAAACTATTTCTTTCCCTGTTTTTGCTTCACTGTACTTGCAATGATAAATCATTTTGAGGTAGTGAAATTTGCAATGCAGAACACCGTAATACCCAAAAAGTAACTTTTGTAACTGGCAAATACAGAAGTTTCTTAATTTTTCATGATCTCTAATACCCCTTATAATTTTTTTTTCCCTTTTCTGTGTTCAATCATTGTATACTGAGAGTGACAAGGTTTTGAAAAGCATCTGACTATTTGGGTCTCCTGGATCTGCAGGTTTTCAGTTGAAGGATGTGACTTCCAGAAAGCGCAAAGCAAAATTTCCCTGTAGGCATCTCTGAAGTGCCTCGGTGTGGATCCTGGCAAGCACTAAATTCCTCTTGGAAATCTTGGCCCCTGTGTTAAAGTATTAGATAATATTATGGGAACAAGAAGCAGCGGTAGGTGCCCCAAAGGGATTTCAAGTTTCTGCTAAGATTGGGTAAGACAGCATTCATCTTAATGCCAATGCCTTTCTCAAAGGCTGCAGTTTTGTACTGAACTAAATCCTGAAAGTTTGTCAGTTTGAATTACATTGTTCACAAGGTAAAATGAAATATTCTGGCTTCCAAACTTGTGCTGATTTCGATTATCTCACACCTAGTTCAACCACTGGTGGTGATGCTGACCTCAGTGATGATGATGTATGTGATGTCACCATGTTCCCATGCCAGTGAAAGGAAAACATCCCCTGGCTGGAGGTGGCACAGTTTGACCTCTAAACATCATGTTGGACGTGAAAGGGGAAAGGAGGAGACATTCTACTGTAATTGACTTATATTCTTCAAGTATCCAGAAAGTCCCTCAAATCACCAGGTAGTTTGTTGCTGAACTGCATCTTAATTTTTGTGTGTGGGCAAGCTGAGATCTTTGCATATGTTGAACTTCATGCAGTGCTTTCCATTTTCCTGGATAGCAAGTCTTTTTCATGTTTTTTCTTTTTTTTTTTTTTTTAATGGCATTTTTATAGTAACTTCCTCCAATACACTGAAAGCCTGGGTGAATATGCTTGTTGTGCACGGGCAGCTGCTGAGAGGTCTGATTCTTCACACCCAGTTTTGACTTTAACACCAGCATTCACCAAACATAATTTTGTGGGACTTGGGACCAAGATTTCTAAATCTGAGAGTTTCTGAGTTTCTGGGGTACAAGAATTTCTAAGCCAGCACTTCTAATGTAATTACAATTATCAAAGAAACACGATTTTGTTGTCAGAAACTGCATCTTCAGTGCCTTGAGTGTAAGCAAGTTGTTTAAATAAGATGTGTTCACAGTAAAACCCAAGAAATCCCCACGGCAGCATGTCCTGTGTGTGTTGCAGCAGCTCCTCGTGCTGGCAGGGTAAGATTTCCTCTTAGCTTTCAACTGCACTCAGAATTGAGGATGTTAGCCACTGGTGTGACAGAGTGACATCCCCACAGCACTTTTGAGAGACTTTTAGTCCCCAGCTAAACCTATGGGCACGACTCACATGCCTGAAGAACAGCAAATGCTGAGCTCTGTCAAAAATGTAGCCCTGCAAGTTGCTAAATGAACTGTAGTCTAAAGACACAGCTCATACAGCTCACTCTTCCAAAATAAGATTAATTGGAGTGAATGAAACAGTCTCTGGCAGCATCTGACTACTGAAGAATGGATAAACATGAGCCATGTTAACCTTGACCCCCCTCGACTCCTGCAGCAGCAAAGTCAGACTTCAGTATTAATTTGATGAAGTAGATTAATATAACATGTCCTTGTACAACACTGTCTTTAAATAAGCTGGGAAACCAATAACCCACAAGAATTATACCAAATTCCATTCTGACATGGCAATCACAACTGTTCAAGAGATGGAATTCACTTTCTGAAGGCTGGGCATGCAGGATGGACAGTATTTGTTCTTCCCTCCCTAAGAAGCTCTGGAAATAACGAGTCTCATAGGCTGCACTATTTGTGCTCGCTCACTGTGACTCTCTAACAGTTCAGCATTTCTTTAGGACCATATTTTACGTGTGTCAGAAGCCACAGTGATTCTGAAAATAGGTTTTATACTTGTAATTCAAGACAGGAAGGAAAAAATTTCTATCTGGCCAAATTGATGCAAATTTTACATGTTCTGTGGCAATAATAGGTGAATTTATCCACTCACATTTATCATGAATAAAAGTAAATACAATTGTTTTGTACTGCATGCCACTTAAATGTGAGAGCTCTTTTCCGAACACTGAGCAGAAATTCAAAGTTAGACAAATCACCTTGTCTTTGAAGTGGAGCTGGCCAGAAATTTTTGAAGCCTTTCAGAAGGAAGAGGGTGAGGTTTTGTACTTTATTTCTTTGTGTGTTGTGTGTGTGTGTAGTTGTGGGGTTTTTTAAAGCATATTTTATTTAAAAATTTCTGAAAAAAATGTTTTGGCAATTTTAAAAGGTATAACCTTCTTGCTATTTTTTTTTCCCTTTGAACAAGTAAAATAATGTTAAGGTGTTTTGAATTGAAACATAAATTAAGATTCCTTCAGCCAAACCTTTCAACTAATCCAAGCCACTTCTGATATCACATATTTTCAAGGTAATAAACAAATATTAAAGATTTCAATCTGTGGTTTAGTTCAGAAAAAGAAAAATATTTTCAAAGGAGAAGAAAGCAATCTCACTCCCAGATTTACTTTGAAGTCTCTTCTCCATGTCTTGGTTCAAATAACATGCACTAGTGGAAACAGAATTTAAAAAACACTCAGAAGAAGAAAAGCAATATCAGATCTTTAGCATGTAAAGGCACCCAAGTTCCTGTCAGCCCTTTTGCCACAGAACCCAACAGCACTAAAAGCACCCATGGTTGTTGTGGCTGAGGCTGGCAAACGGTTAGGTGGCATAAAATTCAGCTACAAAAAAGGATGAACAGCTGTAACTCCTCTAGAAGGAAAGCAAGTAGCCTTTTGAAAGGTTTCAGTGCTCTATCAGTTTTGCCTAAGAAAGCAAAATTAATTCACAAACTGGTTCTCCCCCTCAGCTGTTTTGGAAATGAATGCTTCTTTCCAAAGGACATTACTCTTGGGATAGCCACAAACTACACCAGAAGAGACACGTACGAGCAATCATAATGTACTGAAATTCACTGAAAGGGCTTTAGCTCCAGTGACACCCCAGGCAGCACGTTGGTTTGGTTCATTTTTTCATTTGGGAAGGTCACTGTTACAAGGTGATTGCTATAGGATTATTTCATAGAGTTATACTTACTTTGGAATGACCACAAGAAGTTCTTCTCCTGCTACTGCATTTATACAGACATTTTACTAACTCAGTTGTCATTTAATTGTTCTTAGGTTCTTTATTTGGTTAGTATCATTCCTTAAAAATAACTTACCTGTAGCCATTTCTTGTACAAGCTGGCTGTTTATGTGCATTGGATTGCTAACAAAGCAGAATTAATTCTGTATTTCCTTAATTTTTTTGGTTAAAACACCTTTTCTGGGCTGTGTGCTTGTTTTTTTGACTGGAGGCACGTTTGTCTTGCTCCAGGTTTTTAATAGTGGCCTCAAAGCCCAATTAACTTCCTTGTGGTCTGCCTCTTGATATCAGAACCTAATTATATTTTCTTGGGAAAATGTTGTAATTACTATTCAAATGTAATTAAGAGAACAGGTAATGAATGTCACCTAAAATAAAATGGGGTCCTGAAATTCCCGCTTACACTACAGTGTTGCTCCAGAAACAGATATAATACTTTCATTATGTAATGTTTGTTTCTAACAGTTCCACGAGACTCGTAAGCTTCATAACTGCAGCCTTTCATCCTGGCTGTGAGTAAATGGGCAGCACATCACGGAACATGGAAATCCAGACAAATCAACAACAACAGTTAAAATGCTCATCTCACGCTAGAGCATCCTTCAGTTTCTGCAATTGTGTCTTTGGGGAAAAATGTGTTGGAGATTAGACATACTTTTGACTTCATAATTCAAAACAAATAGCATCTACAAATTTCATGGATAGTGATCCAGGAGGGTGCAGAATAGCATTTTAATCTCTCCTACCCCTTGAAGTACCCTGCCTCTCTAGCAGAGAGATGGAGTTTGATTCCCTGACAACTGTAACCACGTCAAGGTTCATCACAAAGGGAAGGAGAAGAGCTCTGGGAAGCCTTGATAAACACTGAGCTGATAGGCCTATCTGAGTACTTCTAGCTGTCCTTATAATTACACAGCAGATATTATCTGAAGGCACAAAGGCTTAATAGCTGCTGGTAATTTGTCAGCTTCATGTGCTAACCTTCCAACGAATTACCATCATCAGCCTTCCAATTTTTTTACCCCATTCAGAAACTTCTATGCATTATACTCTGTTTCTGACAAGTCTTCAATAGCAAATGTATTCTTTTTTCTCTTAAATAAAAGCTCCTGAGCACACTGTACACCCAGGTTTCTACATGCACGCATAGTTGTATCTCAGCCTGTGTACCAAATTCTGCTTTCTGCTGGGCAATGTAAGAAGCTTTTAAATTTGGTAATTTAAATGAACTAGCTAGTTCAGTACCTCTTCCTTGTGTCACTGCAAACAATACATTCCTGAAGACCTTGGAGGGCCACAACTAGGTGCTAACCTGAAAAAGAATGGATTTTGACACCTTAGTGCCTCATTTCTTCAACTCCAAACAATCCATGCAGTGAACTAGGCAGCTCCTCAGTAAATCAGCCTGATACTATGTCAAACATGCTCTTAAGTTTCAAAGAAGTATAAGCTAAAAACTTTCTATATCCTTGCAAGACTACTAGGTAAAAAACCTGGGATCTCACGTATGAATCAGTACAAAGCTGTCACCTTTCACGGCAGAACTCCTAACTTCAGGTTCTCTATAAACTCGGATAGATAGAGGGATCTATTAATATTACATATATAAAAAGATTAGCATTTCTAGTGTAAAATGCAACTACTTTTCTCAGGGATTAAAAATACATTAATGCTTATGGAAAGGATGGAGAGAGAGAGAGAGAGCAGAATGGCTCTTAGGTGTATTCTGTGGCCCAACAAACAGCACCAGGTCTGACGGTAATAAAGCCCCAATTACCTAATCTAGGGGAGGATAGCTGGCATCTCCTTCTACCCGATGATTTAATTTGGCCTGTCAGCCAGGGATAATTGGTTTCTGGTTGACTGAAAAAAGTGACAGTGACATCAGCTCCCTGCTACCCTCCATGACTGAAATTGTTGTTGTCTCGTACCAGGGCCTCAGCACTCAGGGGGCACCGGCAGCTTCACAGGTCTCTCACCGGGCAGTGCAATGGAAGTGCAGCAATGTAAGATACACAGAAACCTTTTCATGCTGTTTGCTCTATACATTTTCATAATGCATTTTTGAGAACCGAGATTATTTCTGTACAGGAAAGTCTGGTTATGCCTATTTTACTTGATAATTTGATAATGTTGTTGCAGTTACAATGGTCTAAGGCAATAAATAAGGCAAGATTTATTGGGAGAGGCAATACCTTTTATTAACCAGCTGATATTGCTGGAAAAATAAAGATGATTTTGAGCACATGAAGTCTTCTCAAGGTCACGTTCCCAGAGCTGGGGCACTGTTTTTATTTCCAGTGGTGACATACACCAGCTGAACTAATAAAAGATATTTCATTTCTCCCCAATTCTTGCCTTGTTTAAAGGAAAATACCTTTTTGATGCTAGTGGTGTGTTGTTGCAAAAGGTTTAATGTGCTCTGTTGAAAACATCACCCAAAACAACAGAAAATAAATCTCTTAAGTCCTTGTTTCTTCTTTACACAGCTTCAGGCAGGGGGTGTACAGCTTTCACTTACAGTAATTTTGTAGCACTGCTTAAGACTTACATCAGTAGAGGGCAGCCAGATATTTCCTCCTGTGCTATTCTCTTCGGTTCAACTTTCCTCTCACCCTCCCTCCTTTCCTCTGAGCTGCCAGGCACTAGTGGATGGGGTGGAGCAGGCACGGATGGCAGAAAAATACTCGGGAAATTTCCCTCTCCCCAAGGATTTCTTCAGTTGCCGTATTTTTCAAAGTGTGAAGGCAATGCAATGCACCTGCGAATCTACCTGTAGAGCTGGCCTAGCACTGAGTTCAGAATTAACAGACCTAGCATTTATGCTTTATTGTGACAGCAGGGAGTGTCTTGTTCCTGGCCCCTGCTGATTTCACCTCAGGGCTGCACTGAAGTGCATTATTAGCATTCCATGAGGAAATGTGTTCCGTGGAGTCTGTAGCCATACAGCTCTCTGCAACTTCCACACCGTATGAATCCCCTGGAAAAAGATGGCAATGGCCAAGATCGTTGTTATTCAACTCATGTCTGCCTACAGAGCACTCCAGAGAACAAAACCCAGGCAGAGGTGGTGTCCACCCTTCCCTGCACTGAACTTCCCAGACAGAACGAGGCAGGCTGACACAGTCAGAGAGGATCTGACCTCCTCCTCTCCACGTTTCACTTGCTGCACTTCAGAGAGGAGACAAGGGGAGAAGCCTGATCAACATGATTCATGTGTCAAACATCCATAACAGTACGGCCAGCCTCCAGCTGATTAGTGCCCCAGAGAGTCCTGAATTGAGAGACCGGGGTGGTCTTTTCATGGCCTGTGTGAAAGAATTTCTTGGCAATGGTTCCAGCAATGGACTTTATTCAGCACTGTTGGCCAGAAAACTTGTTGGAGTCTCCAGGCAATCTTATAACCCTTTCACTTCACAGCCTAATTTAAAACATTTGTGTGTATGTGGTGATTGGCAATAAAATACAGAAAAATCTCAGACTAGAGGAAGTTTAGGCTTTGTGGTTCTTCCCTAGGTCCCACCCATCACTGACACATCTGGGATACAAAAAGGAAGAATGACAGCACGGGTCATGTTTCAGCAGTGTCATGCAGCATGAACCCATGGCAAATTAGCTATAAAATTCCTAGAGAGAGAGACGTTTACCTTAACAAAAATGTTGTGGCCAAAGCAAAGGCAGCTGTTTGGAAGAGGATGTGAATGTACGTGCTACTAGATTTATAACTGGGTACTTACAGTGATCAGCTCTTAAGGAATATATTGGGAATAACTGAAATAACTCAGCCAGGTAGTAAAACTAGCATGCTATTTTTATGTAATTTTATTTTTGTTTAGTTGGCAGCTAACTGCTTAAGAGTTGATTCCCTATCTGCTCATTGTTTAAATAGTATTTGATTCAAGTATCCGTCATTTCTAGTTTCACCGTATCTCAGAAGGTAAGATTTTGAGCTGGAGAACAAGTATTTTAAGATGAAAGAACCTCCTCCAACACCAAACCTTCTTGCGCAAGGCTACTTCTTAATTTCCAACAATTCAGAACTATTTATTTGATAAATATACTGTTTTCCTGGACAAATCGAAGCAGCTGCATTTGCCAGTTCTGTACAGTCTCAACAGAAGTGAGCAAGTGCTTGTTCTTTGATTGGCGATGTATTTAATTAAAGTAAAAGTCAGCTTTTTAACTTATGTGGGATACTCTATTAACTGGCAAGAAAATGAAGTGTGAATAAGCATTGGAAAAAAAGGGATTAATATAGATAAATTTTGTCTGTACTGCTGGTACTTTGTACCAACTGCAGAAGAATTAATGCTGAAAGAACCATAATGACCTGAGATTTCAAGGACATTTTGTTTCCAGAGCATAATTATTGTGGCAATGCCAGGCATGGTAATGGATCACTTAGCACTGTACGATTTTTCTTTGAACTAAATCCTTCATGTATCATAAAATAGCAAGAGAAAAAAAAAGTGTTACCTAGGCTTGTGCTAAGTCAAGATGCCCACTGAGCTTGTATGGTTTGGCAATTAGCTGTAGATGCTTTGTAGACTGTCAAGAAACCACATTGTACTCAGCACAGAGTAAATAATATCAGCAACAACTGAAGAAAAAAATCGGGCAGTTATCTCAGGAAAAAACCCTAAACCCTTCCCTAAGCCCCCAGCAACACAGAAGAAGCTGTGCAAGTCTCAGGCCTGTCCCAGGGAGCGCTTCCCTAGCTTGGTTATGCTTTGCTGGCAAAATATCAAAAATCATCAAGGCTGTATTTTCCGTATGTATTTCACTCATGAAAACTGATGAAGCACTTGGTTCTATTCTTTCCAAATGAGGGATTTGCTATGGAAACAGTAAGACCCAAGAAGCCAATTACCCACTAATGATGTTTTTATATGCTTGCTATTCAGATTAGAGTGAAATGTAAGGCTCAGCTTAAAACTTAAAGTGCCTTGCTCTAGAACTTTCTTTTTCCATGCAAAATCATAACAGATAAACTTATCGAACAGAGAAACTTACTTATACGGTTTATGTACAGTTTAACTATGACTCTACAGAAACAAAATATGGGCATGCACAAAGAACATCCTAAAAGAGCAGATGGTTCAGAGATAAGTAGATTTTTGTCTTCAGTGCAAGAAAACCATAGTAATCTTGATTGCTCTATTTTTATTGACACCATTGTTTCACTACAGAAGTAACAACTGAATAAAAGAACTGATACTACTTAAAACATTATTTGAAATAGCTTGCTATTAAATTAATTTGATTGCAATATACTATTAAAAATGAAAAAAAAAAAGGCAACATAAAACCCCACCAAAATCAAAGCCGAAGCTAAATAATTGTAGGCGTCAAGGAAAATGCAGGTCTGTGATTACAGGCAGTGCAGCAACACTCGGGAGATAACAAATGCTTTAAGAACATTCAGTATTTTTATTGAAAAATGCGACACCTGCGAGTCACAGTTTGTTCAGTATCCATTTACAGATCATAAATACAGAATGCATGTCGTGGAATAAAGTTTAATCCTGCATTAATCCTTCTTTAAGGCTGTCAGGAAAACAAGCTCATTTTCAGTGTCACATTGTCACTGGCAATTGCTTATCTTAAGAGAGATGGAGCTGGAATGAACAGAAGGCAGCGCCTTCGATGCCTTGAGGAGCTGCGCCCCGAGCGGGTCCCCCGAGCCGAGGGGCACCCCTGGGGCTGCTCCTTTTGCCACCCGGGAAGCGCGGAAACTGGGAATTTCACAACTATTTACGCCAGGTGCTTCAAAACACTCAAGCAGGAAACAAATTCAAACTCGTGTTATTGAACGGGACTGCGGGAAGCACGAAACCCGGGAGTTTCACAAGCCCTTATGTGCACTGCTCCGAAGCAGGAGGCAGACTCGGCGGGGTATCATGGCGCAGAGCCGGTGGCAGCTCGGCCATCCCGCGTCCCTGGCGCTGTTTGAGCGAGCTCTCCTGGCTCTCGCTCGCTATTTTTACCCTCGGGGCCGCGTTCCGGCGCTGGGCCCTGCCAGGGCGCGGCCCCCTCACGGCCCCGGTCCCGCCCGCGCAGCCGCCGCGCACCGCCCCGCTCGGAAG
>VZTA01026155.1:209504-227189 GCA_013398855.1 Mohoua ochrocephala
AGGGCCGGGCCAGGCGGCCCCGGCAGGCGCCGGGCGGGGCCGGCCCGGCCCGAGGAGCAGCTGGAGTGGCTTTGCCCTGCTGGGGTGAAACAGAAAGAGAACGAGCGTCGGTGTAATAATAATAACAACAGTGCACGCCCGTCCCGGAGTGGTGCACAGGCTAAATGCGGCCGGGAGCCGAGCGAAGCCAGCCCAGCCGCCGCCTTAGAGCTAATAATAGGCAGTGTCTGCTCGCTGGCTCGCAGCAGGTTATGCCGTGGCTGAAACGCAGAGAGATTTTAGTGATTTAATAAAAGCCTCAGTTACGCAGATACATAAAACTAACGGTGAAATATAGAAAGCATTATTAAAAAGTGAAGTAATGTGCTAAGAATAATTTTTATCATAATTCTTTTGCAGAGTATGAAATTACTGTTGCATATTTTCTTAAGGTCCGGAGCAGAACTCAGTCTTCACAGGAATTCTTTGCTGATCACCTATGAAGCTCCTGATCCTGAAGTTGCACTTTTGCAATGAAGAAAAGGAGACGGCTCGCTGCAAGTCTAAATGAAAAGGTTCATCTTGGCCATGAGAAAGATACTTCAGAACAGATTCTTGTAGTGGACTGTGCACAAGAAATTGTCTCCAAGTCTGCAGAAATAGCTCCTGCAGATCAGCTTGAATCTTCCCAAGAACTTTCACCGTCACCAGAACAAAGAAAGCTCCTAAGCTCATTGCAATATAACAAAAATCTGCTTAAATATTTAAATGACGATAGACAGAAACATCCATCGTTTTGTGATTTACTCATAATTGTAGAAGGAAAAGAATTTAGTGCTCACAAAGTTGTTGTGGCTGTTGGGAGTAGTTATTTTCATGCCTGTTTGAGCAAAAATCCAAGCACTGATGTCGTCACATTAGATCATGTAACTCATTCTGTCTTTCAACACTTGCTTGAGTTTCTCTACACCTCTGAGTTTTTTGTGTACAAGAATGAAATTCCATTAGTGCTGGAAGCAGCGAAATTTTTAGATATCATAGATGCAGTGAAGTTACTGAATAACGAAAGTGTTTCCAATGTACAGACTGATGTGGTAACTGATGCACCTACACCGGTAGAAACACTCAGTGAACTGACAGGTAAACTATTAAATAGTCATCAGTGCACTTTCTGTGGTCGAAGTTTCTGTTACAAGAAGTCCTTAGAAAATCATTTGGCTAAAGCCCACCGCCCCCTTTCCCTGGAAAGAAAGCATGGGTTAAAAATGGTTGAGAAGGCCAGCTTTTCCACCAGGCGCTCCACGAGAAGCCGTAAATGTCCAGCTAAGTTCGACGTCAGTGACAATGAAAGCGGCGATGCCTCTGACAGCAATTTGGAAAAAGTCAGTTCTGACAAGGAGACATCGGAGAGAAGTGAGTTTGAAGACAGTGAAAGTGAGTGCAATGTGGATGAAGACGGGCAGGAAGAGGAAATGTCCGGCGAAGATTCGGAATCTGAAGAACAAAGCGAAAAGGAACAGAATGACGCCGAAGAGGGTTCTGAGGCAGTTGACTCCATGGGGAATATTCCTGAAGGCTTAGCTCCAGTCATCATTCAAAGCAGTAGCAAAAAACTGCTGCAGTGTCCCAAGTGTGACAAAAAGTTTGATCGAATAGGTAAGAGTGAGTGAGGTTGATCTCGTTCATGGTGGTGCTGTTTGTGTGGGAAATAAACCAAGCTTTTTCTCTGTCCTGGAGGGTGAACATAAGGATTTCTGGATCGTCTCACTGATCCAGTGTGCTGCTAATTTCTGGAAGTGTGTGAAGTTGTTATGTCTGTGGTGCTAAATAGTTTCAATAAATCATCTGAGCAAATTATTTTAAAAATCTGCAAATACTACATTTATTTCCCTTTCACTGCTCTGGATTCTGGTTATTAGCATGGTGTGTAAAAGCTCAGCTACTGTACAGAAATAAGTGGCCTGTGAGTTTTAGGGTTGGAATGGTACATTTTGGTTCTGCACACATTGGAAGCCTTTTTCTCTTTGCATTTTCATAACTTAGAATTCTAATTCTGTGCTCAAAAATATACAAGACAAGCATGCATTAAAACAAGTGATACATAGAGTATTTCTTTGTAAGCTCGTTTTACAATGGACAATTGACTTTTATGTTAAATTTATGAGCTACAGAAGCTCATAATTTTACAGTACTGTACAGCAGCATGCATGTATGCTCTACAGAGAAAAAAGTAAAATCTAGTACAAAGCAGAGAGGCTGCTATTGGCTCGAGGTGGGTTTATCCACAGGGTAGGACAGAATTCTGTCCTCAGGAAAAAACTGGCAAACAGAAGAGGGAATACAAGCGGTGTGAAAGAAATGAGAGAGTAGCATTTTTGTTAATGTTAGTGTGTTGGGTCCCAAATACAGATGATGTGCAAGGGTCTGTATCTTTCATTCAGTGTTTTGCTATTTGAAAGTACCTTAAGATTATCAGATTGTTGTGAGGCTGTTCCCCGTTCCGCAAAGGTGCTTCATGATCAGTGTAGTGAAAGAAGAGTACTGTAACTTGGCAATATTTAAGAACAGACTGTGCTGTGGGGTTGAACAAGAGTGGCTTGTAACCCTTGCATAGATTTACAGGAAGATGGAAGTGTTTGCAGGGACCTTGGATCAAACATAGGTGAGCGCTGGGCGGTTTTCAGTGGTGTAAGCCAGTAGGAATCTTTAGATGGATGTGGAGGGTACTTAGAGCTTGACTACATGTGAGAGAGATTATAGAACAAAGCCCAGACATGCCTGTTGCAGGTGATACCTGTTACAGCTCGTGCTAACAGCTTTGGTTTCGTTGTCCAGGCAAATACGAGAGCCACACACGTGTCCACACGGGTGAGAAGCCTTTTGAATGTGATATTTGTCACCAGCGCTACTCAACCAAGTCCAACCTGACAGTGCACAGAAAGAAACACTCCAGTGACACTGACTTCCATAAGAAGGAACACAAATGTCCCTACTGCAATAAGCTGCATGCAAGCAAAAAGACCTTAGCAAAGCACGTCAAGAGGCAAGTGTGAGCTTAATGTGTCTGGCATTTCTGAAGAAGCATTTTTTTCATTTCAGAAGTGAAGATAAACATATGTATAAACACAGCATATTCTGCATTATTTTTATAACTGTTTTTTTCCAATAAGTGCCTTTTCAGAGGCCAATAGGGATTAGTGGTATCACCTAACCTGCTGTAAGAAATAGCAGTAGTGCTTCTAGGGGGGTTCTGCCAAAAGTTTTTATGATAAATTTTAGAAACTTTCAGATGAGCTAGCACAGTCAGTCAGAACACATCAGTCTCAATAATTAGCTGTACTGCTTTTAATTTGAAGGCAGAATAAAATACCTTCTTTAGTTTTAGATGTCAGTGTTTTACTGTTGATGATAATACGTGTCTAAACCATTTCTATGCAGATTCTTTTAGATAAACAATTTATGACAGATCTAATTATAAGGTATTATTATTTTCATACTGCTTTTTTTCTTTTTTTTGTAAATATCCATAAGTTGAAACTGCCCTCTGTCTTAGCAACTGTTGCATGAGGTCCTACAGGAGTCCATAGTCAACACTGCTTTCCAGTTACTTGTGTCATTAGAATTGTTTCAGTATCAGTAGTCTGTCCTGCCAGTGTGGTGATCAACTTCTATGACCTATAAAGCTTAGAAATAGATATTTAGTATTTGGATCATCTTCATCTTAGAAAGTTATGACTACTTTCAGCTTCTGTCTTTCTTCTAGGTTTCATCCAGAGAATGTACAAGAATTTCTTTCGATCAAGAAGACAAAGAGTGAAGGTTGGAAATGTGATGTAAGTAATCCTTCAGTACTTTTATTTTTTTCATATAGAGTTTATGTTCTGTGGACTTAAATGAAAATCTGGTATATGTTTCTGTGAAATCTCAGAAAGCTTTCTAAGTGATGGTATTCATCTCCTCTATATGCTGGTTTAAAGACTGAACTTTGTTTGAATGTACAGCCTCTGTTCAGTCAGATAATACCAGTTTGAATTCTAAAATAGTTACAGGCAGTATTTTTTTCATGTGATCAGTTATATTCAAATACATCAGTTTACAGATGATTAGACTTGAGTGTTATAAATACTTTAACAACAGTATTTGCTCTCCTGTTAATTACACACATCAAGCACTGACTATAAAGTGTCCTGTTTTAGGAAGGATCTCTCAATAGTGAGGAAAATATATGCTAAATATGAAACACTTTCTCATTTGGCTGCATATGCATGTCAGCAGAGTTGTAAATTTGTGTTAAATTTACCTCTAGTTGTAAAATCACAGAATACTTTCCTTGATTTTCCCCAGGAGAGATATATGTGTGAAACTGCATCTGCCCTAAAAAGGAGTTTGTAGTTTCCATTCTCTATGTGTATGCTGCCAAATAATGTTTTAAGGTTTCAGATGTGGGGTTTTGTTGTTGTTCTTTTTCTTTTTTAAGGGAATTGTTTTCCTTTTTGGTTTTTAGGGCAGCTGTTTTGTTTGTGCAAGCTGCTGTATGCTGCTGTATGTCTGTAATATTAGGGGCTGTAACATAGTTACTAACCTTGCTTTGTTTGAGAACTTTCACTTGTAAACATACAGTAGGAAGGTGGGAGATAGCAGCTGTAGGAATTTATAGTGTTCATTGTGCAGCTGGTGGGATCATGGTTCGAGGTTTTTTCATGGTTCATCAAAGGGTGTTATCTTCCAAGTGAAATTGTATTGTGTGAACGTGTTACAGATTCTGTTTGTTACTAGATAAGAAACATTTTAATAGTGGCAATCAATTGTGCAACTTTGTTGACTTTCATCCTGGGAAAGTATGTTACCAGGCGAGTGATTTGAGGAGCTCCACTTCCCAGTTTGTGGGTTTATTTTTTAACTTGAAAATTGTAAGTAGAAATTTTTAAAGAAGTGAGCTGCTGCTCTTGTACAGCTCATGTGCATTGAAAATGGACTCGAATTAAAAGCAGGTAGAATTCCAACTTTTATAGCAGTTGGACATTGAACAGGACCCTTGGGTGCTGTGCTGAGACTTTGTTTTCAGTTTGTTTGGTATGTTCTGAGGGCAAAGGTGCCACAGATGTAAGCTGCAGGATTCATTAAGCTTGTTGGTTTATGCTGTAATCCGTTTATGAACAACAGGATTTGCTGACCATATTTTAATCCCTGAGGAATATGAGCAAATTAACACAAACAATAGATATTAATAGTAAGGAAAGGCAAGAGGGCTGTTATACTTTGTGCAAATATGGGATTTTCTTACACCTATATTTAACATTAATGAGTTTTTAAACAAATAAAGCTGCTGCTTTTGATTTCCTTATTCATGTGTGCTCTGAGAAGCTGATTGCACGAGTTAATGTGTGGGAGTTGTAGTGTTCAGTTGAGCTGTCATAAACAACAGCAAGAGTCTCACAGGGAAATAAGTGAGCACTCTGTTGGTTTATGTTGAAGCATGGAATTCTGATGATAAATTGTAATACCTGGTTTAAGGGCCTAAATTTGAGCTGTGGATTCAATTCTGTAGTTGTACTGTGTGCTTGCTTTAGTCGCTACTAATAATTCTTGAACATTTAGGTTTTGGTTAATGTGAAAGCAGTACTAAAAAGCACACATAATGTTAGGCTTGTGAAGGTCCTGTAGTTCTAAAATGTATTTTGAGTTATATTTCTTTGTTGGTATTGACATTTTCTCTTGAATACCTGCTGTCAGAGAATTTCCCAGAGGAAATAAAGGAACAGGTATGACTCAGGTTCTACAGTAGCTTATACTACAACAATTTTTACCACAGTCCAACTAAGCTGTTTCAGTGTCCAAAACTAAGCCAAAGCTATTTGCTTTTTTCCATTGGGTTATTTTCTGCTGAGTTACTGTGTTGAAGCACCCTGGGAAGAGAGTCTGAGAAGTGCTGGAGTCACTAGAAAGAAGGATTGGGGAGGAACATGTAACTGCTTGCAGGAGTTGCCAGTAGTTGATTTAGGCTGCCGTGGATCTGCATCCTAATCTATATAGTACAGTCCACTATGGTTTATATATAGGACACAGGTTGGTTTGGATGTTGACTGCAAGGCTTTACATATTGGCATAGAGTAGGCTTTTGAAGAACACGTGTTCAATCTTACATTGGTGCAGAGAACAGATGAAATAAACTGTTAGGGGTTTATGAATAGGAAAAGAATGTGCTTATAACTGACGTATCTTTGACAAAATGTGTTATCATTTCAGATTTGTAAGAAATCTTTCACTCGAAGACCTCACTTAGAAGAGCATATGATCCTTCACTCTCAGGACAAACCCTTCAAATGTACCTACTGTGAAGAGCATTTCAAATCCCGGTTTGCAAGACTGAAACATCAAGAAAAATTCCATCTCGGTATAGAAACCTCCTTCTGACATGTAAACACTAGATTTAAAGTAAAACCTTCCCCCACCATTTTATGTCCTGGTCAGTCTGGTTTCCACCCCATCTCTTTTTACAGTTCTCTCTTCCACTTTTGGGGGAGAGTTGTTTGAGGGCTTTTTGGTTGGTTGGGTTTTTACTTTTGTGTTCAGCTGTCTTTTTGAGGCATTCTGTTGTACCCAAAAAAGTCAGAATTTTAGGGAGGAAGAAGAATTAAGGTTAGTTTGGTTTGAAAACTTTTTTGCCTGAAATTGATTCTCAGCTGTGGAGTCAGATTCCTCCTGAAGTTTTGAAAAGACCTTTTCCTTTCCTCCTGAAGTATTCTGCAGACTTTTTTATACAACTGATTATTTCTGCTGGGTAGGAACTTGATGGGTGATAGGAATTTATTATTTCAAGTGGTCTAATTGGGCTTAATTGCTTTTGCCTATGAATTCTAAATTTTTGCTTTACAGTCATGAAATTTGCCAAAATACCGGGTCTTAGAAGTAACTTAGCAGAAAGCTCACAAAATGTAACTGAAGTATGCTGACTGTACTAAACAGGAATAATTTGTTAGACAAAGCTTGTGCTTTGTAAATTGATGAGGGTCTTCATCAAAGTAACCAGGCTGGGCTTGTTGTTCAGTTGAGCTGACAGTCAATCCTTCTGTGTGTGTCTGTCTGCTTGTAGGGCCTTTTCCTTGTGATATTTGTGGCCGCCAGTTTAATGACACGGGGAATCTGAAACGCCACATAGAATGTACTCATGGGGGAAAGAGGAAATGGACGTGTTTCATCTGCGGAAAATCCGTCAGGGAACGGTAAGGACTTGGCTGGCCACTTCACCTTCAGCAGAACACAGAAATCTTTAGCGTACTTTGATTGCTGTTGAATAGGCTTTGAGTTTTTAACATAAATGAGACCATTTCAGAGCGTTGGTGTATTAAATAGTAGTGTCGGAGCCACAGGTAGCATATGATTTTCTGATCACCTCTAAAATCAAGGGTGACAACTGTAGGTAATTAGTTATGAAGTGCAAATATATTAAGAAAGTCTTACCTCTCATTCACTTCACTTAAGTTTCTTACTGTTAAGAAACTTAAGTTTCTTTCTTACTGTTAAGAAACTTAAGTTACTCTGTTGTGCAAAAACATCTTGCAATTTTTTGGGAAAGATGTTTTCTTTAATGTACGTTTTCCAAATTTACACTGGGACAATATTTAATTTCTTTCCTGGTACTGTTTCTAGACCCAGTTGGTTCAGTAAATAGGTTGCCAGACTGTCTTTGAATGCATGTATAGGTGTGTATATCTGAATTTATACAGTCATTTGGATATATTGTGTTCCATCACAGTAAAAGAACTGGAGAAAATGATAGTATGCTTCACTTTAAAGTGGCAGGGACATTGCTTAAAATTAAATTTTACTGCCTTTGTTAAACAGAACAACTTTGAAAGAACATCTGAGAATTCACAGTGGAGAGAAGCCTCATCTTTGCAGTATTTGTGGGCAGAGTTTTCGTCATGGAAGCTCTTACAGGTATAGATTTTTATTAAACAAGCTGCTAAACTGTTCTGCTTATTTGGTGATATAGATGCATTCATGTTATTGACATAATTCTTTATAATGTACGTGTTTGATGTACGCCAACTCTGAGAGCATTAGTAAATGCTCTAAATCTTTCAGTATTAAAAATATATTCATAATCTGTAAGAAGTAATTTAATTTTTAATATATTAATGGCTTAAACACAAACAAAACCCCCTCTTGTATCAAAGTCGAGTTTTTTGCACATCTAAAACTTCTGCGTTTCTGTTACTCAAAGAGAAAATAACCAGAGGACTAAAATATCCCACTAAATTAATGCCTCATAAGAGAGTTCAGCTCAGTCCTCTCTTGCTTTCTAAGAACAATTCAGGAGCACCTCGGCTGAAAGTTACTTCCTGGTACTTATGTGAAGCTTGAAAGACTGCATTTTCTGCTATTTTGCATCGAAATAGCAGTACGGATTATGTTAACAAAATTGCATTTTATGGTTGTGTTTATGACTAAATATGCAGACTTCATCTAAGAGTGCATCATGATGACAAGAGGTATGAATGTGAAGAATGTGGGAAGACATTTATTCGGCATGACCATCTGACAAAACACAAAAAAATACATTCAGGTAGGTATTTTCTTTGGAAATTGGCTTCAAAATTACTATTTTGAAATAAAACCAAAAAAAAGTTCATTATGGATTTTTTTTTTCTAGTACATGCAATGTTTTAGGCCTGATAAAAGTTCCTGCCACTCTTTTTAAGGTCTACTAAAGTAGGGATAATCTTACATGTTTTAAAGGTTTAAAAGCCAAATGTTTCCTCCATGATACCATAGAAAGCCGAGGGACAGTCAAAAACATGTAACAGTGAATTGCTTTAAAAATAACATATACAAAAAGCAAAAGTGAAAAAGGAGGATTTTTTAATGAGTTCAGATTTCTTTTTTTTAATAGCAATTGTGTGAAACATTTTTGCCACAACACAGAAGAAGCTGTCAGAGTCTCTGTCAAAGTTTGTACACTGATCACTTTAATGTAAGAACATCAGAGAGGTGTTTCTGAAGTCTCTCTTTTGGGAAAGAGGGAAGGCAAGGTGAGGGAATCAGCCCTGTGAACAGATGGGGATGATCAGGAGGAAGGAGAAAAATCTGTTGCCCTGAGAGCAGAAAGGTTCTCAAATGTATAGGAAGAGCAACCTCTTGGAACCGACTTTTTCAGAACAGGATCCCGAGGAAATATGGCCTTTCTAGGAGGCAAAATACATTCTAGGCAGCATGAAAATATGAAAGTGATCAGAGTCTAAACTTCCTGAGCCTTTATTTTGAAAGACAGCTTCTTTCCTGGTGTTTGAAATCATAATGCCTGCTATGAAATAAAGAAATCTTTGAAAACTCCAACTACCAAAAAAAAAAAAATCCTCTTTTCTGCTCTATTTGCTTTTCCCCCTCTAGAAAGTTACATTCTTTGACTGTCCACACCCCTACTTACATGAGAAGAAATATTCTGCCACTTTGTGGAAGATCTCAAGATGACTAAAAAGCATCAAGATACTTTTAAACAGCAGCATAAAAGAAAAAGGTAACTATGTACATCAGGATAATTAAAAAGAGAAATACTGTGGTGTAATTTTAAGTTCTAGACATAAGTAGCTGAAAATAATTGATATGTTTCAATGAGCTTCTCTTTTAAAACAGCTGAATTATTGAAGGTACCACATTTCAGGTCATAATAAAGAGAGTACATTCCCAGTCATTCACTTGTACCTCCCACGCAGTGAGCGTTTGGGGAAGTGTCTCTAGACTGGAACACAAATTTCTTTATAGAAATGGTATAGAATAGTCCTACATAAAAAGTGGTAAAATCTTTACTCTGATAGAACCACCGTGCTTCCTGAATTTTCTTCTTGGATAAGAGAGAATCCTTCTCCAGGTGAGGTGTGGAAGAGCTTGATGGGCTGAACTTTGGGACCGTGATTATAGGTCATAGACATTTAATAAGTTCCAAAAGCTTTAACCAAAATTTATTGAATTTTGCCCTTGCAGGTGAAAAAGCACATCAGTGTGAGGAATGTGGAAAATGTTTTGGCCGTCGAGATCACCTTACTGTTCATTATAAAAGTGTTCATCTAGGAGAGAAAGTTTGGCAGAAGTAAGTGTGGGGTTTTTGCAACTGCATAAATACTTCTGTACTGTAACTGATGTTGTTGGGACTTGCATGTGTGAGCAGAATCCTGCTAATCTGTGTGCTTATCATGCCTGTACCTCAGTCTTGATAGAGATAACATTATTACAGTTTGAAGAGGATGTCAGAAAATTGCCTTCACAATTTAAGCAAGATATTTCCTTTGTAGCATAATTAGGTCAATAAAAGCATTAGAAAGGATCACATTTTAATCTGTCAATTATCTGTCTCAATGTTGTTCTTAATTGATGGTTTGCTGTAATATTTTCATTGTAGACTAGTTAAAACTGAATTATTAGTCATCATGTAAGCACTGTGAGAATTATCTCACACTGAAGGTATTTTAGAAGCTGACAGCAGATTAGTGGCTCTGAAAGTAGGTAAAAACTTTGAAACCCGAGTTATGTCTCTAACTTGAAAATGCAGTAGGGTTTTAAAATTCTTGAGCTCTAAAAATAAACCTCTCAGAGATTTGAAACAAACAGCCCTAGTTGTTTTTCAGATGATGTGTTTTAGCTGTTAGTACCCATTAGTGTTGTGTAGAAGCCATTAAAGACGTGTCTGATTTAAAAGTACAGTACATTGCTTATTCTGTTTTTTTCCCTTGGTAGGCAGTAGCCTACCTAGAAATTCTGCCATTCCTAGAATCTTATTTATGGCCTGATTCTGTCAACGTAAAAGCTCCTTGTGGGTGTTGGGCAAAAAAAAGGTTACTTAAGGAGATTTTTCGGTTTAAAAAGAAGTTGTAGTGGATTTGTTCTTTGAATACTTAAATGTTATCCCGACAGAGAATAAAATTGAGTATTGAAAAGAATCTACTTGACCTTATTGGTATGTAGATGGCAGGAAATAGGAATATAAGTGAGGAAACTTGGAAATTGATATTTAGCTATTTTGCAGTTAAAGATTTCAGAAAGGACTGTGCACATAGCTTTACTGTTAGTTGGTTACAAAAAAATAACATGAAATGTCTTTTTTTCTTTAAAGATATAAAGCAACATTTCACCAGTGTGAAGTCTGTAAGAAAGTTTTTAAAGGGAAATCAAGTTTGGAAATGCATTTTAGGACACATTCAGGTAAAAACAAAATAAACCCCAACTAAACCACAAAACACATAGGAATGTATTTTTATGCGTCAATATTGATTCAATTATTTAATTCATTATGGTTGCTGAGCATTCAGAGCAAGAGTAGGAGAAAGCAGCAAGATTTTATTCATTCTCATGTGTTGGCCGTTCCTGAATATGGTTCTCCCTCTATTTAGCTGGAATAGATGTATTATCTGTAAATCTTAGAGATGGTCTTTTAAAAATGTTTAACTGATAATCCTCAGCTCAGGTTTGTGGGACACTCTCCACACCTCCTCCTTTAGTTCACTGGTGTGTGTTGTTGACAAATTTACCCAGACCTTCTAAATGTTGCTGTGCTCGAGAGATTACTGCATTCCAAGTGGTAATCTAAACAAAGATTGAACTCCCTTTGGAAAGGGTTATGTCCTTTCTGTTTGACCTTGTTTTTCCTGCCTCATGTTTAGGAAAGTCATTGTCCTTTTGAGATGGATAGAAATACAAACTGAGCTCATTTAATCCCAGTATCATAACAGTTGAAAGACTGTTCTTTTTAATTTAGTTTGTATTCTAACATAAGTCCAAAGTATTGAGAGAATTGTACGTAAGGAGAAGACTATGCCAATATGACTTCTAAACAAACTTCTGATGACTCTCTTGATGCCAGAATTGATGCTAAACTTACACTGGTTTTCAGTAAAATAGTTTCATAGTGGGTCTTGATGCCATAATCCATGGAAGGTATTTGCATATTTATGTGTGATCTGGTGTTACTCAGAAGAACTAATTGTTACTTCTCCGTCTGTACAGGTGAGAAGCCCTACAAATGTCAGATCTGTAATCAGTCTTTCAGAATTAAGAAGACATTAACGAAACACATGGTTATTCATTCAGATGCTCGACCTTTTAATTGCCAACACTGCAATGCAACATTTAAACGAAAAGACAAGCTGAAGTATCACATTGATCATGTTCATGGATCTAAGGCTGCAGAAGAGGCACTGGAATCTTCTCCAGAGGAAAAGCTAGTCTCCTTACCAGTGCAGTACACCTCTGAGGACAAAGTTTACCAAACTGAGGCTAAACAGTATGTGGAACAGTCCAAAGCATATCAATCAGAAGCCAAAACTTTGCTGCAGAATGTATCCCCAGAAGTGTGCGTGCCTGTGACTCTGGTCCCCGTGCCCATGGCGGACCCCCAGGCAGAGCTGGTGCAGCACAGTGCTCAGTCCCACGGCATCCTTCCCCCGCAGCCGGAGCAGCCGGATTATCAGCGAGCAACGGAGCTCTCCTTCCTCGAGAAGTACACCCTGACTCCACAGCCTGCAAATATTGTTCATCCTGTGAGGCCTGAGCAAATGTTGGATCCTAGAGACCAGTCGTATCTTGGAACTTTGCTGGGGCTGGATGCAACTCCGACTGTACAGAATATTTCCAACAACGAACATTCATGATCAGACCATAACATTCCACCCAATTCACTAAGCCGTCGGCCACCAGAAGGCTGATCTGGCAACTAAGATTTATATTTTATATTTTATTTGGACTCATTAAGTCTTCTGCATAGTTTTGGGAAAACAATTTGTTTACATAATATTTGAACATTTAGGCACATTTTGATGCATACTGAAAGAGTGTTTCTTGTGATTTTAAGAGTTTTTAAAAATCTTATAGATGGTCTTTTAAAAATAATGCTCTGAAATATCTTCTAAGGATAGTGGCTGAAAATGTAATTACATATCCGGCTATTAATTTTAAAAAGTCGTTTGCCTTTCTGCATCTCACTTTGAGTTAATATTTTAAGTGGAATAGAAAGCATTCTAAAAGAATAAGGACTATTTAAAATTCATGAAAATTTGTAAGGGCAGGCAGGGCTACGAAACACAAACTTTAAATTGTGTTTCACACAGAAATTAATATATAATTTCCTTGAACCTGAGGCATTTTTGGCGGGTTTTAAAGGTGGCTGGACTCTGGAGCCTAGCCAGTGAACACAGGCACTAGGTTCTTCTGAAAAGTGATTTATGATACTTTATGAAGACACTAAACAAGGTGTTCAATGATCCCCCTGAGTACAATTAGGCTGCATAAATTTGGCCTCTTAGTTCTTCTTTGATCTCTAATATTGAATAATGTGAGAAGATCTAGACAATGGTATTGTCTGATTTTCTACACTTAGTTCTATATAATTTTAAGATGCATTTTTTCCTGCTTTTTCGATCTTCTTTGTCTTCTAAAGTGTACCCCACACTCTAACGTTGAAAGAATTGGGAGTATTTGCAAGGTCATTTTAATCCATGAACAGTCACCAAGGATTGGCATGGTTTGTCCTTGCTAGAGCATAAGTGATATCAGGATCCCACATTAATGTGCCCATTTTCAGGTTATATGTGATAGAGGAGAAATTTAAAGACTGTTCCAGAACAGTACTTAATTTCTATTTAAAGAAAAAAAAAATCAATAATTATAAATCTCTTGTGAGTTGCTAATTAAATTGTTTTGTTTCTCACTTTCTTGTACTGTGTTTATAAACCAAAGTTAAACTCTTGAGAGTATTTTATGTCTAATTATTTTTACCTCTTTCTTTACTAGACATAAGGGTTTTTTTCAAAAAAACCCATTTGGAACTACAAGTCTGGTGTCACCATGAAATCTAGTATAGTTTAACCTCATCAAGCTTTCTCTTTTAAGTCTACTTTAAAAATAATTATTCTGTGTTTGTTTGGTGAATATGATGCCAAAGAAAGTATCTGAAGTAATTTTATAATCTTCATAATTCCTCACAAGAATTATGTAATAAGATTTCCATCTTACTAAGATGAAAATTAAGGTTCAAATTTTCCCCCAGTTTTCCCTATTCTTAAATTATTATTATCTCAAAGAATCTTTAAAATGGGAGACTGGATTTATGTGTATTATTGTAACTGTTAAATTTATTCAGTGACCTGAGCACAAGGGGGTTGTGGTGACGGGCTCTCTCATCGTCACAGTTCTACAAACTCTCCAGGGGCACAGATCATTTTAGATGGTATTCAGATACTTTGGTGTTAGATTCTGGTAATCATCTACTTCAGTGTTGAGCAGTTTGCAGGAGAGGGGCCAGAACTGCCTGAATGTTCATATTTTGAAGCTTGTACCCTAGTGGATTCTTAACCTAAACACACCAAAGATTTCTGTTAGCTGTTAAATAGTTGCAGAGTTATAGAATTTTAAGTGTTACCAATATTTAAATAGGACTTAGCCAAAGAAGCACAATAGAAGTCCTAAACTTTAAAAGTTCAGTTTCTAAAACAGGACTGCATATGTTTAACTGTTCTATGTTTGTATCTCTAAAGTAAAATTTAGAGCTGTGCTCTGGGAATGTTCAGACTGACATGCTGTAAATAGATCCGGGAAGAAGCTGAAGACTAGCAAATACACAGCAATAACAAGGCCATTGAATGCCACCTTCTGAAAGGACACTATCAAGTACTACCCTTCCTGCTTTCTAACTCCACCTTCATCTCCTTTCAAAATAAAACTGTTTCTGTCACCTTTGCACTCCATGGCTTGAAGATGGCTGGTTTATGTGTAGTTTTCAAGTCTACGTGTGTGTATCATATTCATACTGTTTGTGTGCACATGAAACATGATTTCTGCTGCATTTGTAATTGTACTGTTGAAAGTAACCCAACATCAGTGGTGTCAGTGCAGTGCTCAGACTAAAAGCCTAATTCTTTGTTATTTCTTGTCTTTTCTGTCCTACAGTAGAAATAAGTATTGTAGGATTTTGACAAAATAGTGGCTTCGAAGTGGTTGGTAAATAATTGTTTCTTTTAAAGTTCAGTCTGTTTGGAAGGCACTCTAGGAAAACACTGAAATGGAATTTGGAGCATATTTACTTGATAATGTCCTTTTAAAACTTCTTTCATGATTGTGCCTTTTATATATATTCTAAAGAATGGCTTTTTCTCTAGTTCAGTTGTTTCTTCAGAAAACATGAAGGTCAATAACCTTTCAAAGGGCTCCGTGTTTGTGCATGCCCAGCAAGAAATGGACTACAAAAGGACTCGTTTTTCAGAAAAACGAGCTCTCTCTTTGCTGTTTGGGTGACCAGAATTACTAGTCATTCCTGGAAAAGATGACCTACTAGTTCTTTGGTGTTCTTTTGTTTGCAGATAACCCTACTAGTTAGTGTTTTTACCTGCTGGTCAGGCTGGATCATTGCCAGTTGACAGTGAAAGACAATAGGAAAGCTTATGTGCTAGATACATAGTTTTTATTTTTATTTAATATCATGAGCTATAATTCGTATGGCTTTACATCTATTTAAAATTCATATATGAGCAAAGTAAATTTTCATGGACTGGGACTTCGTTTGGTAGGTGAAAGTATCTGGTTTCTGCTTGATAGAGGATAGTTCCTGTTAGGAAGACTGGGATGGAAGGGCAAAGGTCTGCGCCTCACAGCTCACGGGTTGAAACTCCTTAGTGTCTGCTCCCTCCATTTCCATGTGCTCATCACAGAGTGCATGTGCTGTTAATGTGGAGGGGGCATCTACAAGAAATGCTTTATCTGGCAGTCCCTGGATCAGCTGAGCGTTTATTGCCAAAGAAGGAAGAAGCAGGTATCTCTTAAAAAGATCTCTAAAGAGTGTTTAGAGGCACATTGCAAGAAGTTGGTCTTTTCCACATGCTGACCTTTGGGAAGAAGAGTGGAGTCCGTGCTGGTACTCCAAACTGCTGCGTGGTTCTGAGAACTTATTGCACTCCTTCTGTTTAAACATTAAATTCTATATTTTTTTGCTATACAAATTTCTGGTTGTAGACTGGGCTACTGCCTTTAATTCTTTTAGCGGATTTTATGTTCAGTTTATTTATTTATATTGGAATTTCCTCTTTGAGCACTGACACTTTTCTTACAGAGGTGTATCCCTCATGGGTTCTTTTCATGCTGAACATCCGTCATTGTAATGGTGAAGATATTTTTTTGTAAGGCTGTGGTTTCCTTAAAAATATAGCGCTACTATAGTCTGGATTATATTTCTAAAGTTGTTTCTAAAGATGGGTCATGGCAGACCACAATGACAAGAGATGTATTTGGTGTCGTCAAAGAGCTGAGCTTGTTTCCCTCTAGCGAATGTGAAAGAGCCTCCAGAACTGAAGAATGCTTCCAAGGAGTCGTGTGGCGATGTGCTTGATCGAACGTGAAATGTGTTATGGACTGCTAAGGAATAAATGACCCTCCAGTTTTTAAATTTAAAATAACTTCTGTGTAGGAGTTCATGAATGTAGAATTATGAATGAATTCTGTTGTAGATGAATAGGGGATTTTTTTCCTGCTAACAGTAAAAAAGGTGTGAAATTTTTCTGTATGGAATACACGAGCATACCTGATCCAGACTGCGTGTTCCCGACATGCCTGAGGCTAAAGGGGAGCAGAGTGCATTCATCTGTAGGTCCTTGTGACTCTTGTCATGTGGGATCTTGCTCTACAACACAGTCTCACAACAATTTGGTTATTTCATCGTGTGCATCGAAGAATGTCACTGGCAGAATGTAATGCAGGGCAGTCACTTTGCTTAAGCCCATAAGGGTCTTTTTCATGGTTCATAAGAAAAATGTTTTAATTTAAAAGGTTTTGATGGATTAAAGGTGAAAAGGACAAATTTCTTTGAATCCCTCATAACCATTTTGATCATGTTCAAATGTTGGTCCTTTTATATGAACGAATAAGGTGAAAAGAACTCAATATTTTGTCACTGGTATATTGAGATAATGTGTTTTAAATGTGATCTGTACAGGTTGGTATTTTAGATGGAAGTCTTTAAAGTTGTCTTTTTAGGGGAAATCCTTTGCTGTAAGGAAAAGCTAGGAAGTGTACTGTAAATGTAGAAGTACTCAGTCCTTATGTGTAATTTTGTTTGCTATGGAAAAGTAAAGTTCTTTTGTCTTAACATTGTGTGCTTCACAGGATTTCTTGCAGGGGTCCTTGCGCTAAGCTTTGATTTCTGCCCCCTTTTGTTTTTAAACAGCATGGAAACACAGTACTCCGCGTGCTTTTCAATTTCAAAGCTCATGAAAGAGAAACAGATGAGGCCGATGTTGTCATCAAATTTGTGCGTCTCATTCTACTTTCGATTTTAAAATATTTTGTAAATTAAATTTATTTACAAAAAAAAAAATCCCCTCTTGGTTCTGCTTGGTTCGTTAGTTTATTTTCCGGTGTGGGGAGGAGAGCTGTTGGTCACGGCGGTTGCTACGCGCCGTTGTTTTGTTGTTCCATTCCCAGCCCCACGGAACCCTCACGCGCGCTGCTCGCGGCCCCGCGAGCTCGGGCCGTTTAAATGAAGCGCCGGGCGCTGATTGGCGGAGGGGCGAGGGGGCGGGTTGGAACGGGCTCGAGCCGCGCGGTGATTGGCTGATGAGCCAGGGGGCGGGGCTAGTGGGCGCGGCCCGCGCGGGGATTGGCGGAGCCGTGGTTTGAACGCTCGCGCGGCGGTTGGCGCAGCGCTGGCCGTGCGGAGCCGCTGCCCCG
>VZTA01026155.1:227646-303907 GCA_013398855.1 Mohoua ochrocephala
GACAGCCGCACATCACCCGCGATCTGAGGCAGCCGCGGCCCCGAGAGCCGCGGCCCCGCTGTGGGCGGTGCGGGTCGGTGCTCTGGCCGTGTCTCGCGGTTCGCCCTGAAGGGCGGCGGCTGCAGCCGCGGGGGGCGGGGTCGGGCCCCTCGGGGCAGGGCTTGTCAAGGCTGCCAAGGCGCTACAACCTGACTCAAGCAGGTGTTTGCAGTGAGGTGCAAGAATTAAAATGAAATGGATTGTTCTTTGGGAATGTTGCTTTAAAGACAGAGATCTGTCAAAAAGTTTCAGGACATATGTGTAGGAATAAGGCTGAGGGAGGAGGATACCAGTTCGTTGTTCTGCACGTTAATCAGTGACACAATAAAGAGCAAAGCATGCTTAAAATAGGACTAAACATTTGCGATACCTAAGGAAATGCAAACTCTGGCTAGTCCAATCAGTGCCAATTTTTAAAAGAATAGTTTAGATGAACATGTATCTACGATTATCTAGACTGTCCAGAGTGTTTGTGAGAGAGGATGAAACACTCTGGAGATCTCTTGCAACAATGGGCTTATAAAACCAGGCTGGAGTCTCACTGCGAAGTATTTGAATAACACGTTCCTGTAGGAATTAATGAATAGAAAGCTTCATGACTTCCTTGATCATTTGCAGTGTCTTCCATTTTTTCAAAGAACTTCTAAGTCAATCTCATCTTAGCCTGTCATTTAAATGAAAAAATTGACACTTGTGTTTAGAGTCAGCTAAGGTCCTAAAAATCAACCTCTGATTATTAGTCCCACCCTAATTCTCTCAAAATTACTCTAGAGGACTTGTTTGGTTAATATGTGCAAAAAATTATGTAATTTCTTCTACTCACCTTTACTCAAACCTTCTCCTTTCTACTATGTGTTATATTTATGTGTATTCTTTCTTGTTTTCCACTGTAGTTTGATTAAGAGGTATGTCCTTTTAGTAAGACAACATTTTTGGTAGGGGTTGCTTAAATTTATGTGTCAGAGAGGGAAAACTGACATTTAAACATTTAACAATTTTTTACCATTTCATGTTATCAGAATATATATTACTTCTATATGCTGCTCCTGGTTTGATTAATTACTTTATCTTCAATGTTACTTAAGTGTACCTGAATGCTAGATATTAAATATTTCTTTTTCTCCAATAGGCAGGACAAAGAATCTTTGTTTCTGTCACATGGACACCATTAGAAGAAGGAAAAATCAGAGAACTGGTGACTTTTGTTGTTAATGACGTTGTAAAACATCAGGCTGTGCTCCTTGGTGCTGCTGAGCAGCCCCCAAAGAAAAAGGTGAGCGTGTGTTTATTGTGTCTTAATTCTGTTACTTTGGCATCACTGATGCAAATATTGGTTTTTATTACTAGAAAACTTTGTTTTATTACTGCAAAACTCAGTGATAAATGATGCTGTGGAAATGCCCATTGTCCTCAACTTTTTTTAGCTGGGTTGGAAAGTAGGTACTGATACACTACAGCTTAAAGAACAAAACTATAACATGACCAAATAAACGGTTGTCAAGCCAGCAAATAACATGTCGTGAATTTTTGATTAGGTGTTCTTTTTATAGTCTTTTTAAACGTTGAATGAATATGCTAGTAATGTTCACTTTTACATGTAGAAGAATTTAGAAAGCCAGCACGCTAACTTTTTTATTTATGGTTCTTTTTCAGAAGAGTCTTTGGGATACATTAAAAAAGAAAAACTCTTCAGGAACATCTGCAATAAAAGTTAAGAATACTTTAGAAATTAAAAATGTTAATAAAACATTCCGAGTTTCTCGGAAGGTGGATAGACTTAGAAGTCCACTTCAGTCACGTGAGAACCAGAACTCGGTGCAGAATAACATATCCCAAGGAAGTGGCCCTCTTGCTGGCGCAGAAAATCAGCTGCCTCCATCTCCTATTGCACCAGTGCCAGAGGAACATGGCAATACTGTTCACACACCACTTGCCCTGAGAAGGTCTACTGCGTTTGGGGATATTGCTGCCTCTGGAAATGAGGAGTTGTTGCCTGAGATAGGCAGCTGTGACACCAATAAATGTGTTACTGAGCACAATCAGTTGCAATCTGAAAGTGCCTCCAGTTCTGCTGGATTAGCACAGCTGCCAGTTTCAAACGATGGAGGGGTTCTTAATTTTACGCTCTCACCAGCGTCCACTCCGGAACACTCAGCCTCTGCACCTGTTTTAAGTACAAGGAGAATTTTAAGTCCAGATGCTTTTGTAAATGACAATTATCAAGTGGATATAGATGTAATAGAGCAGCCTTTTCCAGTTCTGTCACCTGATCAGTTTGTGAAGGACAGTTTGGCAGATAAACAGTCAAAGACTCCTAAACCTGAGGCAGCATTAATATCGTCCACCACAGAGACTTACATTGTTAAGAGATTTCTACCCTCAAAATGGAAAAAAGATGGAGATGTAGAGACAGAAACACATGTTCACATAGAACACAGCTTAAATGAAGTCTTTGAGTTGCATCATGTAAAATCACAGGCACTTCATTATGATAAACCCAAGGAAGATCACTGCAGTTTTCCTTCTGCAGAGGAGCTTCAGACTGACAATCCTTCTAGGAGAGAGCAAACAAAAAAGCGTCCAATTCTTTCTGCCACTGTCACAAAAAGTAAGCCTAGTGCTACTGAAGAAGCGAGAGTGGAAACCCGCCAGCCAAAATCTAAAAAATGCCTTAATAAAGCAATAATAGGATGTGCTAATGTGGTGCCTGTACATACCGAAGTAGAAACATCAAAACACCTGCCAGTTACAGGTCCCATTTCAGCTGAAAATAAGTGTCACAATGACAAAGTAAATTCATCTCCTACTGGATCAACTATTTCGTGTCGTAAGAGGAAAAGTGAAACGTGTTTAGGAAATACTAGAGTTACAGCTCCAGTGCACGTGGAAGAAGTGGAAAGGAAAAGAGCTCTTACCTCTAGCACGGACAATCAGACATGTGCGACCAGACGACCATCGGCTTTCAAACCCACGAGCGGAGAGAGAGCAGGGCAGAGAAAGAAGGCTGGTGAGCAGTGTTGCCTTCATTTACCGTTTTCTAAAGATGCCTTTGATTAGGAAATGTGTGTAGCAAACTGAACTGTCTAGGAACAGTCAGCAATATTTCACATCTCTGAAATGTGGGCCTTTGCAATTTGTGAGGTATCCGTGTTTTAAAAAATTGAATAGTAGGTTAGAGTTTTGGTTATGAATTGGCTTCAAATTTACTTTATTGCTGTGTAAATTTATAAATGACAATAATAGGAAAAGTATCTAAAAGCTCTTGAGCAGGGCCCTTTTTACATAATTCAAATTTTCTGGAAACTTACTGCACAAGATTTGTCACATGTACATTTACCGTTGTGAATGTTTGACTCCGTTGCTGTTGCCACATATTTTCAAATGTAAAATCATGAAGGTTGGAAAAGACCTCTTGGAACCTGACCCCACCATGTTCACCACTAAACCATCACCCCAGGTGCCACATCCATGCACCTTCTCAACACTTTCAGGGGTGGTGATTCCACCGCTTTCCTGGGCAGCCTGTGATAATTCCTAACCACCATTCCAGTGAAGAAGTTCCCAAGTCTTTTTCACTCTGCCTGCCTTTTGCTGTCTGTGATTAGCTTGTTGTCAGCCTTGTGTAGATCTCTCTGCCTTATTGTTTGCCAATACTTTGTTGCTTGAAGATCAGAAAAAGCTGACGGCTTGCATTTCAGTTTATTTTGGGTTTTCTAACTGTTCCAATCCCAAATACACTCTGGAATGTGAAAAGAATGAGGGTCTGTAAGTTAAAGATGCATTTAATTTGCAAAATTTAACTAACAGGAAAAATTCATCATGGCTTTTAGATCAAAATAGCACATGCTGCTTTCTTCAGTTAAATGATCTGTTCTGCGATCTGGATTTGATTTGGGGCTTTCAGTAATGCCCCAATGTCAGGCTTTTTAAGGTGGTCTGCATAAAAACAACGTGCTGGAAGTGTTGATATGCAGCAGGAAAAGGTGTGTTATCTACCAGGTTATTTCTATTGATCCATTAGGATAAAGATAGATGGGCTGGACAAGGGCAGAGTAGAGAGGAACAATCCTGTCCCTTGACCTCTGGCCACCCGTCTTTTGACACAGCCCAGGATTCAGTTGGCCTTCTGGGCTGTGAGTGCACACTGTTGGCTCATGTCCAGCTTTTCATCCACCAGAACCCCTAAGTCCTCCTCTGCAGGGCTGCTCTCTCTGAGTTCTCCCAGTCTGTTGTGTCACCTGCAGAGCTCAGCTTCGTGTCCCCTGCAGATGTGCCGGGGTGCACTTGATCTCTGTGTCATTGATAAAGGTATCAAAGAGCACCAGTCCCAAGACAGATCCCTGAGGGACACCACTCGTCACTAGCCTCCATCAGGTCATACCATGGATCACAACAGACTCTGGCTGCAATTCCTTACCCACCCAGTGGTGCACCCTCCAAATCCATATTTCTCCAATGTGCAGACAAGGATACCATGTGCCTCCATGTGGAAGGCCTTACAGAACTCTAGGCAGATTACATCAGTCCGTTTCCCTTGTTGACAGTGTTGGCCACTCCACCACAGAAAGCACAATTTGGTCAGGCACAATTTGCCCTAAGGAAAGCCATGCTGACTGTCTTGAATCACCTCCTTGTCTTACATGTGCTTTAACATCACTTCCATGAGGATCCATTCCATGATATCCCCAGGCACAGAAGTGGGGCTCGCCAGTCTGTAGTTCCCTGCATCCACACATCTTCCTTCCTCCTCTTTTTAAATCATCAATATCTTTTATTTCTGAAGTACCATCTTGTCAGGCAGCAACTGTAGTTCTTCTGCAACAGAATACATTTTTATCCTTCATTTGGCATCAATGTGAAAATATGATTGTGCTAAAAGGCTTTGTTTTACCATGTTGAGAAAGCCTGGATCTGCATTTTTCCTTGTGTTTTATTGAAATCCTATATCTGTGTGTTGGATAATACTTATTAACTAGTGCCTTGATGCAGAAACTCACGCAAGTCAGGCTGCTCTGAATTGAGTATCAATGTAGTACGCTGTCTAACTGTGGGAAGGAGTGAACAAAGCCCTAAAATTCATATCTCTTACCCCAAATGTTTATAGAATACACCCTATCTGTCACATGTTCTAATGAAAGTTTGTACAAAGTAGCTTAGTGTTTCTAGCCATATAATGAAATTCAAGCACTGCATTTCCTTAGTGTTATGGAAGAACTGTGGCATACAAGAGCAGTTATTTGCTCTTGAACATTTTTCCCCTTCAGTTGTAGACAAAATAGTTTATGTAACTTTCCATCAACAGGAGCTTGTTGGTATTTTGAATGGTAATGGGGAATTACTCTAGTTGTGTGCTTTAGAATTGATATGAACTTTAATGTATTAGTTTTCACTGACATACTTGCTGTTGCTATTTATGTGTTAATGCTGGTAGGTTCTTCACTTCAGAAGGCATCTAAAACTACCAAGAGAATTAGTAAACCTGTCCCTGGATTGGCCCAGGCACACCTGACATTTGTGAAACCACTGAAAACAGGTAGGCAGACTCCGCGTGTTCAGTGAAACGCTGAACAGAATGTCACAATTGTGCTGCTGGTTAGAACTGAGAGGAAATAGAAGATAGTACCTAAAATAAATCAATATGTAGTAGAACAATATGTGTAACCTTTTGTGATCTGTTTTGACTACTTATAAAAAAATTGGTTGCAACACGTGATCGTCTGGGGGTAAATGTTACTTTCTTCCAGATTGGCCTGTAAGTGTAAAAGCTACATTACAGTTATGCTCCCAGCTTACTGATGGTTATCAGTTAAATGCCTCTTCCATATCCGATAACATTTTAAGGCAACAACAGAATACATCAGAAGAGAAAATTTCTTCCCAACAAGATAAAAATTTTGCAGAGTTAAAAATACTGAATTGATCTGCTCTGAAAAATGCATCTCTAAGATAGCTCTTCCTGGATGTAATCCATTTCAGCTCGAGTTTGCCCCACTGCAAATGGCCTGAGTTCTAGATATCTTGTCTTAGTTCCAGTGCTGTAACAGCTCAATCCATATTTTGTGGCTGAAATTGATTTAATAGTCCCTGATCAGCAAGTCACTGAAGATTTTAACAATCTGCTTTTTTCAGCTATAGTGCTAAATGCGGTGTCAAACGTTAATCCTTTCCACAATGAATCGCATATTGGTTATCAAACATTTCAAGAACTGCAAAGGCTTAAGTTTTTTGTTGTTTTGTTTCGGGTTTTTTTAAGTCATCCCTAGGCACCCAATGCCTTTTGCTGCTAAAAACATGTTTTATGATGAACGTTGGAAGGAGAAGCAGCAACGAGGTTTCACCTGGTGGTTAAATTTCGTGCTTACCCCAGACGACTTCAATGTAAAAACAAATACTTCACAAGGTAAGAGTACAAGAATTTTGTCTTCTCATTTTCTTAAGCATTATATTATATACTTTATAAGCACTAACGAGTAGTAGTACTCATTTAACACTAAACCTTTTCAGGGGCATGTTGTCATATTTTTCCCCTTCTGATACGTGTGGGTGGCTCACTCGCTCATGCAAACACAGCACACCACGCCCCCTGCGTGGAGAGTGTGCTCTGCAACAAGAATACCCTGGAATATGTGGCTGTAGCACTGCTCAGTGGGTGTTGAGTGGGGAATCCCCACCTGCTGGAAGACTTTATAGCTGGCACTTTACTAAAAGGATAACCTACTTTTTCATCTATCTTTAGCTGCATTTGAAGATGGAACCATTAATCTTAAAACTGAATTCCTAGCACTGCTCACTTATGAAATAAGTGTTCTTATATTTAATACTTGACTAGTATTCTTGTACTTGATGACAAATGCTTAGTGCAACAGCTGACAAGCTTCCTGAAGGATAAATCATTAGTCAGAATGAAAATAACAAAATGTCAGCTTAGAGAGGGGAAAAAATAAATGAGGTGTGCAAAGCTACCTTTATTTGAGATGTAAATGCATGCTTTTTGTGCGTGTTTAAACAGTAAACGCAGCTGCTCTTATCTTGGGAGAAGAGAACCATCACAAAATGAGCCTTCCTAAGGCCCCCACGAAAGATGAGGCGTCTCTGAGAGCGTACACAGCTCGCCGTAAGCTGAATAAGCTGCGGCGCGAGGCCTGCCGCCTGTTCACCTCCGAAGCCATGGTCAGAGCCATCCAGAGACTCGAGGTGGAGATCGAAACCAGGCGCCTGCTGGTCCGGAGGGACAGGCACCTCTGGAAAGACATCGGTAAGAGGACTGAAACCTGGCATTCTGTCCTCTTGTAAGTAGGGAAAGGATTATTCACACACTCTGTTTAATCTAAAATTGGTTAATAGAAATTTTTGCATCAATATGAAATGTTTGCTGGATCTAATATTAAAAGATGCTCTCTTGCAGGGGAAAGGCAGAAAGTCCTTAATTGGCTTTTATCTTACAACCCTTTATGGCTGCGTATAGGCCTAGAGGTACGTGAACTGTGTATAGTCTATAATCTATAATCTAAGTTTAAAGGACATTTAGCAATTTTTTTAGCAGAGGTTGTTTTGGGTTTCTTGGTATTTTCTGTCATACTAATTCAGGTAGATTAAATTCAGTTATACCATGATGCATATCTTTTAAATTGTTCCAATGTACTTGATTTAAAAAAATTATTACCTTACTAAGAAGGAAAATATTTAATCAAGGAAATTGAAAGTTAATTCCCTGACCAATAACACAAAAGCATTTCCCTCTCAGCTTCACTTTACTAAACTGGAGAAGAATGTGGTTGTCTTAAAGAAGTTCCTGATTGATTTCTCAGATGTAGATGATCATACATGTTTTGAAATGAAATTAGATCTTCTGAAAATTCCTTTGGCTTTACCTTTAGTCACTCAATTGAGAACTGTTTGATTTTTAGAGACCAATTGCCATTTTTTATTTTAGAAATTCAATAATGTATATATTTCAAAAAATCACACAGTATTTAAGGTAATTTTTAACACTTCTGCTTTTTTCCCCCCTTCTTTCATATTAGACTATTTATGGAGAATTGATAGCTTTGGAGAGTAATAGTGATGTTATGGGTTTAGCAGTGTTTATCCTGAATCGCTTGCTCTGGAACCCTGACATTGCAGCTGAATACAGACATCCCACTGTGCCTCACCTTTACCGGGAAGGTAATGACTGCTTCCAAAACCAACTTATTTGTAGCACTTAATTTTTTAACTATCACTTATTGAGTTCTATCATTTTAGGTCATGAAGAAGCTTTGTCAAAGTTCACACTGAAAAAATTGTTGCTGTTGGTTTGCTTTCTGGATTGTGCCAAACGGTCCAGAATGATTGACCATGACCCCTGCCTGTTTTGTAAGGATGCAGAGTTCAAGGTGAAAGCTGTGATTTGATGTCTCTCTCCAGTATTGTCCTAAGACTCAGTGCAGTATTTTTTCATTGTTTTTAATCTAACAAAAGTTAAAGCTGTGTGACTTACTAAAAATAATTATTTAAAAATACATAATTTTAAGAATTAGACAAGTAAATATGAAATGTAATTTGGGAGGTACAAGGGATGAAAATTGTATTCTGCTTGACAAATACTGCAGTGTTAAGATTTTTTTTTTTTCAATTTTAGGCTAGCAAAGACCTTTTGCTCGCGTTTTCCCGGGACTTCCTGAGCGGCGAAGGTGACCTTTCCCGCCATCTGGGCTTCTTGGGACTGCCTGTCAGTCATATTCAAACTCCACTTGATGAATTTGATTTCGCTGTAACAAACCTGGCTGTGGACTTACAGTGTGGCGTTCGTCTTGTGTGCGTTGATACAGAATTCTATTGAAATATTTACTTTCTTTTATATAATACTTAATGTGAGCTCGTCAGAGGCATTAAACCGTGCAATTACCTTTGTTAGGAGAACAGTGGAGCTTCTGACCAAAAACTGGAGTCTTTCAAAACAACTGAGAGTTCCTGCAATAAGTCGACTACAGAAGATGCATAATGTTGATATTGTTCTGAATGTCCTTAAAGAGCGAGGAGTGCACTTGAAAGATGAGAGTGGTAAGGCCTAGAAATCAGGGTTATTTATTCTAAGTGCATCAGATAACTAGTGCACATTTTAATCCCTTATTTTATTTGATAGGTGCTTCAATTGACACCAGGGATATCGTGGATAGACACAGGGAACGAACGTTAGCACTGCTGTGGAAAATTGTCTTTGCCTTCCAGGTACTACTCAATTGCTTATTTTGTTTGTTTTTTTGCTAGTTACAATGGAGGAGTAATGAAAACACCAGTCTTTTCAGGAATATTTGATGTCTGTGAAAGCCTCTACTAATCAAATTTTAGACTGAAATTATTTGCTTTGTACATTTAAAGTTCCACATAAACTTTACTAAACTGCGAATTGTTCGCTAGCGATACAGCTTGGATAACGTTTCAACTGTGCTTTTTCTTACTCGTTTCATTCAATTTTTTGGAAAACACTGAACTTCTGAGTTTATGCTGTATAGTAGCAGAATTGATACATTATAATGATGTTGATCCCAAACTGCAGGTGGACTCTTACTAACTGAAAAGGACATTTTGAAGTTACACTGGTAGACAATTATAGAGTAATCTGTGAAGCTATAGCTCTTCTTCCTTTTATCTGAAACAGTCAATTTGATGAAACATTCTTGAAATAAGAATGAAGATTTCTTAGGCATTACTGCAATGACATTTCGAAAGTTAGTAGAGGAAGTAAAAATAACTTTCTTAAGACTGTTTTAAGAGTTAACTTGAGTCAGAGAATATTTTAAAAATAAATATCCAGCTGACAAGTCCAGTTGGAAGGAACATGATGCATGAAAGGCAAAACAAGATAAAAGTTGAGGTGGAATTTCACCACTAGGTAGCCAGGAATGTAAGTGCAATTAAGTATATGTAAAGCAAGAATATTAAAGACTTTAGCCACAGAACTAAGATAATTACATTTGATTTTTATTTTATTGTTCTATTTTCTTTCTTAACTACTTAATGGTGTAACAGTAGTGTGTCACAGTTGCATTGCTTTTGATTGGAAAAATAATTTCAGTGAGTAGTGGCTTTATCCAAGCCTCGTGGATATGCTGCTTGTTCTCCAAATCTTCTTCCATCACAACACCAGCTCAAGTCCTTTTGGAATCCCTTAAAAGAGGAGGATTGGTACATGGGCTCAGTGGAAATGCAGGCAGGACTTAAATTGCTTCCTCTGAAGAAGCACGTTGAAATTACACAGGCTGTTTGGGGGAATTTCCCTGTTTCTCCCAACTATTAACTAATGCAGTAACTGTTTTACACAGAACTGTGGGAAGGGTAGATTTAGAGTTTATCTGCCATCTATGCTGGCAAATCCAAATTATCTACTACTGACTGTGTGGCAGGTACTGCTAAAGTGAGCATAGTTTCTCTTTAAAATGCCATGTAGAAAGCTCTGCATCCAGTGGCTGTAATGCCCAACATGCCAGACTGCTGATATGTCAGTTTTTTGTTTTTCTTCCTAACAGGTGGACGTTTTTCTGAATGTGGAACAGTTAAAAGAAGAAATTGAGTTTTTGAAGAACACACACAAGAGAAAAGCACGATTGGGCGCCATCAAGACTTTTGCAACTGGTTTTACAGTACAGGAAGACAGTAGTAACTTCTTATCTCAGAGTTACAGTGAGAATGTGAAGCTGCTGATGGCATGGGTTAATGCTGTTTGTGGATTTTACAATATCAAGGTAAATAGTTTTGTGTACTCTTCAACAAATACACCCTGTGCTGTTGTAATTCTTTACAGAGCAGAGTTCTTCAAACAATCAAATATGCAGTAGAAGTAAGTGATAATTATTTGTAAATATCCTTCTGGACTTTGTTTAATCTGATTTGAAATAGCCATCACTCTGTGAGTTTAGCTGCAGCTCTCTTTTTAAAAAAAACTGAGCAAAAAGATTTCCCCTTCCACTTAGTCTTATGCATAAAAATGCTTTTCAAAAATAGAACATTTTTTGCTGGAATGGGAATTGTTTGTGGACTTTTAATGAGCCTTCATCTTAAAAGTACTTGTGCATAGAATTTTCAGTGTTTATAAGAACTATGAGAATTAAGCTAATGTTTGGGATAAGGTCAATTCATCTCCTCGTAGATGTTTGTTTGGAAGGGATGTGTTTGCTAATTCCAAGAAAGGAAGCCCTGGTCAGAGACCTGACTCCGGTCAGAATACAGTCACAGCTGCTAGTTTTTCTGGAGGGTAAAATAGAGCACTTAGGACTGATGAAAGTTCAGAACTTATTTCTGCATTGAAAACCTAATGTAAAGGTATCTATAGAAGTTTATTTGGGATCCTGCTGTAGAAAGATTGGTTTCTTAAAAGTTTCCCTTGTAGATTCACTGTATAATGACTCACACCTCTTTTGTTTCTGGGTTCTCACAGCTGTATGTCACTTTACAGTAAATGTTCAAAGGAAGCACTAGCTACGTAATTTTTTTGTTAAAAAATAATTTGCACCTGGTCACATTTAAAGAAGAAAGAGAAGAAATTCTATATCCAGTTTATACCAATTAACTAGTAACAGAAGTTCAAGGAATCGGTATCTTACTTTATTTAACAGGTGGAAAACTTCACAGTGTGTTTCTCAGATGGCAGAGTATTATGCCATTTGATTCATCACTATCACCCCTGTTACATACCTCTGGAAGCTGTGTGCCAACGAACAACTCAAACTGTAGAATGCTCAAGAACTGTTACAGTGGGACTAAACTCCTCCTCCTCATCCGAGTCTGACACTTCCCTAAATGCTGTGGAAGAAATGTTTGATCAAAGTGAGTTATTTGATGCACAGAAGTTCATGTTGGATCTATTTCTTTTGTGCACAATTTGATTTGACTAATGTTTTGTCTTTACAAAGCTGTAACTCCCTCAGTCCTGTACAAGGAACTCTTGGACAATGAAAAGCAAAACTTCCAGCTGATAAATGCTGCAGTTTCTGACCTAGGCGGGATACCAGCAATGATTCATGACGCAGACATGTCAAACACAATTCCTGATGAGAAGGTAAAATGCCTTTAGAGTTGATATAAACGTGTTCTGCCCTCCCGTGAATGTGTCCTGCTCCTTGTAGAGCCCTTACCCTGCTGTGTTCTGGGTTTCTGTAGGTTGTTATCACCTACCTGTCGTTTCTGTGTTCACGGCTTCTCGATCTTCGTCAAGAAACTCGAGCTGCACGATTAATTCAGGCCGCTTGGAGGAACTACAGGCTGAAAAGGGAACTGAAACTCTCTCAGGTACTCTTTGCTTGTGCAACATTCTTAGCTTCTACATTAAGGAAAAAATAGAGAATCTAAATTCAATGGAAAATACAGGTTTATTGGAGTAATATTGTCATTTAAACTAATGAGTGCCATTTCTGTCATCAAAATATGTGGCCTTCCTGGTGGTGTAATCTACTAAACTTCACTTTTCTTCTAGCCATCTGAAGTAACTACAGGTGTTTAAAGGCTACTGTTCTTTTTTTGGGTGTCACCCCTTAAACTCTTTTCTCAACATTTCAAATATAATAGTTGCACTGCTTCCTTGAAACAAAAAGGAGTAGTTAATCTCTGTCAATGTCTACAAGATGAGAGGAGTAATTAAACTTCTGCATGGATTTACTATTTCTGTTAAGGAGCTAAGCTTCACCAGTCTTTTGAATTGAATTTCATGAGTTCTGGTATTCTGTATCTTGATTTTCTGGTATTTATACCAGATCTTGTGAGGGTTTCAAAGCTGACACTCTTAAGGTTCATAAATGCCACCACTGTGTCTTACTAAGTTAGATATTATTTGATGTTGGAACAGTGTTCAAATGAAATATTCTAAGACTCTGTGGTGTAGAAGGGGACAGAGGTTGTATTTAGGATTTTTCATCTCCACTTTCTTTACTTTATAAAATCTACACAACCTTAATAATGATGACAAAACATTGCCTTTAGAACTCTTTTGAAATAACTAGTAGTAAAGATGCTGGTGGGGGAGAAGGAATCAAAACCAAAACCCTTTAAACATTGCAGGCATTATTTTTATTAATTAATCTTACAATGCGCGCTTATGTACTATATTTTTATGAAATCGCTCTACATAGTTATTCAAATTAAAAATTTGAGTGAAAAATCCATAGCTAATGTTCAGTGGAAATTTACTCTTTGTAGGAAAGAGATAGAGCTGCTCGGATAATTCAAAAATCTGCGATGAGCTTCTTGGCTCGCCGACGCATCCTGAGGAAAGAGAATGCAGCCATTTTTGTCCAGAAGCACTGGAGAGGATACTTGGCCAGGATGACTCTCTTCAATCTGAAAAAGGCAAACCTGGAGCAAGCCAGAAATAAATCTGCCACAGTCATTCAGGTGATACAATCTAAAGTGAGATTACACAGCAAGGAACCCCCCTGAAACCTCTGAAAAATAGCCTTGCTGAGGAGCATTTGTGCTGCTCGCAGCAATTAATGCTTCCATGAAATGTAATACTTTTTTAAAATTATTTTTTCCCCCCTCTGCTTTTGAGAGGTTTAGTAAGTTTTTCTCTCCAGGGAAAGACGGTAATATGCTATTAAATTAACAATTATTCCTTCCTCCTGTATTTTGGAATACCATAAACATTAAAACACGGGGCCTTAAGCAGTCAGTGTAAGGACTGATCAGATTGTGTTGGTTTTCTTCTTTGCAGCTGCTAAACATTACTTAAAGAAGCTTTTTTAAAAAATTAAAATTACTCTCCTAGTGCTATGTCACCTGCACTGGGCAAATTGAGTGGCAGACATGGCGATGGTAGTTTGGGCAGTTAATTCAGTTTTTCAAGATACTTTAGCCACCATTACGCAAAGATAAATACTGCCCTCCTAAGACTTTTTAGAATGGATATTAAAGAACTGCTGATTTATCAAGCAGTTTAAGAGGAAATCTGTTGTTGCCAGGGTAAATATAGCCTTTTCCCAGAATTTAAAGAGCTTAAAAAAGCAACGATACAAACATTTAGGTTTTGCTTTTTCGTTTTTTTTTAATAGAGATTTCTGGATTTACCTTCCTAGGGATTAAGACCCAGACATGAGCTCAGTTAGAGCATGGTGCTAATAACACCAAAGTCATGGGTTTGATCCTGGTGTGGGCTGTTCACTCAAGTGCAGGACTCGATCTTTGTGGGTCTTTCCAATTCTGAATACTCTGTGGTTCTGATAAGTAGGAATAAGAAATCTTACAAAGTCTGAAGATGACAGTCCTCACTCATGCTTAACTCGAGATACTATGAAGAAAATACTAAATTTTTTCTTTTTTTACCTGCAGGCTTATTGGAGGAGATACTCTGCTAGGAAAAGATATTTACAGCTAAGACACTGTGTTATTTTTGTACAAGCAAGGATAAGGATGGTGAAGTCTGTTGCTGCATATAAACGAATTGTTTGGGCTACTGTTACAATTCAGAGACATCTGCGTGCAACTAAGTTGGCAAAAATAGATCGGCAAAGATACGAAATCATAAAGTCTGCAGCACTTACTATTCAGTCTGCATTCAGAAGATGGAGAAAATACAACATTCAACGGAAAATTAAAGCAGCTCTGGTGATTCAGAGTTATTTCCGAAAATGGCAATCTTCAAAACTGGCTAAGAGAAGGAGGGCTGCCCTTGTCATACAGTCTTGGTACAGGATGCACAGAGACCAGAAGCAGTTTCTGCATATTAAGCAAAGTGTTATCAAGATTCAGGCTTGGCACAGGTGTCAGCTGGCCAGACGTGTTTACCAGGAGCGCAGGGCAAAAATAGTGACAATTCAGCGGTACTACAGAGCTTATAAACTGGGGAGAGCTGAGAGAGAGTCTTATTTGCAAAAGCGTGCAGCAGTGATAGTTCTCCAAGCTGCTTTTAGAGGCATGAAGGCACGAGAGCTGTACAGACAAGCAAAAGCGGCATGTGTTATTCAATCACTGTGGAGAATGAAACAAGAGAAACAAAGATTTCTGCAATTAAAAAAATCTGTTACTACATTGCAGTCGCACGTGAGAAAATACCAACAAGTAAAAAGATACAAAGAGATTAAAAATGCTGCTTCTGTAATTCAAACCCGGTATAGGGCACGTGTGGCCGCTAAAAACGCAGCTGCTGCTTTCCAGAGGGTGCGCCTGGCTGCCGTTGTTCTCCAGTCTGCCTACAGAGGGATGCAAGCCAGGAGAGAGGCTTGCGTGTTGAGATCCGTGATCAAAATTCAGTCAAGTTTCCGTGCTTATGTCGCCCGGAAGAGATTTAAAAAGTTGAGAGATGTCACAGTGAAGATTCAAGCTCTTGCGAAGATGAGGCAAGTCCGTAAGCGTTACTGTGCACTGAGGGAAGCAACGCTTTATGTCCAGCGAAGGTATCGCTCTGGGAGATGTGCTCTTCAATTTAAAGAGGATTATAGGAAATTGAAGGGAGGTTGCATAAGAATTCAGGCTCTAGTTCGAGGCTATCTTGTCAGGAAACAAATACAAAGGTGGAGAGAGGCTGCAGTATTACTTCAGGCCTGCTACAGAATGAAAAGGGACCGGCAACGGTACTTGAGCATCTACAGCGCTGCCATTGTCATTCAACAACGTTATCGAGCCTGCAAAAAGACCCGGAGTCACAGGCAAGAGTTCTTGCAAGTTAGAAAAGCAGCTGTGTGCTTACAGGCAGCCTACAGGGGTTATAAAACACGCAAAAAGCTTAAACTCGAATACAGAGCTGCTGTTAAAATTCAGACTGCTTTTAGAGCTCATGCCGCACGAGCGAAACACAAGGCAATGGTTCAGGCCTCCGTTGTGATTCAGAGGTGGTACAGAAACCGTAAGGCTGGTAAGAGGCAAAGACTAAACTTCTTAATGACAAGGGCAGCAGTGCTTTCTTTACAAGCAGCTTTTCGTGGCTGGAAGGTACGGAAGCAGATTCAAAGACAGCATGTTGCTGCTACTAGGATACAGTCTGCCTTCAGAAAATTCATGGCTGTGAAGAAATTCAGGCTTGTGAACCACGCTGTGCTAACCATCCAGAGGCGTTACAGAGCCAGGGTTCTAGGCCAGAGACAACGGCGAGAATACGCCCAGCTGCGTAACGCTGCGGTGCGTCTTCAGGCACTGTGGAGGGGGAAAGCTGTGAGAAAAACGATTCAGAAGAAACATCATCTTGCAGCAATCGTTCAGTCCTATTACAGAATGCACGTAAATCAACTAAAATACAAGAAACTGAGACAAGCTACTTTGGTGATTCAGAAGTACTACAGAGCCTACTGTATGAAAAAAACCCAGCGTGCAATTTATCTAAAAACCAAGGCAGCTGTGCTAGTCTTGCAGTCTGCTTACCGTGGGATGACTGTGAGGAAACAACTGAACCAACTAAACAAAGCTGCTACAACTATACAAGCTGCCTTCAAATCTTACCTGGTCAAGAAGGAATATGAAAGACTTAGATCTGCGACTGTAGCCATTCAAAGGCGTTACCGTGCGGTTACTCACGCTAAGTGTCAAAGGCAGAGATATTTGTCTTTAAAAAGAGTCACGGTCAAAGTGCAGGCGATTTACAGAGGTGTAAGAGTGAGGCGACAGGTTCGCTGTATGCACCAAGCAGCTGTTTGCATCCAAGCCAGGTTTAAGATGCATTGCATGAGCGTAAAATACCGGTCAATGAGAATGGCAGCAGTAAGAATTCAAAGGCAATACAGAGCATTTTGTTTAGGCAAAGTACAACGCAAAAAGTACTTGGAACTAAAGAAGTCTGTTATTATCCTCCAGGCTGCTTGCAGAGGCATGAAAGTCCGACAAGACTTAAAAACTATGCACCGGTCAGCAGCAATAATCCAGTCCTATTATCGGATGCACAAACAACAGAGGGATTTCAGAAAGTTGCTGCTTGCAACGAGGCAGATTCAGCAGTGGTTCCGTGCTTGTAAGGAGAGAGATGCACAAGTCCACAACTACACGATTATGAAAAATGCTGTACTACGCATCCAGGCTGCATTCCGTGGTATGAAAACGAGAAGACTCATCAGAACCATGAATGAATCGGCTCTGATTATTCAAAGAAGGTTTAGAACTTTTCTCGAAAGGAAACGTTTTCTTTCCATTAAGTCAGCTGCTGTTGTAATTCAGAGAAAATACAGAGCAACAAAATTAGGAAAAATTCAGCGTCAAAAATATCTCTCTCTCCTTAATGCTGCTGTTATCATACAGTCTGCTTATAGAGGATTTGTGGTAAGAAAAAAAGTGCAGAAAATGCATCAAGCTGCTACAGTTATTCAAGCAATGTTAAGAATGCATAAAATTTACACTTCTTATCAAGCACTCAGGCTTGCTTCAGTAATCATACAGCAACGTTATCGAGCTTACAGGGACGGGAAGCGTGAGAGAGAAAAGTACTTAAAACTGTACAATTCTGTTTTAGTCCTTCAGGCTGCCTACAGAGGAATGAAAACAAGATGCTTCTTGAAGAGACAACATGAGGCAGCACTTACAATACAGAGAAACTACCGAATGCATAGGCAGTACTGTCATTACAGAAGAGTTCATTGGGCAGCCCAGCTAATACAGAGGAGGTACAGAGCCCATAGGCTCAGGAAAATTGCTGTACAGCGTTACACTTCATTAAAGAAAGCAGCAACTTGTATCCAGAGGGCTTTTCGAGTCATGCGAGCGAGAAAACAGCAGCGAGAAATGCACCGTGCTGCAACTGTGGTTCAGAAAAACTTTAAAGCCTTCAGAGAACGTCAGAGGTACCTCTCTCTTAAAGCAGCTACTCTTGTCTTTCAGAGAAGGTACCGAGCTTTGGCTCTGGCAAGGCAGCATGCTTTGGAATATCACTCTCTCCGCAGAGCAGCTATTCTCATCCAGGCTGTGTACAGAGGTGTCAGGGTGAGGAGGAGTCTCGAGCACATGCATGTAGCTGCCAGTACAATACAGGCAGCCTACAGAATGCTCAGGGATAGAAGGGCCTATCAGAATATGAGAAACGCAGCTATGGTTATTCAGAACTACTATCGGTCCTATTTGAAAGGAAAGAACCAACGCAAGAAGTATCTGGCAATGAAGAATTCTGTTCTTGTTATTCAGGCAGCATACAGAGGCATGAAGGCACGGCAGGAACTGAAAATCCTGCATGTTTCAGCGGTCGTAATACAGTCCAGCTACCGCATGTACGTGCAACGTAGGTGCTACAAACAGCTGTGCTGGGCTGCCACAGTCACGCAGCAGAGGTTCCGAGCCAAAGTGGCAAGAGAAGCTGCCGTGAGAAACTATGCAGAAATAAGAAAGGCTGTCATTTGCCTTCAAGCTGCTTTTCGTGCTAGGAAAGCCAGGCAGGTGTATAAAGCCAATGTTGCTGCACGGCGCATTCAGTCATTCCTACGAATGCGCGTGGAGAGGAGACGCTTTCTTGCAAAGAAATCAGCAGCAATAACGATCCAGTCGATGTTCCGGTGCCAAAGAGCCAGGACTCGCTACGCACTGCTCCGGAGCTCAGCAGTTGCTGTCCAGAGGTGGTACAGATCGTGTCTCAGGGCTCGTTCACAGAGAGCACAGTACTTGGCTCAAAGACAAGCAATAGTGGTTATTCAGTCTGCCTTCCGAGCTATGAAAGCAAGAAAAACAGCGAGGCAACTGCGAGCCGCAAGAAAGATTCAGTCTTTTCTTCAGATGGCTCTGCAGCATAGAAAATACATGCAACTCAGAGCAGCAGCTGTTACATTACAATCCTATTACTTAATGCAGAAGTGTAAATCTCAGTATAAGAGCTATAAAAGAGCAGCAGTTGTCCTGCAGCAGCACTACCGCTCCCACCTGGCTGGGAAGCGCCAGAGAATGACTTACTTACAAACCCGCAGGAGCATTATCCTTGTGCAGGCCACAGTCAGAGGATACATCGAAAGGAAGAGGTTTCACAAAATTAAAGCAAGCACAATAAAACTTCAGGTACTTTTGAATGAATAGTACTGGGATTTGGGTGTATTTTTGTTTTCATTTGTAGGTGTTTTAAAGATTTACTGCTCTTGCAACCCACAGTTTAAAGCTAAAGTAGAATCAGTTTCTGAAGTGTGCTACAGGACAGATATATAAAGCTTACTACCACAGTACACAGAAATAAGGTTCTTTAAGGCAACTGAATTTCACCTCTGAATATTAGTGGCTTAATGAATGTTTTCTTTGATGGGGAATATGAATGGAAGCTGTCTTCATGTATTGTATGAGAGGACACTGGTAGTGAGTATAAAGTGACATAAATGGCAAAAACCACATGATTGCTATATTCTTTAGGACTCATGTTTAGGAAGATGTGAATAAATCAATCATGTTAGTCTTCCAAGGTTTACTAATTGGCCCTAGACTAATCTAAGTGCCTAAGTAACATTTTGAAGAGGAATTTAAGGAGGGAAATTTCCCCAAATCAAGGAAGAAAGGGAAATAAATCATCTTTCATTTGTGGCCCTGAGCAGTGTGATCTAATGGGTGGCATCCCTGTCCATGTTGGATGGGTTCGAACTAGACCATCTTTAAAGGTCCCTTCCAACCCAAACCATTCTAGGATTCTTTGAGAATTTCTTAGGTTGGTTTTACTCTCTTGTTGGAACCCACATGCTCTACTTAACTGGTAGAAATCAGGTGTGCTTTCCTCACCTCCGTGTTTTGGAGGGATTGACAGCTGCTTAGTTATTTTCTGAGTGTTTAACTTATACATCCTGAACAATATAAATACAGTTACTTTCCTTAAAAGATAGAAAAAAAGAATGAATTTTGAAATTGGGAATATATTTATTTAAATTGTTGTTTTTATAACAAGCCAGTGAGTACAGCTGTACACAGAAATATGCAAACATTCCCAGCTGTTATGATGCAAGTGAAATAGTCCAAGTTTATGTCTTTTTCTTTGAAGGCATCTTTCCGTGGATTTATTCAGAGACAGAAATACCTTCGGTGCAAGTTTTCTGCTGTGTTAATACAGCAGCACTACAGAGCCCATCGGATGCGAAATATTGATCAGCACAGATTCCATCAAATGAAAAGAGCTGCCATTACCATTCAGGTAATCATAAAAAAGCCATGTGTGGCTTTTATCGAGTGTTTGTTTGGGGTTTTTAATCTCTCTTGTATTTGTTTCTTCACGATATCATTATTTTTGCAGATTAATATTAAAGAGTGGCATTTGTGGTATTTCCCTGAATGTGTTTCACTTGCTTTTGAAAACATCATCTAGTTGGGAGAAATTAAATATTTGTAGTACTTTAGAGATAGAAATCCTAAAAGTTGTTCATGTGTTATTTTTCCTTTTAATTTTGTTCATTCCATTAAAAGTTCTGATTTATTTTTGTTTTGTTTTTATTACTCTGATAGGCAGCCTACAGAGGCTATAAAGCCAGGCAGTGGGTTAGCAAAGTGAGAGCAGCAGAAGTCATCCAAGCCTGGTTCCGAGGTTACAAGGCACGGAAGGAATACGCGGCTGTGCTCAGAGCTGCCCTCGTTATTCAGAGTCGCTTCAGAACCCAACAGCTGCGGGCTCGGTAATACTGAATCCAGGAGAAATCCTTCTACTTTCCAAAGCTTTTATTAGATAATTATTTAGCGCTGCACTGCACTCTTTAGGTTCTCAGGCTCTGCCCCTGCAGCGTCCTTGTAACGTGCATGAGTGTAACCCTGTTGGTGCAGGTGGGGTTATTCTTTTGCACAAGATTTTCCTTACATTTCATTGTTTTTCTGGAATGGAAGCTCCTTCATGAATTTAAATTTTGCTTATTGGGCTCTAGAAAGAGCAGGCCTTGATCTTTTTTTCACTTCTCTGTGGTTTGCAAGAAAAATGTTCTGGATATTGTTAAAATTCTAGCATATAACTCGTTGGTTTAAAAGCTATTTCATTTTAATCCACAGTGGAATAGTTAAACTAGTTTATTTTGCTATGAGATCAGCCTGGTAACTCATCTCATGAACTGCGTCCATGCCAGTAGCAGTAGAGGATGCTGTTCAGGGATACAAGGTCCTCCCTCAGCATCCCTGCTTTGTAAACATCCTTGCCTGTTCCTATTATTATCCTTTTATGGACCTGTTGTATGCCAGTCTGTCCAATGCCTTTCAAACTGCTGTGTCCCTCCCCAGCCTCCTTAGGCTGCAAGTTAGGGAAATACCTCCTGTGGAAAAAGAGGAAGCATCTTCTGTTTAAAATCAGTCTTTCTGCTGGCTATTCCCATTTTCCAGTGTTCCAAGATCTGGTTGATAACAGCTCTGCTTTTCCAATATCTATCTAAATGATTTCATAAACCATCACTGTTTTCTTACTTAAAAATGCATTTCCATGTTAGGTTTTTGAAAATGAAGTCCCGTGCACTTACCATCCAAAGAGTCTGGAGAGCGACCCGCACTGCACGAGTGGTTCGGCAGCAGTTTCTGGCAATGAAGAGTGCTGCAGTTAAGATTCAGTTGGCATACAGGCAGTACAGGGCTAGGAGACTTCTAAGAAAGGTATGTTTTCACTTGCACTCTAAGATACCATGGTTATTTAAAAAAATTTTAATATATTTGAGTGATTTTTGTCATCAATGTGCAGAAGCATGGAAAAGGTGGGACCAGAGAAAAGATTGTTCAAATCAAAGCTCTTCAGTCTTCAAGATATTAAATGTCTGTTTTTGCTCTAAGTAACAGGGTTGATTCTTGATTTTGAACAGTTCCAATTGTTGAATTACCCCTCTATATACTAATACCAAAATAAAATGCCAAATTTTCTGCTGGCTTTACTGCTTGCAAAAGATTAGGCCCATGTGTTTTGACCTCATTTAGGTAAGTGAAAAGACCTTCCAAACTGTGAAAGTCCATTTAATATAAACTGTATGAGTTTACTTGTATTTCTCATTCTGTTTTTGTTCTTATGATGGAAAAAAACACCTAGAACTAAAAATAAATGTATATTGATCCTGACATGAATGAACAAAAGTTTAATTATCCCTGCATTCTTTAAAATCTTTTTCAGAAGCACCAGGCTGCATGTTTGATCCAAAACACATATAGAGGTTTCAAGGCAAGAAGGAAATTTGTTCAACAAAAAGCTGCTGCTGTAATTATCCAGGAACATCTGCGGGCTTGGCAGGAAGGCAGGCTTCAATTTAAGAAATACAATGAGACTAGAAGAGCTGTCATTAAACTGCAAGCACTTATCCGGGGTTATTTAGTCAGGAAAAAGGTTGGTATAATTCAAATTAAAACTATGCTTTGGATGTAAAGTATCTCTAGAGCTGTTTTACCATTAATTCTGACTGGCAAGGAGAGGAAATCTTGATTTCTTGGTGTTGAAATCAAGTTCTTGTTGTCCGCTTCGAGTATTGGGCAGGTCAGAATAGATTAAACCCAGTCTGAGCCTTTTCTTATAGTCCTTTAGAACTAAAGTAGATTTTCACTGTTGGATGTTGTTTTAGCTTCTGAGATCTTTGTGGCTTACCTATAACTGATACTTCTGCACACACAGGCTTACAATGAAATTGTTCTCTGCTATGTATTGATGTTGTTTACAACCACTTCTCTGTGTTATCATTTAGATTAGAGACCTAGTACTGCAGAGCGGTACCTTCCTTAATTCCGAGGTGATTTCCCAGTATCTAGTAGTATGCTGCTGTATACTGTGTTCTTTGTGTGGACATCCCGCTACCTCAGAGTATGAAAATTAATGATGTTCCTTGTTCTGTTTTCCTTCTACAGATTTCAGAACAGAAACAAAAGAAGAGACTTCTTTGTTTTACAGCAGCTGCATATCATCATATCTCTGCAATTAAAATTCAAAGGGCCTACAGGATTCACCTCACCTTAAAACTTGCACAAACCCAGATCTCATCTGTTCTTATAATACAGGTTGGTCTGATCAAGGCTGAATGATTTGTGTGAGAGGCTAATTTGTTTTCTGTGAGCTAAGACAGTGTAGTTCCTTCACGTGTGAAAATAAAGCTAAATTATGAATTCTGTGATTTATTAAATAATGCTGCTTATACACAGCTGAGAAAGCATTGGCAGCTTAAGCACTTTGAAGCCGAGGATGGATGGGAAAGTTTGTTTCCTTCAGATCCTCAAGCTTGCTAAAGGAATCTGAGTGCTGTCTTAGCCTATTTCTTTATATCCTGCTGGAGGTAGAAAAGATCAGACACAACAACCTGTAAGGTTTGTGAAATGTAGAACATCTCCTTACATGAACAATCCCTTGGGATACTGTGATTTATTTGGTTGGATGTTTCTGATCTGACAGTGGTACCAGAGCCTGTGTAGGTTGCAGCATTTTAATATAACCAGGTTTTACTTATCTGAAAACAAGATCAAAAATTGGGTCTGTGTTGCAGCACTACCAAATTGTAAAAAATATTTTCAAATATTAGGTCTCCAAACTGACCATTAGCTTAGTTCCAGTATGCAGGGTCAGCCCTGGGTAAATGAAGAGGCTAAAATGGGAGCCCTGAAATAGCTGTTCTCTGATCAAGGATGTCGTGGCATACTTTGCCCTGCTACTTCTCCATATGTACAAATTGTTATTTCTCCCCATAAGTTAGATTTTCCCTTTAAGGCAAGAGAGAATGGATGGAAAAGGGTTTTTTTGCTCTGATTTGGCACACAGTGCCTGTCTCCCTTAGTTTATAGAGGGGGAGAAACGGAGCTGGGAAATGAGAAAAGTGGAGTGGTGGTTCTTAAAAGCCAGCCAAGAGAAATAAAACTCCTAGGATGTAGTAATGCTGGACACAAGTACAAACTGGGAGAGTTACATATTTTGTCTTTTGGTCAGCCCTGAGGTGGTCAGACAGTTGGTCTGGATGATCGTTGTAGGTCTCTTCCAACTGAAAACTATTCTGTCTATCCTCTCCTCTACCCTTCCTTCTCTACCCTTCTCTCCTCAGAATGCTTCCCTAGTGGCTCCTAGTTAAGATTTCATTCTGCAGGCTTGCATTTCAGCTACCCAAGGCCAGTCAGAGTCATGGAGATTACATATGATGTTTATAGTGCCTGTATCTGTCAAAGCTCACGTTAAAACACTCAGGTTTTATCAGTGCTCATTTAGGGTGGGAAAAGGGAATTTCGGGGAAGAGTTTTAAATAAACAGTTTAAGTAAAGAGTTTTAAATATTTTCATTTTAAACAGAGATGGTTCCGAGCAAAAATGCAACGAAAGAGATTTTTAAGAGATTATCAAAGACTCATTCGACTACAACGTGTGGTTCGAGGCTGGCTCAATCACAGGAATGAGGCAGCAGCCATAATCCAGAGAAACGTGCGGAGATTCCTGGCCTGCAGACGCAGGAGAAAATTTACAGTGGGGATAATTAAATTTCAGGTAAATACCTCTTGTAAGAAAGTGTTTGGGTTTGTTTGTTTAGTATTAGTATCTGTATTTTTTTCTCATGGGTTTTTGGGGAGAGGAAAGATGCTTACTTTGGTTGATGAATTTATCAGTGAAATTGCAAGCCAAGTCAGCTTTGGTTTAGACATGAAAGCTGAAGGCAAACAGATAATGAAGGAATATTAAGCAGATACTGCTTCAGGTGACTTAGGTGGGAGTGTGTGTGGACTGTATAGGCATGGATTTTTTTTTGTCTTTCGTCTTGAAAGTCCAGCATGTGAAAGAATAACACTGAGTGTTAATTACTTAAAATCGAATACCCAAGGTCATTCGATTTGCAGGCTTGTGTAAAACTGATTTGGAATGATGATGGAAGTTCTGTTGTCTTGTCTCTCCTTTACAACTTTTTCTCTTTGTGGAATTCCTTTTCTGTAGGCATTGTGGAGAGGATATTCTTGGAGAAAGATGACTGACACAGCAAAAACCAGAGCTTTAAGACGCAGTTTAGAAAAGGCCAATGAAAAGTGCAGAGAAGAAAACAAACTGGGCAACAGAACTGCAATTGCAATTGAACACCTTCTAAAATACAAACACCTCTCCTACATTCTTGCAGCACTAAAGCATCTTGGTCAGTATTTTGTTTTATTATAACTGATGGATTTTCAGAATGATAAAAACTGGATTTTTTCAGCTGAGAAGAGTTCATAATGATATTTAGGCTTTCATAAAATGTGAACGTTAGAGGGTAGAATGGAGGGTTTTCCAGACTAAAATCAGATTATCGATTTAATTACAATATTTAAATGGTTATGTAGAGAAAGGAAATCCTGTATGATTGCTCTAATTTCCAGTCAGTCCTACTAACGCTATACCTTACATAAGTTTACTATCATTTTTGCTGTCAGTAGATGTTCTCTGTGGATTGTTTTTTCTGCTTAATTTTTAGTCTGAAATATTAAAACTATTGCTTTAGAAACGCTTAAATCAATAATTGCAGTTTTTGCTTTGCACTTCTACTTAAAAATAGAGACTATCCTGGTTTGCAATTATTTTACTTGAAATCCAGAGTTTTCTTTACTCTATTTATTTTTCTTTAATTGTTTTAGAGGTGGCCACCAGGCTGTCCCCACTGTGTTGTGAAAATATGGCCCAGAGCAGAGCAATCTTCAGTATTTTTGTTCTGATTCGAAGTTGCAACCGGAGTGTTCCATGCATGGATGTGATCAGATACTCAGTTCAAGTTCTACTCAATGTTTCAAAGGTAACTTGAATATTTTCTTTTGCAGGTTTATAAGAAGTAGGCTGCTTTATTGTAGTACTTATTTATCCACAAAATTTCTGAATAAATCTGGAACAACAGAATAGTAGTTTTGAAAACAGTTGATGATTTTTTACTGTTATTTTGAAACCAGTTATTTACTTACCTTGTAATAGTTATGAGGGCATTTTTTTGCAGAAAAAATTATTTCATGGCCTTAAGGCATTGCAAGGTGTTATAAGTATTTTTAAATTTCTCTGAACTTATTCTAATTTATTTCTTTATTTTAAATATAAAATCAGATTCTATGGGTTTCTAAACAAGGGGGGAAGCACAAAAGGCACCTTTTTATAATCTGTTACAATTGTGTTAATACAGAAGGGATTTGTATTGCTTGGATACCAGTTCAGCTACAGATTTATTCTAAGGGAGAATGTGGACTTTGCCTTTTCCTCTAACCTCTAAATAATAACCTAAATTAAAGGTCTATCTACATAAACTCTTTTGTCTCTTCCTTGTTTAACAGTATGAAAGAACTACTCGAGCAGTTTATGAAGCAGAAAATTCTATTGATACTTTACTGGACCTACTGCAAATGTACAGAGGCAAAGCTGGGGACAAAGTTTCAGAGAAAGGAGGAAGCATTTTCACAAAGACTTGTTGTTTGCTGGCCATCCTTTCAAAGGACTCAAAAAGAGCTTTGGTAAGACCTAAATGTTTTGGGTTTAATCTTTAACTTACCATACTTTTCTTGAATGTTTTGGTGATGTTTGTAATTCTTTTTTTCTCTCCCTCTCTACCATACCTGTTATGGCTGTAATATTAATTATGACTAAACTCTGGTTCAGAAAATATGCATTTCCAAGATGGTGAACACACTCACATTTTCTCGATTTAAGCTGCTTTTGAACTTGCAGTATTGACTGTGTGCTGTTTCCACCTTTCCTCAGGAAATCCGAGCCATGCCAAGAACTGTTTCTTGCATCCAGAGCCTCTACAAACTCACAGCTCGGAAACACAGGATGGATGCAGAGAGAACACTTGTGAAGCAGAAAACAAGCACTGCCTTAGGTGGCAGTTCCTCTGTTCCAGTAACTCCTCTAAGAATAAAAACAGTTTCAAGGTATGTACTTAAAAATCAGTCTTCTATTTCTGCTGTGGCATTGAAATGTTTTAATGCAAGCCACTAATCTTTCCACAGGATTAAACCAGACTGGGTCTTGAGGAAAGACAACATGCAAGAAGTTGTGGATCCTCTGCAGGCAATTGTGATGGTGATGGACACACTTGGTATTGCCTGCTACTGAAATGTAAATGATGTATAGGAAGATGTATTTGTACAGTATGTATGTAGGAGATGGATAAATGATTTGGAAAAAAAGCAAATAAGTGTAAAACTACTGTTGGAAATGTTTTTTTTTTTATTACAATTAACATTTTAGTAACTTTTTCTTGCATACAGTTTTGAAACCCTATTTTTACTACTGCCAAAAGCAATTGTACAATAAAATCAATTCACTGGATTTTACTGGAAATTTCATTGGTGCAGTAATGTATTGTTGTCACACAACTGTGAATATTACAAATAGCGTGGGATTCTTCACTCTGATTAGATATTGTAGAATTCTATTAAAAGCAGTTGTTTATGGGGGACGACAGTAATGTTGTCTGATCTACAGCGGTGTAGAAAGGGAGGCTTAGGCTGTGGATTTCAAAATTGGCTGGTTTTGGGGAGCTCGAGTCTACTTTCTAGTAATGTCTTGAGAGATCGTGCATGACAGCAAGAAAAAAAATTATGATTCCTCTGTTTTTTAAGCATTTCAAGATAGTGATCTTGAAATAAAGATAGTGATGGAACAACAGGATGTCGTAAGCTTGAATTTAGAAATTCTGACCTGACACTTTAAGGGAGGTGATCTGTGAGTTTCTTCTTCCTATCAAGTGAGCGATACATACAAGCATGCATCTCCTCTGGCTGAATAGATTGTGTTCATCACAGCATCCCTTTTCATTCTGTTCTCTTCTGCATTCTCAGAATTGTGTTTTCTTAGAGAAAGGCTGAGAAAATGCAAACTGTAAAATTATACTTCCAAAGTTAAGCATTATACCTCTAATGATGCTAAATCAACTGGAAGCCATTAGTGAGTCAGGTGACTGTAAATGAGGTTCTTTTTTAATTTGGTTTTAAAACATACTGCTGTGTTCAACACAACTCGGACAGATAGTAAGACTGGCTTTGTTGTTCACGTAAGAAACTCCAAAATCATGAATATCTATAGCATGCAACTGCCTGGTTTACACTGGGGGTAGGCTGGAGGATGGGGGAATTGTCTCTGATCTCAGCCAAGGTAAATAATCTGATAACAGAATGCCCTTTAAACTCGGCACTCAGGAGGTTGTGAGGGGAACAGTGATCAACAAGTTGAAAGTGTTCCATAAGCTTGTTGCTTGATTTCACTGTAAAATGATAAATTACTGGTGGTAAAGTGTGTCAAATGGAAGTAGAATCCTGCCAGTCTAGTGCTAAGGTATTTGGAGAACTAAAATAAATGAAAATAGTTTTTCCTGTGAATCAACTTGTTGCAAAATACCATAGACATTAAGGCATTTGTTGAATACCTTTGAAAATTCAGTTAATTATTTACAAAAGTAATACTTAGGGAGTTTTCACAGGTGGTGGGAACTGTAGATGGAGACAGTAACGAAGATGAGATTTAAAAGCTGTTTTTTCTTCCTAGTTACGGTGTGTTTAGGCAAACTCTTTGCAGAAGGTAAATACGCTGAATTCTATTGTACATTGAATCTAGAGTGTGCAGTCTTGGTAACTTAAGTGCAGTGTCTTTCATCTCTTTCACTGCTTGTTAAATTTAAATACAATTCTGTTGTGACGTGGCTGATGATCACGATTCAGCTATTGCTGATTCCTGTCTAAACCTCCAAGCTGTAATATTGAAATGTTCAGATTTTAGGTCAGAAGAAATTTCTTTTTAAATGTCTTTGAGCTGTTTCGAGGCACTTGCACAAATTGAATTTTGTACTATTAAAACATTTTATATATTGAATTGTCTTGGGGATTGAAATGTTTTCAGTTTGTTACAAAGGAAAATAGTGGAAGCTAAATGGAACCTGCAGAAGTTAATCTGGGGTGGTCCTGCATTTTCTATCCCTGTTTTCAGCATTGATTTCTTCTTCTGTTTGTTGTTTTGGGTTTTTTTGTTCATTTGTTTGGTTTTGTTATTTTGGGGTTTTTTAAGTAACTGAATGTCATGTTCCGCTCTACTCTTTTTAAAGGTATTCTCCTATTACTAGGGGGTTCTGTTGGTTTTTTTTTAATTGCCATTCTGATTGTTTTTTCCTTAATCTCCATTTATTCTTTCTTTTCTGTTGACTGTTTTTTAATTCCCTTTCTTAAGCCTAACTCATAAATTGCCTTCTGGCAGTTTGTCCTACTTTTCCAGTGATATTTTCTGAATCGAGGAGCTGAGGCACAGCTAATCCTGACACTTGTCACTGAATTTTACAGTAGGCATTGGTGTGTTTGTGCAGCAAAGGGTGCTCACGCTTCTGGGCAAAACAGAGTAAAATAAAGGTGTCCTGCAGCAGTTTTGCCCAGTTCACATTAGGAGGTTTTATTCTACAGCTGAAATTCTTATGAACCCTTAGAGCAAAAGCTGATAAAATTGTAGTGTATCTTCATTTCAGCAGGTCTTAAAAGGCCCTTCATGCCTGTAAGTATTCAGAATTTTGTTCTTGTTTGAAAGCCTGAAACAATCAAGCTGATATTAAAAAAAATTAATGCAAAAACATTCATATCTGGGCTGAAATTTTTAGTGGGAAATATATTTATCTTTTTGCAGATACACCTTGTGATTTGCCACAGATAGAAAATGGAAACCTTGCCCAGTACTATTACAGTTTCAGAAGTTACTATTTCCCTATGCGCAAAGGAAAAAAACTCTCTTATACTTGTATAGTTGGTTACACGACTGAAACTGGGACTCAGGAGGGAAGAATAACTTGTACAGAAAAAGGATGGTCTCTAGTGCCACGATGCTACAGTGAGTTAACTTTATGCATCTCCTCGTTGCTTCCAGCAGGAACATTTCCTAGCTGGTTTTCCTGGGACATACAGGAGAAGAAGCTGCATAACAGAAGGGATAAAATGTACGGGGGTGCAATCAATTATTTATCTCGAGACTACATAGGTTTATATATGGAATATATTTACAATAATACATATTTTATGCGCTCTTATCCATTTATGTTTTTTATAAGAACATAAGAAAGTTGCCCAGTTTTCTTAGTCTGGGAAAACTGTTAGTTTTCCCTTAGATGTATATCTTCTCCAGTCTCCCTAGCTCTAGATACCTTGGCTGTATTCCATGTTGTTACTGGTGGCTTGATGTATTTTTTGATGATTGGAGCAGAGTTTCTTCAATAGGTCAAGAAAATCAGATCAGTATAGCTACAAACCCCTTCTTTTGCTTCCCGAAGAAGAAATTATTCCATTCTTTCTTTCTAACCAAGCTGTCTTCTTTCCTTCAGGAAAATGCAACAAGCCTCTTTTGGAAAATGGCTCTTTTTCCAGTACAGAAATGGACTTCAAAATCCATGAGAAATTGCAGTACAAATGTAATCCAGGCTACCACACCCCGAGTGGTGGTACTGAAGATACAGTGCAGTGTCAGCCACAAGGATGGTCCTTCCAGCCAAGCTGTACTAAAACACTTGGTAGGATTCTGCATTTTTCTCCTTTTTACTCTATTGCAGATGTATTTCATTTCACTGTCCTTGCTGTACCTGTAGGGCCAAACTGCCTGTGACAGGCTGTCATTTGAGTACTCCTAAAGCAGGTTCTCAGTTCTTCCTCTGGGGAAGAACTTGTCAGGTTTCACATGCTGCTGGTTTTGTGCATTTGTACAGATGCAATTACATGTAAAATGAATCAGTAGAGGTGAAATCACACTGTTTCAAATAAATCCATTGCCATGCAAGCTTTCTGTTCCAAATGACGAGCGGAAAACTTGTGCCAACAACTGCATCTGTAATTATTCGTTATTTACCAAGATTTTGCCTGGGACATGACAACTTTTAACGTGTATTTAAGGAAAACTTTGGAATACTCGCAACAAAAAGAGCAATTAACATCATGCCTGTGCTTTATTTCTTCGAGAGTCGTGTCAGGTGCCCAAGTTAGGCCACGGCAGCTACTCCAGGGCCCTGCAGGAGGTGCAGCTGAACGGGACGCTGCGGTACTGGTGTGAGGAGGGATATCGCACCGCGGCGGGGAACGCCTCCGAGACAGCGCTGTGCCTCGCGCACGGCTGGGCCCTCACCCCCAGCTGCACCAGTACGTCATTCTCTCTGAAAACTGAGTTATTCTACACGTTAAAATCGGCAAAGAGGCTTCTTTCATCAGCTGGTGAGGGAAGCCTTCCTCAATTGGTTTTCACTGCTGTGTTTTCTTCCCAGGAATAACTTGCTCCTCTTTGAGCGAAGTAGCTCATGGAGGTTTTCATCCTGTGAAGAAAATCTATGAAGAAGGAGATGTGGTTCACTTTTTCTGTGACAAACATCATTCTGTCACCGGATTTGACTTAATTCAGTGCTATGATTTTGGGTGGTATCCAGACCCTCCAGTGTGTGAAGGTACCCTGTTTTTATAGTTTTACTATGTCAAATTCTTAGCGAAAAGCTTGCATCTTCTTTCAAGAAATGCCTTATGGGTGCAAAATAAAACTACGGGGTTTGTACCAGTTTGTAGCCTAAATCTAAATCGAGTGTTAGCCAAAGGGCAGGGAGCCAAGGTAGCAGGGAGGGAGGCAATGGTAATTGGAGCTACATTTCAGTGAACTCAAACAACAGAGCAGATACTGTCTCTTACTGTTGTTTCTCTGTTACATCCTGGAGAAGCAGGAATCAACAGTTACAGGGAATTGTTCAGACCCTGAAGCTCAATAAACTGTGTTGAGAATACATGAAGGTTTAACCAGGCCTGTTTAATCCTGCCTTGTGAAGTGGGGATGTACCTCTTGACAGGCATTAAAAATAAGATTTGTAACAAGGTCCTCCTTAGCTTGTGGTACTTTTCAGAGTTGTACAGCCTCCCCAAACCTTACTTGTTTTGAACAGAATTAATTAAAAGGTTGTCCTGAGGACAGAGACACACCTTTAGCAATTGCTATCACTTCCCCAGTCATTGGGGGATGATGGAGAGTCTCAGTACAGAAAGTTCCAAAAGAATGAAAGGTGAAGCAGTTGAGATACAGAATAGAGCAGAAAGCAGCACAAACCCACCTTTAGTACAGCTTAGACTCCAGCCCTGTATTTATTCTCATAACACAGCAGGAACTTTTCTTGAGTGAGTGCAGAGAAGGTGGAGATACTCAGGAGGATGAAAACAAGGCCTAAATCTACTTTTGAGGATACAGTAATCACAAACTTAATTTGGAGATAGGAAATGGGCTGTGATTATTGCTCCTTCTGTAGCATTAAAATTAATACATAATCTGCTTTAAATATTATATGAGAGGAGGGTATGGGAAATCTCTATTTCCTGGAGTCCTTTAAAGAACATTTTATTAAGACTCTGTGGAGAAATTACAAATCTGTTTATAGCAGTACAATGACGTAGTATTTCTTCTATTTTTATACTTGTTGAATGCAAAATCACTTGTTTGTTCAGGTCTCCCATTGTATTAAGAAAATTGAGAAAATTTTATTAAGACGTTACTGCGGATTAGCCAAAAAAGCCTTTTGAGTGATAGGCTTGCATTGTGTATGGTGAGCTTAATTGTGTGCATGGTTTTGGTAAGACAGAAAACAATATGCAATTTTTTATTTTCAGATGTAAAAAATAAATGTCCTCCACCACCACTCCCTCATGACCATATCAGCACAGCCAGAAGAACATACCGTAATGGAGACAAAGTCCGTGTGCAGTGTACCTTGGGAAGAAGAGGATCTGAGGAAATCCAGTGCGAGGGAGGAAAATGGACATCACCCTCTATCTGTATTGGTTAGTACTTCTGTGAAGGCTGACAACTGAACTGAAATGATTCTTCAAACCATGCCTTACTTTTCTGGGGAACTTTAGTTTCTATACCTGCAGAACTGTTTGCCTTCCTCTGTTAAAAGGCTTGAGAGGCAAAGTGCTGCATATTTTGCAAGCAATCCATGGTTCCCCGATGAAAAAGAAGGATGAGCTAGGTGAATTCAGCTGCCACCTGTGACATCTTCCCTGCAAAACTGGGATTGTTACATTTTACAGTGCATCATGTCTGTCTGTTGTAGTGCTTTAAAATGAGCTGTTTCTGAGAAAACTGGGTCTGAGTCTCTGCTATGGTTACAGGAACTGTGACTAAACAGGAATCTGAGGCACCACCACCACTCGAGGCAGATGCAGAAATAAGGGCAAGCCAAACACATCACAATGAAGATACGAGTAGGTGAACATTGCTTTTCTATTTAAAAGGGACTCTCCAATCCAGTTATAGGCATTTTATGACTACTTTTATTCTTCTGCTATAGGACAGTTCCTTATTCCTGAAAATGCTTGCACGTGCTACAGATGTCAATGTCACTGTATCCAATTAATGAAAGACCATTGTTGCTTATTTCTAAATTACACCAATAAGCCTGCTCTGTATTTTTAATTTTATTTCATACAGAGCATTTACTTCCAGTCATTTTGTACCCTGTAATATTATATGAACATGCAAATTCACGTATTTTGTCGTTCCTTTGATTAATAGCTCCAGTGAGGTTTCTTTTGTTTATTTTGAACCACACATGGGTGAAACATTTCAAGTAACAAGTGAGGTGGTCTTGTCACATAAAAAGAACTAATCCGTGTTGAGTATAAACCAGCAAGAGTCAAAAGTAGACACAGATGTAAAGTGTAGAGGGAAATAAAATGCATGCCTGCAATTCAGTAAGGCAAGTGTAGAGTTTCTGAAAATGAAATTTGGAAAAGGAATTCTATTGGTTTAGATTTTATTTGTATGCAAATTTTTTTGCTCAGTCCAGTATTGGTCTAATACTTTCACCAGTGTTAACCTTGTTGTCATCTAATCAAGATCTAATTGCCTGTTTCTCTATCTCATATCAGAAATGCAGCAAGACTGTGCCTCTCCACCTGTGATTAAAAATGGTGGTGTCCTGGGCCCGTTATTGGCAAGTTACAAAAATGGTTCCTCAGTAGAATATGGCTGTCAGCATTACCACTTTTTGGATGGGCCCAGTACTGTTTACTGTGACCACGGAAACTGGACAGAACGACCAACCTGCTTAGGTGAGTCTTGGGAGGAAAAGTGAGTTTTGTTGTACGTAATATAGAAAGGGAAAGTTGGAAAGAACTTCGAAATAATCTTTTTGTTACCATCTTTTCTCTTTTATTGGAGTTAATAAAGATTCCAGAAATATGAAGATGAACCAAAATTAAATTTTTAGCAGGCTTCTCCTGCTGGGTGTCCTCTGGCCTGTTCTTAAAACCACCCAATTAAAAATATTCCTGTTTCCTAAATGAGCTATTCTAGGATAAAGCTGTCCCTGCTTCCTGGGAGGATTCTTCAATTTCATTCCTCCATACTGTCCATACGTTCAGTTAATTTCTTCCTGTCTTTCAATAGACGATTAGAAGGAATAGTGTGGCCATTCCCAAAATAGATTTTTAGATACAATTAACAAAGAACTTCTTCGACATTCATTTTTAAATTTTCAGCTTTTTTTTTTTTTTTAGTTATATGTCTTTATATCTGTCATTTCATCCTGGCCTGGACTTTTCAATTTTTCTGTACTGCTCTTATGTATGCTGCTCAAAACAATGTATCGAACTCCCACTAGAAAATTATCAAGGCTAGCAGGAATACAAACAAGAGTTGTTTGTGTATCTTTCCTTCCTTCCTTTAATGAAATAATTCAATTTTTCTAACATCCTTTGTTAAATTGGCTCACCTTTAAGTTCTTAATCTACTGTGAAAATGAAAATAAAAAACCAGTTCAGTTTTAATTGCTTAGTTCTAAATGAACAAAAGTTACCCCATCTAGATGGAAAGGTCCAGGTCAGCATTTTCGGATCTGAATACTCAAATTTAACAAATCCTGTGAAATAATGAAATCTCATTTCCTGTGAGCATTATTTGTCTCCTAAGCATCCAAATAAGCCCATCATCCTTTGCATGTTTTCTGAGATTTCTTTTCAACACTCACCTAATCAGAGCAGAAAGAGCACATGCTGATGTTAGCTTCAGGAAAATTCCATGTGAATTTGGTGTTACACTGCCAATAACTGGCTTTTTATTAAAATACACTTTTATTTCCTAGAACCATGTACTCTTAATGTAACTGATATGGACAGCAACAACATAACATTGAAATGGAGACGGGAAGAATTAATTTTCCTACATGGAGATCTCATAGAGTTTGAATGTAAACAGGGATATGACTTTGTCCAGATTGCCATCCCATCTCCTGGCAGGACACGGTGTGACCACGGCAGACTGAAATATCCAAAATGTGTTATTCAAGGTAAACCAAAATTTTTTATTGCCTTTTTTAATTAATCAACCTTAGACCTATTTAGAAATTATTTGCTTTGCTTTTAGTGTGGACCTGGAGTCTGTCGTAGATAATCAGTACTTAGGCTTCAAGAATACAGATGCAGAAGGCAACTCTATTGTTTAATATATCCAAGCATGGAAAAGTAATACACCTTCCTTTGATGGGCAAGGCTGGGGAAAGGAGGGGGAAGGTCTTCTCTAAGCCCAGGAAACTCAAAGCTCTGTAGAAAGAGAGCTGTAAAAAGAAAACCTTCATGTTCATTTCATTTATGACAAAGTGGTCACTTTGTTAGTTTCTTATGCTGAATGTTTCTGAAATGTTTTTATTGTTATTGCAGCTGCTACAGGAAAATGTGGCTCTCCACCATCTGTTGTAAATGGAGCTCTTAACTCTCCCAGCGCTGCCCCAGTATGACAGTGGTTCTTCAGTTCAGTATATTTGCTCTGACTACCATTTTTTGCAAGGCTCTGCGAGAATCTACTGCTCTGAAGGACAGTGGACTTCGCCACCAGTTTGTATAGGTAGGTGCAATAAATAAGATAAATCAGCACTTATTTCTCTATAAGATTCATAGCCCCAAAGAACAGTCTGGATGTGACCTATAAGGGCCATCTAGTCCAACCCCCTGCAATGAGCAGGGCTGCTCAGAGCCCTGTCCAGCCTGACCTCAGATGTTCCCAGGAATGGGGCAACCACTGCCTTTCTGGGAAAACTGTTCCAGTGTTTTACCACTCTCACTGGTGCTAATGTCTTCCTTATGTCTAGGCTGAATCTATCCTCTCTTAGTTTAAAACCATAAACCCCTGTCCCATTGCTCCAGGCCCTACTAAAAAGTCTGTCGTCATCTTTCTTATAAGCCACTTTTAGGTTCTGGAAGGGTGCAATGAGGTCTCCCTGGATCCTTCTTTTCTCCAGGCTGAACAACCCTAATTCTCTCTAAAATCAGAGACTTAAAATTTATAAATTGAGTATTGTCAGCTAGAACTTTTAGATCTCAATTTCAGTTTCTTCAGTGACAGATGAAAGTTTTAATAGAAGCAAGTTAAGCTCATCTGGCTTTTTTTTAAATTTCCTTAACTATGCTATGCCTGCACTATAATAAGACAATGGGAAATAATTTACAGTTTTAGTGTAGCCTGGTCAAAATATTCTGTTCCAAAAAGAATCCGTTTATTAGCACTGATCAAGTCTCTCTTTTTTAGAGCCCTGTACTTTGTCAAAAACTGAAATGGAGAAAAATAATGTGCTGCTGCAAGCATTCTATGCAGATCAAGTTTACTTTTACCACGGGGATTATGTTGGATTTTACTGTAAACAGAACCATTTTGGAGCAGAATCTGGCACAACTTTATTTCAAGTACAGTGTAAGAGAGGACAGCTGCCATATCCAAGGTGTGTTGAAAGAGGACAGCAAGTATGGACTTGAGGAAAGCCTGTAGGAAAGGTATGTACATGTTCTTTATCTCCTGGTAACAGGTGAATTAGGGTGGCCTCGTGTTCTCCAGGTCACTCCACTCAGATTTGGGAAATGAATGCTGGGTCTGAGCTGGAGGGGGACAGAAGGGAAAGGCCTTTGTGGGATGAGGATGAGCAGTACAGCACAGGGATGCAATATTGGCATACACATGGAAACATCTGAAGGAAGGAGTTGTACATCTTGACAACACTCATGTCTCCCTTCACAGGTAAGGAGCGTCTAAAGGACAAAGCTTGAGGAACAATATAAAACAGCAAGTATAAAAAAAAGTTTTTAAGGGATCTGTAAAACTACTTAAAACCTAAAAGTAGAAAAATTTACTGAGTAATTAATTATTATTCTTAAAAGAATATTAAAATCCAAGTACTTTGTATGATCTCCTGTGCCACTTCGATATCGGTACTCTTAAGGTTCTGCCTCTGAACGTGTGTGACTACAGTGCTGAAGCGATCCAGGAATATGGACGATATTTCCCTTGCATCCATTTTAGTCTCTTTTAATAAAAAAACCACTAAAAGGGTGTCCTCTGTCTTTCATGTCTAAACTCGTCTGTCTGAAATCACAGCATGTATGGTGCTACGTATAGGTTTTTCAGGCTTTTGCAAGAGTTACATGAATGAATAAAACAGAAAAAGAAATGAAAGCATTCAGGAATAGACAAATTCTGCTTCTTTGATCAAAACCCAGTCAGGTGGAAAAAAGGGTTGATAAAAATACTTTACATAGCAGCGATACCCTTCTTCTTACATAAGAAACTGGGCAAAATGGAGCAAAAGGGATTAAAAGGCCCTTGCTGGAACAGCTGTTGGAAGTAGAATTCATTTACGCCCATCACTTCCTCTGGATGTACACACAACACTGGCTGTGTGGCTGTGAGCACAGGACAGGATCAGGGGGATTGCAGACATGAAGGCAGCATCTTGTTGATGAACTTTGAGGCAAAGAATGCATCAGATACTTGAGCTCCCTGTGGGGCTGCTGCCACTAAATCACCTGCCTGTTGTAGTGACATGCCACATTTTCTTATTCATTGTTTTAATCCTAGTGTAGTAATAGAATACCTTCTTGTGACCCTTGATGGCCCTTGCAAGTGCCACTCTGAGCTTCAGTCTTTCTAACGTTATCCATACATGCCACATCAATGCCATGGACAGCTCACCTTGGAGCCTGTTTTTGCCTCAATCCCCTGTACACTGATACCTTTTCTGCTTCAGAGATCTCTGTGAAGTCTCTGATTTGATAAGCCAGTCCAGGTAGATGTGTTTTTCCTCCTGAAGATGAGAATTGAATAATCTTGTGCTTACAGGATCCTGTGCTTCAGGACCGATAAGCTTTTCTGGACTCCTGTGACTCCCAAGCAATCCCATCTACTCTTTTCCTAAATAAGTCAAATTCTGCTCTCCTAAAGTGCATGATTTGTACTCTGGTACTTGCTTTTCTCTCTCCCTTCTGAATCATGAACTGCATTAGTACATGGTTACCATGGCCAGGCTGCCACTAATTTCCACAGGCACTTCCTCCTTGTTTGTGAAGGGCAGATTGGGGCTGGAGGGAGGCATAGACTGGCCCATCCAGGACCTGGGGATCAGGAAGCAGTTCTCACCTTCACCTAGAAACCCCAATTATTTGCACCCCAACATCTTGCCCTTGCAGGAAATATCTGGCTCGAGTCCCCCAGACGAACTGGTTCTGGCTAGAGACTTCCTTGAGTTGTTCAAAGGAGACTCCACTTAGTTGCTCTTTCTGCTCAGGCACTGCTCAGACACTCACCCCAGGCTCATCTCCAAGCAAGTGGAAGAAGAAGGTAGGAATAGACAAGGCCAAACACGCTCTGTGCTGATAATCAAATTAGCTGTCAGCTTTAATTCTTGTCTCAGTATGCCACCAAAGCCAGCCTGTTTTCAGGACACAATTGTTAATAAAATAACAGTGAGATCAGTATAGAATGGATAAAATGTAGGCACTACCCCCCTTGGCCGGATAAAATGTAAATACATTTACAAAACTAGATCTAACGTGGATAATATGCAAACACAATCATCCAGTAATAAAAACAACAAATTCCAAGAGAGAACATTGGCTAAGCTGCAAACAAAGGACAGCAAAATGGGAAACACCAGGAAAAGTTGAGCTCAAATCGCTGGGTTGGTTGAGGACTCTTTCATTTCCATGGCTGGGCTCCCTCCTCATGCCATTTCCATTTACCCAAATCATCATCCTGTGTAAAGAGAAAAAAGGCAGAAAAGGCATGAATACCAATGCTGACACACCAGAGGGGCTCCTCAGAGCAGTAGGCAGGCAATTTCAGCAGAACTGTCTCCTACAGCCCCTGCCTTGTGTCTTTGGCAGCGAGCACTTACTTCTACACTCAGGATATGTAATCACTCCATTCAGGCACTGCGCTCTGAATTTCTCCCTGTGGGAAGCACGCCAGTACCCGTACTTGCACTGAAAGACAACAGGATCCCCCGAGCGATAGTAAGGGCTCGACTGGCTGGATGACTGCAACTGAATATTGTTCCTTTCCATAGTGTTCCTATCCAGGACACAGTCCCCTGCAAAAAAATACTTCTGTTATTTGCCTGTAGATCTCACACTGGACAGCTGATGCTGGCACCCCCTGAGTGCCCCAAGTGCCCATTCCCCAGCAGTCTCCCCAGCTCAGGTGTGCTGGGCCATGACTTCTTGGGGGCACTGCCCCTCCATGCCTGCAGCTTCCAGGAGGCTCCCACACCCCGCCTCCTCCCAGGTGCTCCCCCAGGAAAGGCAAAGGCTTTCTGCTTCCCTTCAGTACTAAAAATGCCACAACAGAGCAGCTAAGCTGAAGAGGGGGTGACTTACTTCCCAGTGTGCACTGTGGGTATTCCAATGTCCCATCCACACACTGTACTCTGAGGCTGGGAACATCTGGGTCTTTCAAATATCCCGGTTTACACTGGAATTCAATATAGTCACCCGATGTGGAATACAGCTTGGTTTTTGCAACCCATTTCAGCTCAATATTGTTTCTGTCCATATCTTCTTCTGATGCAGTACAAGCCACTTGAAAAAGTCAAGAGAAGAATGTCAGCACTTCACGCAGACACATCACAGGTAACTCTTTTGCCTCTAGAGCCTACAGAAGTTCTTCACATCAAAAAATGCTTCCAAGTATTTGCTTTGATCCTCTGTTACTTGCAACAGAAAAATTCACATCCAAGCTAAAGGGAAAAAAAAAAAGCCCTGGAGAAGCCTTGTCACACTGACAGTAACACAGGGCAAGAATGAAGCACAGGTGGGGAAGACACCAGGCACCAATGAACTTCCCCATCTGTTTTTTGAGATCCCTCCTCCTCTTCTGCTCAGTGCTTCTCTAAATTTGTTTTCTCATCACGGAGGCACCCCTGGCATTCCCCAGCATTGCCACTCATGCAGACCCAGCCTCCTGACTCACAGCCTGCTGGGTGGAGCTGTGTTCCCAGCTGGGGAGCACTGAGGAGCTCTGCACAAGTGATGGAGATCGCCACCCAGCACATGCTTCAACTTACCTAGGCAAACTGGAGGGCTTGTCCACTGCCCATTAAGACAGGTGATTGTCGGAGATCCTTTCAAGACATAGAAATCTGGGCATTTGTATTCCACAGTAGCACCTGGTTGATATTCTTGCGAGGGGAAGAGAAGAAAGTCTCCATTTTGAATAGTTGGAGGCATGCCACATCTTCCACTGTGTCCTGAAAGAAATTTCTCAATCAGAGAAGAAGTTCGACTGCAGAGGAGGTCTGGTCAGAAATACCACCCACGCTATTGTTGGCACTACTCAGAGAGGCGGAGGAAAGCACAGAGAAAACCAAACAGCTGGCAGGAGCAAGAGTTTCTCATTTTTCCAATGTTCAGGCTCACAACTGTCAGCTCACACCATTTGAACACAGCTTAATTGCTTGCAGCTGTCTGCAGGACTTCATCTTGTCCTGCATAAGGTGTGGCATTTGGGCCTCCTGAGTGAAGCCACCTGGGTCACTCAGCTTGAAACAGGGACCTGAGAAAATGGCCTTGTCCCGAGTGTGCCAGATCCATTGCAGCTGTGCACGGTGAGGGCACTGAGACGCTAAATGCCAACGAGGCAGCTTCATGATGCTATCACTGACAGGAGACTGAATGGAGGGAGAGAGAGCGAGAGAGAACGAGAAATTACCTTTGCAAGTTGGCGGCTCTGTCCAGGTCCCATTCTGGCACACTACAGTGGAATCCCCAGTCATCTGAAAATTTTGCCAGCACTGATACTTTGCACTCTCCCCAGGAATATACCTGGACTTTTTAATACCATTAATTCTACCACCAGGAATTTCTGGAGGCGGTTCACACGTCACATCTGAAAAGAGACACGGCTGCAGTCACCTTTGCAGTTGTTAAGATGTTAATCTACACAACCAAAAGTGAAAGGAATTAGCCTTGTTACAATTTCTGTGCAGATTTTCTGCCTCAGGTGGGTCACAGGAGTTCACCATGGGGAAAGCAATGAGGTGTGGCAGTGGCAGCAGCTGTCTGGGACTCTCAGGAGATGGCAAGGTCAATAGGAGTTTCTAGAAAAAGCCAGTGTTTCTGTACTTATGCACAAGAACCACACCAGCCTTGTCTCTCCCAAGGGAGCCCTGGCCTTCCTGGAAACCACAGGGGTAGCAGCCAAACTTGATTCCCTGCTTGAAGTGCAGAGCTCTGGAGGGCTGGCAGTGCTGGAGGAGCTTGTCAGCGTGTGCTGCTCAGGGCTGGGTAAGCACTGAGCAAGTAAATCAGCTCCAGTATGCTCACCCTGCAGCCACAGATTGGGACAGGGGACTGGGGTACGGCTCCAGAATGTTCCTTGTCACAGGAACAGTCTTTCCACTTCCATGGCCCTAGCAGATCTTACATGGTTTACATCTGGGTCTCTGCTGGGGTCTGCATTGGTCAGAGTAGAGCACTGCAGAAGAAGAGCTGCTTCCCTGCCCTACTGCTCCCTCCATTGAGCTTTGAACTGAGAGCTTTGAATCAGAGAGAAGCCCTTACATGTCTGTCCACTGAAAGTCACTGAAGTGGTGGACACTGGGGAAATACCAGCCGCATACAGGAGAATGACAGAGCAGCACATTTTAGGCCCTGCTTCTTCAGGAACATTTTTGCTGCTGATGGAAATATTCCCAGTATTTCTAGAAGCATCAAGTTAAATTAAAGTGCTGTGCAAGGAAGCAATAGCAAGTTCAAAGTTGGGGTAGCCAAAGAAAACAGAAGTTAAAAAGTGAAAGTCTTCAGAGTACTTAGGTAGAGAACCAGTCACCTCTACGCTAACAGGCAAGGGGAAAGCACAGATTCCTACCTCTGCAAACTGGTGCTTGTGACCATTGACCATTTGAACAAACGATGTAATCTCCACCCGTCATCTGAAAATTGCTTTCACACTGATAGTGCACTCTGGCGCCGGGCAGATACCTCTGCCGCGGAGCGCTTGCAATGCGCGCATTGGGGATTTCAGGCGCGGCTCCACAGCTGACATCTGGAAAAAGAGGAGCGTGTAGTGAGCGATACAAGACTCGCACAACACAGCATTCCAGACCTCCTGGTGAGCAGAAGCACTTTGAGTAATGCACATCATTTTCTACAGGTAGAAAAAGAAGATATTATGGTTTATTCTGCAACGCTTCAGCACCCAGTGTTATGTTTGCCTAAAAAGAGAGAAGTCACGGAGATCAGCCAGCTGTGCTGTACAGCATCGTGTGCCACCATCGTGTCACTGGAGAGTGACATGATTTATTTACTATTTGAAGGTACCTGTCAACAACTGACATGCTTAGTGATGTGAAAATAAGATCCATTACCCTACAGTTGTCTCCTCCTTTGCAGCCAGCATGCATTCCTCCATAAAGTCTGCCTGCTCGATTTCAGCAGAGAGCCAGGATTCAGCTACCAGCTCCAGCCCACAGGAAGATGATTGCTTTGCTGATCTACCTTGCTTGTTGTTTCTCAGAAGCCAGAAGAATAGGCGTTGTAGCAGCCCATTCAAAGCAAGTCACCTGTTGGCTCTATTGGCCTGACTCACCTGCATGTCTGAGTTAAAATTATTTTAATTCACAACATGAAATGCTAAGAAGAATCATGGGTTACTTAGAAGCAGAACCTGTACCTTCACAGAAGGGTGGTGCTGTCCAATTTCCTTTTCTGCAGATAATTTCAGGGGAATCAGTGATCAGGAACCCCGAATCACACTGGTAGCGAATTGTTTCACCAGGCTCATACAATATCTTGCTTCTGCCTTCAAATTGAGCATTGGCAACTTTTGGAACACTTCCGCATGGCATTTCTGAAAAGATAACAGAAATCCGATGCTTGTGCTACTGTGATATACATTGAAGAAGTGTACTTTTTCCATCAAACAGGTGCTTTAGAGAGCTATTTCTAACATCAGCATAGTCATCTGCTGACAGTGGATTATATAATTATAGTTAGTTAATAATTGTATAAAAGGTAGCATACAGAAGATCAAATAAGTCATTCCCCAAAAAATACACAGACACCAGTTGCTGAAATATTTCGATTCTGTTTCTAAACATGCCAGAAACTTTTCCTAGAGGCTTTTGTCCTTTGCTACACTGAAGTGATTTCCATCACTGAGGTACCACAGCAACTTTTAGTCCCCAGTGGACTCTGTAGAAAAGAGATCCTTGGATCAGGAGGATATGCCTAGGACTCATCTGGCAGAGATACGAACTGAACAAAGACCACAAGATTACGAAGGATTATTTAAAAACTAAGCTGCATTCACAAAGTCAGTTTTGCATCCAATCAGGATTGTTCTGAAGACATCCATGATGGAAGACAAGATTCCACAGCAAAATATGGAGTGGAAAAATAAGCTTTTACTGATCAACCTCCAGTTTAAAATTCTTTCCCTTTTGTTGCTAAATGCACTTCAAAAAAAAGTAATTTTTGATATTACCCAAGCATGAAGGAGCTGGAGTCCATTTTCCCATAGAACAATTTATCTCTGTTGGTCCATCTAACGTGTATCCAGAAAGAGAAACATACTTAAATCTAGCACCAGCCAGATAAATTGTTTTCCCTTCTCCTTCAATTTTTAAGTTTGGATTTTCCAGCCTGGGAGCATCAGCACATTCTACAGATTGTGGTGGCAAACATGGTCTTTCTGAAAAACACAGACAACATAGATAAACGATAATGCAAGACAATTATTATTGCAACTGTAACTAAGTAATAGATAACTTAAAGAATACAGGATACCATTTAAGGCCCCCAGTCATAACTGAGACTCTGTTATGCAATATACTAAACAAACAAATAAGTACACGGCTCTCGAGAGATTACCTGAAAATTGTATATGCCATCTCAGATAAGTCTGTGCAAATAAAAAGACTGAAGTTGTTTGCACTCTTTTTAGCAACTTATGTTCTACTGCTTTCCTGCAGTTACCTGTTCTGACAATCTTAGGTAAATAACAGCAGCCTCTTGCTCATGATGACTGCAAACGAGTAACACATAACATTCATAGTAATGTTCATAATAAGATGATGGAAAAGAAATATGCCAGTACTGACCCACACAGTGAGGTGGTGATTGCCATTTCCCATCTGTACAGGTTATTTCCCTTGTACCGACGAGCTGGAAACCGTCGGGACATGAAAAAGTTGCTTTACTCCCATTCCTGTAGTTTCTTCCTACTGTTGTCTGCTGAGCACCAGACACCTGAGGTGGAGGTGGGCACACACTCTCCTCAGCTAAGGACACATATTCGTGTTACAATAGAACAAAGAGAAAGTGTAGCAGTTCAGAGATTACAACACAAACAGCCAAAACAACGCTGGTGCTAGATAACTCCAATAGCTATCTCAAGCTTTCATTAATACTATGATCATTTTGTTCTGCTTCAGAAACACCAGAGCTGCCTTCAGGTGCTCATATGCTTCCAGAGTCATAGAAAAGACAGTCACAGTCGTCTACACCAAGCCAAGACGGAGTTTCTTGTCATCCCTCCTTTCCCTTTCACACAGCTGCACGCTCTTGTGCGCTTTTCCCTGTTCCTCTCTCTATAATGGACTATTCTAGGAAAACTGAACCAACTTCTGGAGTTCTTGTTTTGTTTCTTCTTCAGACTAAGCTGATGGAGCTAAATGAGAAAGCTAAAAGCAAAGAAAGAAATAGGCTTAAATTTTCCCAGTCCAGGAATGAAGGGGTCTTTCTTCCAAAGGAAAGAAAAAGGGAGAGAATGGGGGAGATCTAGGACAGAGATCTGAGAAGAGTTCCAGAGCTTGGTTTCTTGCTTCTAGTGGTTCCAGAAAACTAAGGTAGGGGCAGCGATTGCCATACTTCTCCCACTTCCATGCATCATTTCCCACAAGTCTGGTATAACCAAAGCAGGGAATGAGGCAATGGTTGTTTTACAGTCACGCTTTCTACAGACCATATCCCGCTCTGCCATGCATAAAGGCAGCCCTGAAGACATTGACCTCTGGTGTGTGTTACATATGGGCATCATCCTCTCGTTCTGTGCTTTTGCACTGGCCAACTCAGCTTTTTTCTAGTAGTTTCACTAGGAAGCAATTGGAAAAATGGAGGAAAAAAGTAGAATAGAAAAACTTTGAAGGTTTACAGGAAATAAAGGAACTTTGACTGGAGCTTGAGCTATGTGCTCTCTGATTTGTATCAGGGTAAAGCCCTTTTGAAGAACTGAGCTTAAATTTATCATTGCATCTTTTCTCACATCAGAAGTGCCAGTGACAACCATTCCAATTGTCAGAGTAGAGAGCATTAAGTCTGCCTTACTAAAGCAGTGCATCTCTAAACCTAGTTAACTGCTCAAATGATGGCCACAACTACCCTTCAGCATGTGATCAAGTAAGCATTTCTATTTCAGCCTAGCAATACAGCAATGCTAAGAATCCATAACAATGAGCATTTATCATGCCTGCATCAAAAGAAATGGTGAAAAACGCACCCGTGGTACATGCAATCTCTGGTGTCCATCTGCCAGACACACAAGTTGCCTGTTTAATATTTTCATCAGTTAATGTACATTTATAATGTATAACTTTATGGAACCCAGTCTTCCTTCTTGACACGGGATACTGGCCAGAGCGCACCAGCTCAATGTCCTCTGGAATTACACACTGAGGGTATGCATCTGAAAAAAAATAAAAAGAGCTTAAAAAGCAGATTTAGATCTGATAACATGCACTCGTGAACGTGTCATCAGTTGTACAGAAGTTCCATGTGGATATGAGGAAGAACTTTACTGGGTGGGTGCTTGAGCAGGGAGGTTGCATCAGATGACCCACTGTGGTCCCTTCCAACCTTACTCATTCTGTGACTCTGTGAGAAGGACTAATCCCCATAAAAATGGTTAGGGTGGGATAAGCCTAACACATTGTGGCTACTAATATTACTTTTAATTCCTTTTAGTACTTGATTTTAACCATTGTGCAAGTGTCTATTTCCTTCCCTTTACAAAGCTGTAGGTGCAGAGTCTTTCCAGGATGAAAGACATGCTTCCATTTAAAAGGAGTAAATTAAAACCACTTAGTTTTGATGCATGAGACTATAGCATGTCTGGCTACCTACTGATGGCTGAAGTCCTTCAAGTTTTGTATACAGCTATGTTACACTCACATCTGAAATATTATGGAAACAGATTACCAGCACAAATAGGGAAAGGCTTCCATTCTCCATGAAGACATTTTATTTTCATTTCCTCAGTATTGTCAGAGCCTGGTTTGCATCCACAAGTCACTTCATCCCCATGTGAATACTGGGTCTGGTCTGCCTGATGCAGAACAACATTTGGGATAGAGGAAGGCGATTCACATGGCATTTTGTCTTCTGTTGAAAAGAACAGAAGTATTCCACAATAATACAGGAATCACATATCAATAGCTGAAAAAAACTGAAATAAAAATAACTGTATTTGCATTTGGTGAACTAAATTACACTCACTAATTGTAGCAACTAAATTTCAACACAGCTGGAGTACATATATCTTTTAGTCAGTTTGCTAAATTGCTCTCCTGTCTTTCCCCCTCCTTTTCCAACACTGGCACGATCCACAGGTAGTTTCAGCTGACAGTACTTTCCCGAACTGTTGGTACATAAACCATAAAGAGCAAGGAAACCTTCAATTAATTCAAGTCACCTGGATCCCTGATTCTGATCAACCAAAATTATAATTGGTCATAGACCTACACATTTGTAATGTGCCCTTTCAGTTAGAATTATTACAAGAACTGAAACCCATTGTAAGGTCTCTTAGAGTACTGCAGTTCCTGCTTTGGGCTGGCACTGTTGCAGTGGCAGTGACAGCACAAGGTAATGGCTTATCATGCAGTTTTATCTTACTATTTTATTACTTTGAACACAACATTACATCTGCAGATATGTAATGTTAATTGTGAAAATATCTATGATGTAATAGCCTGCAGAGAGCTACAGACTTCTCAGAAGTAAGAGTTGTGGAGATTACCAATGCAAGAGGGAGGAGGTGACCACTGTCCGTCAACACATTCTATTTCCTTTGAGCCAACCAACTTAAATTCGCCGTTACATTCATATTGCTTTCTGTCCCCATGCTGGTACTGTTCCACAGAGCCATCAACAACATTTCCATTGGTAATTTCAGGGGGAGGTCCACAGCCTTTGACACTCGCTGAAATCGAAAGATGAAATCTATGCTCTGAACTCAGTACTATCACCACAGTTATATGCTAAGTACAACATAAACCAAATTGAATGTATCATTTAAAGTGAAGAAAAATCAGTGGAACGGGTTAAGCAGGTCACTGATTTATGCCTTTGAATATCTGGATTCGTGCTGGGCTGGAGATCACAAACAGATACGTGCGACCCTGGCTCACTCTTCTCTCTCGCTTCCATGCACTATCAATGCCTGCTCTGAGAAAAGTGGTTGATAAAACCAACCCAGTTTTAAGAGAAAAAAAGTGTTACAAGAATGGCAATTTCAGTATTCTTAAAAGAAAATTGACAATTCTGCAAGGAATAACCTATGTCCTAAAAATCACCCAGTAAGTCATTGATATATATATATAGATATATAGATATAGATATAGATATAGATACACACACAGACAATATATTAAAGGAATTCACTTTTGGTGCAGTGAGTGGAACTCCTATTAAGGGACCTTAAAATGCTCCTGAGCTAAAGAGCCAAATATATGAAATAGACTTGTTTTGATATGCAAAAGAGAGTGAGCAAAAAGAAGGATGACAGAGTGAAAGTCACCAAGAAAGCTGATTGAGTGGGAAGAAAGGGAGGTCAGAAATATGAGGTCCCTTCATCCTCCCAAGCTTTGTGAAAGCCTATGCACCTCATGAGAGAGCTCAGCACCAGCACAAGAAACTCTTCTCAGATGCCAGGAAATTGTGCTCTAAGTTAAAAAGAATGCTAAGTACAGGGGTACATATTTTTCCTTCTGCATTAATTTGTTCATCCTACAATATGAAACTAAGAATTTCACAGGAAAATCCTTCTCTGCTTTTCTTTTTTATGGGCTCAGCTCTGTGCCATCTCCAAAACAGTTTTTTTTCCTTCAATTTCATGTGATCAGAAAAAAAGAGCACAGGATGCAATATCTGATGGGTATCAATATTAGGCAATGGCAAAACTTAGGGCATTTGGGATATAGTAAGAGAGGACACTACTCAAATTACTCATTGCCATACTGCACATTATTTATGCAGTTTTGAACAATAAAAATTTTTCAAACGTTAAAGTCAATACCCTGATCAATACTTTGTGCAAGCCATTTACCAGTTTGAGTTATTGCAGAATTACCTTTACACACTGGTGGTGATGGAAACCATCCAAAGTGGTAGCACTGAGTAGAGGCAGGTCCCACCCTGATGAATTTGTTTGCACAGGTAAATTTCACAACAGCTCCACTGTGGTATTTACCCTCCTTGGGAGAGAAATCTCCATTTCTCAGTGGTGGCAGTGCACATTCTACTTCTGCAGAGAAAAAATATTGTAACATATAGTGTACAACCTACAGAAAGTACATGAAGTGCTACTAAATGTTTGGTTAGAACAAAACCAAAGGAAGCCTTAAAGAAAAAAGGTTCACCGAGTGTATACAGAGAGTCACACTGATGAACAAACACAAAAAGATTTACCACGACACTCAGGTGCTGGACTCCACTCTCCATTTTTGTTACACATTGTGGTATCAGTTGGCATGTTATTTGTAGTTTTATATCCCTCCAAACATGAATACTCAATTGTATCTTCAGGCGTGAACACAGTTTTATTTGTGTGGTAAATCAAAATGTCCCCTGGTGCTTTACATGATTCTGTAGAATAAAACAAAGTTAGTGCATTTAGTTATCCAGAAACACTGCCCTTTGGAAGCATCATCCTGGTGGGTGTATTTGAAACATCAATAATTCTGCATTGCCAGAGTATTATTGTAGATTATGCAGCATATTCACATATTATCTATTGCATTAATCTTCCAAAATGTGTCTAGAAGTAATATTTAGCATAAATACTTCTTCCTTAGATTCAATTATTTCCTTTTGCCACATATTATTGTCATTATCATTATGATCATTATTATTAATTTTGCTGTCACAGCAAATGGTTTGAACTGCTGTTCCCATGGTCAGTTGTGAGTGGGTCAGAAAAAAGCCACAAAATCCCAGGTAAAGGCAGTCTGAAATAAAAGGACAAGATTAAAATAGCAGCTAACGTTGGTCAATGTTATGACCAACATATAACAATAGAGGATTAATTCTCTCACTGTACTACAGCTGTGTTCAGGAGAAGAAGGAACTTTGAAATAATGAATCCTATTTGTCTCTAGTTTGGTCACATTTAAATAAAGTTCCTGGCAGAATGCCTTGGTTCACAGATGTTGCTTCATAAATTGGGAGTAAATTTGGACAAATGTACATTGTGTCAGGTAAGAACCACTGAAGAGGTCAGGGATTACCATTTAGTCAGGGCTAAAGAGATCCAAAAATATCTTTGGTGTTTTCTCTCTATTTCTTGGAGCCTGAGAAAGGTTAATCTCTGGAGGATCGGCCTTCTATCTGAGTCTCCCTCTGCCCAGAAAGAAACCTCTACAAATCAAGGTGACAAATCTCTTGAGAGGAGAGGACACCATGTCTGCACTGGTGACAATGACAGGGAGCTCTGAAACCTTTAGCTACTCACTGATGCACTTTGGAGGTGGAGTCCAGCCACTCTCCTGGCACTGTGTGTGTCCTGTTTCTTCTCCTTCTGGAGTCACAAAGCCAGCATGGCATCTATATGGGATCTTCTCTTTTAAATTGAATGTTTTCCTCCTCGAGTTCCAAAAGCCATTCTCGAAAATGATACTCTGGCATTTTTCTGAGAGAGAGAGACAAGATTTCTTCCAAGTAAAGCACTGCTAAATTACATGCATGTAAATCACAGCAGAAGGATAACAATAGAAGCAGCAGTAGGATTTAGAAAATTTGTTTAATACATGGTCAATTGAACACATCTTTCATTTAACACTATGTTAATACATAATTCTTAATATGTTGTTTAAATAGATGGAAGTTTTGGTTAGATGTTTCGGTCTTATATTCTGAGAGAAAACTTCTGTAGTATGTTAAATTCTTTACTGCTAAATCATTCTGTGAAGGAGAGTCCTCATTTTCAGAAATTACCACTACAACAAACAGTTTTAGATAGAAACCTCACCAAAATACAAGCACACTCACTTTTACGGGTACATCTCGGAGTGGGTGCCCAGCCATTCCTTGTGCACGTGACTTCTTCATGCTCAGCTTGGTAGTCATTGGAGCAACCATATCGGACTCTCTCACCTTCCTTGTAAAAGTCGTTCCAGTTGCGGCGTGGGAAATAACCATTTTCCAGCTCAGTGATGAAACATTTTTCTAAAGAAGGAAGGAAAGGACATTTAACCGCAGAAATTTCTACAGCGAGTACTGAGGGAAATTAATCCTTAGGAAGACAGTTGCTAACAAACAGGCCTCCAAGCACCTTTCTGTAGCCTTATATCGCAAAAAGACACTCGAGCAAATCTGAATAAAAGCGTGTTTTGTTTCAGTGCCTTGTGATTAATGGACCACAGGAACAGAAGTGGAAGCCACTACATAAAGTGATACGAGGTGGCCTAGTAACGAAAAATCTCTTACCTATTGTTCACAAGCAAGCTTGGCTCACTTCAGTGCTTCTCACATCAGTTTGGTCTGGTATGTCTCTAAAATGTTGATGTATGTCCAGAGCAAATTCCAGCATTTGCCTCCTGGAGATTTTATCATCTCTGTGGAAGTGTATCAGCCTCTCAAACCAGCTCCAGAGATTTTAGCAAACAGCTTAGCACGCTGGCTCTAAGGCCTCCTGTCCCCAAGAGCCCAGACACATGGCAGATGGCTGAAGGAATGTTATACTGTATTATCTGAGTGCCTGCTCCTTTCCTCCAGGCAGGGCTCCATTCATTTCCTGCACTGAGCACCAATCCACTGAGGGCAACAAGGAAAGAGCGACCTTTTCTAATCCACTTTTGTGCCCTACCAGTAGGCAAAACTTTGCTGTGACTGAAGATGTCTGAGAGGAGGCCTCATCTCGCTGCTTTAGATTGATTTTAAGTTTAATTCATTTTAAATCTGAGTCAGTGTATCTGGTTCTCTTGCTGATACCATGATCAGTTTCAGCTTATTGTAAAAGTGTGACACCTTTTCAGCTCTCACAGTTTTCCAAAGGGACCAGGCAATGGTTCTCAGAGAGGATGAAGACTAAGTGCCAAAGTGCCCAAGCCACAGAAGGGAGAATATATTTACACAGAGTAGAAACTGTTTGTGTGTGCAGGTGGAAGTACATGCTTGCATGTTACCCAGAAGCCAGAGAAGAGGAAGGTTTCCTATAGATTTCTTACGTTAATGAATATTTTCAGGAGTAAACAATCCAAAATCCAAAGGCATAAATTCAACCTGACTCATTTCAGAGTGTCCCCAGTTGACAGTTTGTGCTCTGCAGAAAGGAAGACAGACTGGGTGCAGTTCCAGGGGTCAAATAAAGCAGTTTGACTTTTAGAAACTGTTTTGTCTTGAGTTCCATCAGAACAAGCTCTGCTGCACAGGCCTTGGATAATTATAACAGAATTGAGCATAGGGTGGAAATGTACTTACTCAGGCATTTTGGATCTGGAATCCAGCCCCTTTCAGAACAGGTAATTCGAACCCAGTTTTCTCCAGTGGGAGTTGAATAGCCATCGAGGCAGTAGTAATCCACAGTCTGTCCAAATCTTTTTGGAAAGTAATAATGTCTGTTGTACTCATATGCATAACTTAACTTGCCATTTTCTATAGCTGGGTAGTCACACGGTTTCCCTTGAAATAGAATGCAACAGCAACAATATCAACACATGTGTGATAAAACGCTCAGGACACAATTAATTCAGATTCAGCTTCATCATCTGAGTGTTTTCAAAAATGGACAGAACCAGGACTGCACACCCTGGCAGATCCTAAGGAGGGCAGGAACAATCACACTCTGCTCCTGGGGTCTTTGTCAGTGCCTATAGCTGTGTTACTTCCCTCAATTCCATTGCAACCAACAGAAATCCAGCCAGCATTCCCAGCAGACTCCTGAGAGTGATTCATGAGACCGAAGATCAGTATTCATTGTACAGAGAGATGACACTGTAGAGGGTCTTGATTAAATTTACTATTCTGACCATAAATGGAGCCCAGTCATCTGGCTCAGATATAGAAATTGAACTGCGCACCCTTAAAATTGAGATGACTCCTGCCACTTCCATTTACAACTTTTGGGATCCTGCACCACAAGCTCTTCCTGACTCTTCTCATTTTTATTTTAAAGCTGCAGCATTTTAATTTTCTTCTCTTGGTTCCACCAAAGAACTGACCCTTTCCAGGGACAAGTCAAGGATACAAGAAGATTCTCAGAAGCTCCCATTCAAGTTTACCCAGGTCCCTCCCGAAATGCTCTGACCCAGAGCCTGCATGCCAGGGCAGAGCAGATCACTCACTGGACAGACCATTCAAGAATGAGTGGACTCAGAATGACACCTGAATTTCAGAACCCAACTGATATACAGAAAACATTAACTCAGATACTAAAAGAACATGTTTCAGAAATAGCTCAAATCATCTCATCCAAAGATTTCCATTCATTTACAGGACTGATTTCATCAGGGTTTCTCTCACATTCTAAGTTCTATTTTCAGTGACCAAAGATCAAAGAGTGTTAAATTATGAAACTAGATGCTAATTTATATATTTATTTTTTTTGTACTGTGCCTACTGGGAAAAACTATCATTGCACTTATGGGAAGTTTAACCCGAGAAAGAACTCATCAACCATCAAGAATACCTTGCTTTGTTATCTGACAGGTTACAAAATAGATAAAATCCCGGGACTGTCCATAACACCAAATTACAACGCCAAATAAAAATCTAGAGCTGTGATCCTACAAGGAAAGATATCTTCCAATCATTATGTATGGTTTGGCTGCTTGTCTCCCTTGGCTCCTATGTCCTCTGATCCTGACTGGGATGCTATTCCTCAGGTGGAGCACAAACCTTCCTGACAGTGAGCTGACTACAGCACATTTTAACAGATTTACAAATACAGTAACAGGCAATACCTGTGTTAATGAACACAATGCAAATCTGGATTATACCCTTGTTTTTAGGGGATTTTTCTAAACAATCAAATTAAGCTTTACAGCGCAAAGAAAGAATTAATAAGCAACTGTCATATCTAATGCTCCTCAAGTTTTGCTCTTGACTTTGTTTCTCTGAGATACTTCCAACAATTCTACGTTGTTGGAAGAGAGATGAGAGCTACTTACGGACACAAGCTGGATCAGGCACCCAGCCATTCTTGGTGCATTCAGCTGTGGTTCTGCCAGTCATCACTTTAAAACGATATCCAGCATCACACTCTACTGTGATTATATCACCCAGTATGTACTTGTCTTTTTGAGGTATAAAGTTCCCAGAGGAAATTACTGGAGGAGAGCATACCACTTCTAAATAAAAACAGAAAAAAAATTGAAGAATATGCTTAAATTTATTGTATAAGTTCTTATTTTCACAGTATATTGGCCATAACTGCATAAAATTGTTAAAAAGATGTTTCTTAGAGCAAAGAAAAGGTTACATTTCTTTCTCACGCTTAGGAATGTATGGTTCTGTGAGAGAAGTGTGACAGCTGTTACTGATGTTATGTTAATTAGAAGATTAAAACTTAATTGCAAAGAGAGTGGTTGGAGAAGGAACTGGAAGCCATCCAGCTGAACCTAATTTTTTACAGTAGATCATTCTGCAACTGGGCTATGCTGGGCTCGTTTATGGACACTGTCCCAAAGGAAGGCAGTTTCACCAGCAGGTCCTAAATGGAGAAATAATTATACTTAACTGGGAACTGATCATTCAAAGGCTGCGTGATTAAGATTAGTGTCCTTCGCTGACACTGGAAGTATTTCAATAACTGAAAAAGGTCAAGAATCTGATTCTAAAAAACCCAAGGTATCTTTATGCTCAGAGAAGTCAGGCAAACATACTTGTAAACCAGAGCCTGTCTTTTGGTTTTTTCATATCTTCTTCCAGTTCAGAAAACATCACCAGCACACTGAGGGCTGGGAGGGGATGACTGTAAGGTAACTACACGTTGGTCCTGCTGTGGAGTGAGAGTGGGTGAATCAGTTTTCATGCATGCACTGCTGAATGCTCTAGGTCCAGTGATAAGCCTAGTAGGATCCAGAACCACTATCTGAGTACACCTCAAGTACCAGAGCCCAGCACATCAATGTCTAGAAGGATGTTTTGTTTGGCACTCCTCAAAAGCAGTGTGTTGCTAAACTGTAGGCAATGCATATTAATTAGTGTCATTACTAATCTTGAATCAGAAAGGTCAAAAACTGAGTGGGCCCCAAGACTGACAAGTCTTTATTTCTAACGGAGTCTTTCTGGAAGAGGTCCCGGGAAGGTGGGCGGTGCATAAAATCCTAAGTGTTGCCCTGTTGCCAACATTTTTTTCCAGTTTCAAGAGTTTGGCAATTTCTTGACAAAAATTCAAAGCACTGATAAATTCCCCAAAATTTCATCAAACTGTTTTAGTTGGGATATGACATGCATACTTCTGTTTGTGGGATTTGGAGATTTAAATATAGCCTTTAAGTGCTGTAATTGAATTAAACTAAAGTAAAATCCATGACCCAGAGGGCTGATGTCAAACAGGACTAGCCTCAGGAATTATGGATTTGTCATATAAACTGCTCAGAAGGCATTTGAGATTTAAAAAGCAACAGGGAGCTTTAGCATTAATTAATGCTAAATACACTAATAATACATTAATTTGTAGAGATTCACAACAAGATTCTTGTTTTGCTACTGCTCTTCATGGAAAACTCTTATCCAGTTGTTTGGTCCTTTCAGCACTTAATCCTTCCAGTCTTCATGGATATTGGCTGGATGTGGATGGATTTATTATGAATTTATTAATCTCTAAAATTACTTCCAAACCCAACAAAAGTGCAAAACTGCTTTAGGCAAGACTGACCAGTGCAAGAGGGAGGTGGATTCCATCCCAATTCAGTGCACAGTGCATCTGCTCTGTTATCATATTTGTATCCCTCGTCACAGAAATACTGTATTAGTTCATTTTCCTTGTAAGACTTCCTTGAAGAACGGACATATCCATGCGGAATTTCTGGCACGTCACAGATAACTTCTGAAATTGAAACAGACAAAAATCCAGGTATTTTTATTTGCTAAGAATAAATTTCTATGATGATAAAATTTAGGGAGGTTTTTTGTTTTGGTTTGTTTTTTTTTTTTTTTTTAAATTTGACTTCACAGAAACTTTTGCTTTTGGAAGCTGTTTGGAACTTATTTGAGCACTTACTTGATTCTGGGTTCCAGGTGGAAAATGTGGTGTAGCACAGCTTCAATTGCAAATTGGTTCATGAGACAGATTTCAGGGCTTTGCTTTGGACTTTAATGGATTTCAGAATCAATAGATAAGGCAGAAGACATTCCAAATCAAGACACTAGGCTAGCTGAAATTTAGGATTTTCCATTTTTCAGATAATTTCTTTGTAATTTTCAAACAAACCTAATGTGCTCTCAGAGCCAGTAGATCATGACTTAAATCATGACATCAAAAGGAGAAAAGAATTAAAGTATCTGAAAAATTGACACTAGAATGCTTAATATCTATAAAAGAACATCAGTGTCCACAGTTCCTTGCCAAACCCAATAAAACAACCAAGTTCTTGCAGTTTCCTAAAAATGCATTCATAAAGCCAGAAGATATTCAATGTTTTGTTTCCTAGGCCACAGAATAGGACACCAAAGAGTTCTCTCGGATTCTTTTACTGGATTTACTTTGTATTTAGAATGAAATATAGCTCATGGGAGCTGTCATTGTTTAATGAAATTCATTACATTCTGCAAGTGTTACAAGAACATATGTTTAATTCCACTTTATGCTGTACAAAATATAATGAATGGGGGTTTCAAAGCAGAAAAATGCAGCACTGAAATTGTGAACAAACCATAAGTGTATTTGCCATCCTGACATGTGTATTCTGCTCTTCTAAACACATACTTCATGATCAAATAACACAGAAATAATCTAAGAAACTTGACATTCTGAATATTTAAGTGTTTGTTATCATAATCTTCCTGGGATTTATTCTTATACACTGACAATCCAATCCTATCCATTCTCTGTTCAGAAACTGGGAGGAATAACCCCATCCACCAGTACCAGCTGCAGGCAGGGCAGCGTGGGGCTGACTGGCTGAAAAGCAGTTTTGCAGGAAAGAAAATGGTCCTGATGGACAAGTTGGACAGGGGCCAGCAACGGGCCTTTGCAGCAAGGAAAATACCCTGGACTCTACTGAGAAAAGTGTTGCCAGCAGACCAAAAGAGGTGATCCTGCCCCTCTGCACCTCTCTAGGTCTGAACTCCCAGTAGAGGAAAGATAGAGATACTGGAGCAGATCCAGTAAGGGACAGGAGGATAACTAAGGAATTGGAAAAACTTACAGATAGAGGTTTAAGAGAGTCTGAAGAAAAGAAGGCTAGGGGGAGGAGGGACAGTCTTTTTCACATGTGTCAATTCCTGGCTCCAGTGCATTAGTAAAGATGATGGAACCAGACCTTTCTCACTGGCCAGCAGCCACAGTGTGAGAAGCAATGGGCATGAACTGAAATACAGAAAATGCCACTTTGATGTTTTCACTAAGGAGAGTTCAACCACTGCAATGGGTTACCCAGCGAGGCTGTGGATCTCTACCCTTGGAGATAGTAAAAAGCTTACTGAACATGTTCTTGAACAACTTGCCCCAGCTAATTGCTTTGAGGGACCTTCAGAGGTCCCACACCACTTCACTGATTCTGTTGTTCTGTGAAAACGAAACATGAACCTTCTAACTTTTCCAAACACATTAGTATCAGGAAAGCAAAATCCAGCATGATTTTTTTTTGTATTCTATACACCCTAAGAATTAAAATCCTACTTGTTTATTAAACTTAGTTCACACAGATTCAAAGTTGCTTCTGATTACTTTGGTTAAATCAACACTGAAGTCGTTGACTCTTATGCAGACATATCAAGGAATTTGACTGCAGCCTGGCAAAACATACAGCTTGTAGGAAAAATGTGGAACAAACAGATGGTCTATTATGATTATATTAGTATCCAATATTATTATATTTCTCTTTCTTATCCTACTTCTTCATCTATGCAGTGGAGATTGTTTACAGACAAACTATGCTTAATTGACATGAAGTGAAACTTTGTAGCTTCCCATATGGTAGCCTGTATTTAGGAGTCTGTGAGAATGAAGCTTCTTAATGACACACAGTAACTAGTGTCCTTTTTACCTTTGCACTGAGGCACATCGTCGCTCCATCTTCCATTAGCAGAGCAAACGATTTCTTTAGATCCAATGAGCTTGTGTTTTGCATTACATTCAAAATTTACAACCTGGCCAAAGGAATATTCTTGGCCCAGCTCAAATGCACCAGTCATAACTATCCTTCCATTTTCAGGTTCTTGTACAGGTAAACACTTTATCACTGGAAAAACAAAACAAGGAAAGGAAAGAAAAAGTCATTTTGAGGTTTGTTCTGTAAAATAAGCTGACACACAAAGTTAGAATACAGAAAAATCACTGTAATTTCCTTACACATTTGAAAAGTATACACTCTAGCTATGTATTCAGATACTATTTGCAGCAAATGCAATACAAAGCCCTAAGCAAAAAGACAGAGTGACATAGGAAGAAGCTTTTAGACTTGCTCTCATCATCCTCTTCTCTGCCCTTGAAGGCTGAAGACAGAGCATCCACTGAATTAGATGACCTCACCCAATCTAAGTCGTCCTAGGATCCTGCATTCTATGGGTGAGCCTTGACTGACCCCACTAAAATTCATCAAAATCACTTGACTTTGTTTAGAGTTGTGCCAAACTGAGTTTGCTATGGACAGGAACCTGGAAAAGTGCTGCATTACAGACTGCCTACAACAGTTCAGTTGTTAACTAAAATTCTACTTAAGGATATCAGAGCAATTATATTACTGAAGTAAACAAACACAGTGTCAGACATTAATTTAGACCTCTTGCACCTCCCAGTTTTGTTCCTGCAGAAAAAAAAGAATTAATCTATGTCATCAGATATTCTTATTAAGGGGGGGAATGACTATCAAAGCTCACTCCTAAATGTTCACATGGATGTCATTGAGCAGGTACAAAAGCAACTTCTGTTTTTCTCTCTGACATTTGCCATCTTAAAACTCATCTGCCTTTTCTATGAGCTCATATTCTGTCTCCTGGGTCCCTTGCATTTAGGACATTATACAAATACTTTCTTTCATAGGCAATCATATTTCAGTGAAAACTCAACCATGACAGAAATAACTTTAGGAGGACTTTGAAACTGAAGTATTTTGGTGACATGACAAAAAATGTTGGAAACCCTTGCTCCATATGGTGCAGACAGACCTCAATACCTAAGTGTGAGGGCACTCAAAATCCATTAAACTAAATGTGAAGTATCTAAATCCAAGGAAATAGCAAAACACAGACAAAAAACTCTAGACAAGATATCTACTTTCATTTGTTCTCAGAGACCCTTTCCTGACATCAGATGCTTAACCTAAAGAAAAATGTCACTGCTGCCCACATATGCTAAAATAGAGCAGTTAAAAATTATCTCTGTGAGGAACAGGAACCTTATTTTCATGATCAGGTTTGAAACTGGTGAAAAGGTTTCTAAAACCATCATCTGAGCCATCCAGTCTATTAAGTCTTGATGTCTGTGTCCCCCTTGCTCTCGCTTACTGAATGTCTTCGACAGCATGCTAATAGGGAGGCCTTAACAAAATCTTAATGCTTAGGATGTTCACAAGGATGGAGGAGGAAAGTAGCTAAAAACACACATGCCTTCACACTGGTTTGAAACTCGTCATCCCAAATGTCATTTGCAACCATGTTTTGCAGGCAGCTACTCTAGCTGGGCTTTCAGGTGAGGCAGAGCTTTAAGCCAGTCTGGAAGTGACAGGACTCTGCTGCATGAAGGGCTTTTAACAACAGCTTGTTGGACTAAAATGGCTGAGCAGTCACTGTAAGAGCTTCGCTGCTGCCTAACTTGAATTTAAACATATGGGAATTAATACTAGTAAAGCATTCACAGGCTATCCTAGATAGTATCAGACAGATAAAAAGACAATTTGATAGAGAATTAAATGTCAAACTCCATTTACCTTCACAGTGAGGGATGTCATTGCTCCATCCATCTGCCTGACACTCACGGTAATTTCTTAGGCTGAGCATCTGGTATCTTACCAAATAAAAAGTAAAAAATGCTAAAATACAGTTTCATTATGTGACAGAAACAACAGGGCTGCTGGTTTTGAAGCAAAGGAAGAAGGCTTCAGGTGTTCCAGCATAGAATAACCAAAATGTGACCACACTGAGCAGTTTTTTTACCTGCACGTTCCCTATTTGCTCTCTTCTAATTGCATATGGGAAAATATAAAATAAAATCAGAGAGTAGGAAGGAATAAGTAAGAAGGCTTCTTCATTACAGAGATAGCAAGCTTTGGCTACATAACAAGAGGAAGGACAGCTACTCTGAAATGACAGCAAGGAACTGAAGGGATTAAGGAGAATACTGATTTTGGAACTCTCTTTGTGGAACTCAGACTGGAGTCCAGTAACATAACAACTGCAACAGCATGGCTAAACCACTGTACCAAAGCTGATTTGCTTTTCAAGACAAAAATATCCAGTCACAGGCATGATACCATGTATTTGACTTGCTGCATTTTCCACTGGAGAAGATGAACAGAGTAGGAAGAGAGAAGAGTTTCTTTTAAGCATTCAGTGAAGACACATTAGTGAGTCTGCCAGAAATGTCTTCCTTCAAACATTTTTTACAACACATAAGCAAGCATTAAATATTAGTATGATGCAGCTGCATTACAGAAAACAAATCCGTAACTGACACTTTAATTAATACCTTACGTTAATTCCCATACATTGCATTAAACAAGCATTACCCATCGTTACATCTGTACTCAACTCTGGCACCAAACACAAATTCACTTCCACTGGTAAGTTCAAAGAAACCAAACTCAGTGTCTCCAGGATGTCCACAGGGCTTATCTGGTTAAAAAAAGAAAAGAAAAAAAAAAAAAAAGGAAAAAGCCTTACTTACACCATACATAGGAAGGTGAAAATGTGAAAGACAGCATTTTTCCAGTGATTAGTAGTGAGTATGGGTCTTTGGGGCCTTTCAAAAATTCAGAAATGTTCAGCATAAGTTTGATTAACCTCTCCTTTTTATCACTATTTTCAAAGATTTCAGTGATAACATACTGGAGTACTCTTATTTATAAAAAACCAAGGCAAAACCAACATACCAACAAAAAAACCCAGAAGCCCAAATTTTTAAAAAAAGTTTTATTCCTTTAAAAAGGCTGAACTCATATTCAGTTTTATGGCAATTCTCATACACTTTGTGACATAATCTGGTCCAAGGCCTCCACTAGAGCATCCATCCATGATTAGAAATGGAATTTCCTCAATCTGATGGGGATTGTGCCGAGGGAAATGGGGTGATCTAATGCCTCAGGAGATATTTTGGTCCTTAGTGCTTGCTGCACAAAGCTCCCCAGAGGACTTTCCTTACGGCCTGGCCCTAACTCTTTGCCTTGCATTCCCAAAAGAGTGGCAAAGATGAACACACTCTCCCTCTCACTCATCCCCTTCTGATGCTCTCATACAGACTGCAAAATAAACTGCGTGGCTGAAACCTATTACCTCTCCTCAGCAGAAATCTTTCCTGGTTCTCGTCAAGCAAGGCAATTTAATTCTTGGGGCGTATCAACATCCTCATTTTTTTTCCAACGAAGATGTGTTTGAGTAGGCCCTACACCCTTTCAGTGGGATTCAGAGAAAATGGAAATTCATTATCAATGTTTCTGTCTTCTGCCCTGCCAAGCGGCCGTGTTCCCTCAGCCTGTGCAGAGCACCCCCTCCTCTCTCTCCACATGCTCCTTGCCGGTGGCAGCAGCTGCTCACTGGGGGGCAGCATTTGCTAAAACATGCCACAAACCACACCAAATTTTGTACAGGTCCGTGTTCACGGACTAGTTACACAAAGAAATCTGAACACTGAGACAGAGACTAAGTAAAAAGTGTAAAAAAAGCTATTAGCAGCTTATTAATTCTTCCGGCATGTATCAATCTCTGTTTGAATGACACTCAGGACTTACATTTATATTATCAAACCAAATATTTATACTCTACTAGTAAAAATTTTGTGTGTTAGATACACAAGAATAACCCCTTGTTCCTAAAGTTCCTTTGTGTTTAAAGCTCATTTTAAATTACAGAAAAGAAGTATCTGCTGACTAATGATAACAAACTTCAATTTCTTCACTAATGAATTCTGTATGAGGGTGTGAGATACCTGTAAACTCTTAGCACAGTATGCTAAACATAATAAATAGCAGCTCTCATCCTAATTGTGAATTACAGATTAAAAGAAAGGGCAGGGAAAAATAATTTCCCACTTCCAAGAAATTATATTTTTCAAACTTGCATTGCAGAAGCTAGGTTTGTGCTTCATCCTGCTTAGACTAAAAAATTTTGAAAGCAAGCTTCTAAGAACTTAATAATTGATTATAATAACATAAATTGGGTTAATAAGACAGGCCTAGAATAAGACCTTCTGTAAAGAAAAAAATAAATCCTTTGATCTGGAGAAAAGGAACTTAAAAAAAGTTCCCTTGTGCACATACACTTTTTTAGGGTGATATTTTAAAGAGTTCAGAAAAAGTAATTTATGGACAAAGATACAATTTCATATTGACATCACTTATGTCAATAAGCCTTGTCTGGCAAGGAATATGATCCATCAGATCAAATGTTTGCAGATATTTTGCATAAACACTTACTTCTGCATTCTGTCTCTGGGGACAGCTGCTTCCACGTTCCATCGACGCACTGAAACGCAATTCGTCCAATTTTTACATATCCAGGCCGGCAGTTGTAGGTTGCTTGAGTACCGTGTGGATAGGGAGGTTTGTCCCATGTTTTAGTAGGCACTTCTTTTACCCTCCTCGGAGGAGGTTCTTCACAAGCTAAAAGTTTTAAATAAAAACATTGGTGACTGAAGCACACGCTACAAACACCAAAACAATTTTGCAATAGGAAATGTAGCAAGAAATCCCGGGGCCATTTGTGATCAAACCAGCATGTGTTTTGTACTGAATCAGCACAAAACAAGAAACTGCCAAGGATCCACATTTTGTAGGAATGTGAACAGACATTTAGCAGGACATAGCAATACCCAGGTGCCAAGAAACCACCCAGGACAGTGATGGTTCATGAAACAGATTTTAGTTACAAAGGCTGAGAGAGGATCAGTGCCCTGGTTCCAGCCACGGACACCTCCTACCCTTCCATCTGCAGGAGCTGCTCCAGGCCTGTCCTTCCACTGCCACAGAGAACAACTCTGTGCACTCCGTAGCTTCCTCTCAAACTGTTTTCTCCTCCAGCCACCACTACCTCTACTAACATTATTTCACACTATGTCATTTGATTAAGTTCTGCCAAAACTCCTCTCACCTTTGCATTGCCTAAACTTTCTCTCCAGGCTCAGATCACTTGATATTCCAAAACTTATTTCCTCTTGTTCCTTACTTACAATTTACTTGTGACACAGTATAATTAATTCTGGGTATTCACTCTGACCTTTAGCTTCCAAGCATTTTGACTCAGTTTGGGGAGTGGATGGTAGTGTCCAATATTTCTTATTAGCTCAATATTATACAGTCCTTGCCCAAAAGCTCCTTTCTGGGCCTTCTTCAGTGCACATGAAATGTACAGCCAAGTCCATGTGAACGACAACACATGAACCTGAATCAATTTTATTAAGAAGTTCCTCAACAGCTTGAGAATGAGAAAAGTCAGACTAAAGGGGAGAGAAGCAAATGTTGGGAAGCTCTTAATGAAAGACTAAATGATTTTGTCAAGAAATAATTGACCTATTTTCAGTGACTAATTTTTGGCGCTTCAGTGACTGAAATGTACTGGTTTTGGAAGCGGAAGCTTCACCCAGAGTGACAGTCTGAACAGCCTAGCTAAGTAAATGTGATGAACTCAGTTTTCCATCTGATCATGAAAGGTGAGCATTCATCAGTAATAAATAAAACAAGCCCTGAGAAATGAAGCCTTGGAAAAGGAATGAAATCTCTGTATAGAAAGTAAATGGGAGAAGAAATGTCCACCAGGGAAGGAGATCCCTTGGTGAGCAGACTCATTACTCAGCAGACAGCTGGCACAGATGTCCTCTCCCCAGTTTAGCTGTAAGGCCACAGGTTTGAGAAAGAAGCAGGATCCTCACTGAAACCTTCCTCTGGGCTGTCCAGGTGCCACCTGGAAACAGGACTATGCGAAAAATATTTAGGATCTTTCCTCCTGTGAGGGATGTGGGGTTATAGCTCACTGAACTGCATCGCAGAGATCACAACCACACGGTAAGTAGCTGATGTGGAAGAAAGTGTATTTAATCTGTTCCCTTTGTGTTAGAAATCCCAAAGTGTGGAAAGTGAGTTTTACTTGACTTTTACAAAGACACACTCTTGAGAACAGTTTGTATTTCAGTCAGGCGAGTATGGACCAAATCAGAGGCATAATTCTATAAAACCATTTAAAAAACAGGAAAGAGAGATTTGTTACAAGAAAAAACTGTATAATTTTAAGTGTTCTGTATGGCATTTTGAAAATATAAAGAAAATAATGTTAGTTGTGAGCTCTAATAACTTTAGTTTGGCTGTTTTAAGTAGCCAGAAGAATTAGACACTTTTTGACAATACTGCTGAGGTTCTAAAGGAAGATTGTGCTGACAGATTCATGTCTTTTCCAATTACTTTGATAAGTATTCTCCCTCCTATGAATGATTACATCTGAATAAAAATTATTGTTTCTGTGCACTAGAGGGTACTAGGCTACTATAAAAAACAGAGGGGACTTTTTTTAGCAAGACTAAGACAGATTCAAATTCTAACAACATTTTTTGCAAAATGTAGGAATAAGCAAAATGAACAGGAATCCTCTAGACAGTCTTTCAAATGTGTTAAAAATGGTTAGTTTATCCAAAAAGTTCTTTGTAATGGCAAGAAAAATAATGTTCTAACTCCACATATTTTTAATTAGAACTTGTTTGAATTAGCACTTTCAGTTTGCAAGCTGAGCGTGCACTCTGAAATCTATAATTTAAAAAATAGGTTATTGAGAACAGGGAAAGCTTCTCTATTCCTCCCTCTGAATTTCATCACATTTTTATTGTCTGTTGTGCAGAATGCAGCCTCTCAACTCCTCCTAGTTTACAGTTAAAAAAACCCCCAAACGAAAGATAATCTCCTTAGTCTCTTCATCATTACTAAGATGTGCTGGGTCTTGCTGGGTTTTATCTCAACTCTTCCCCACTCCTGCCCTGATGTCAAACTATGCGTTACCCCCAAGTGTCAGTGTTTGTGTGTGTGTATATATATATATATGTTTATACATATTTCTGACTACAGCTAATTATTGGGGTTTTTTATAAAATGCAGTTTCTTAGTGGCTTGAGGTAAAGAAATCTGCTGGCAGGTTGTACTTCAAAACTATGTTAATTGCATCATGCACTCACCAATACTGGAGGGTTTTATTTCTGTATTAGAAAGCCTGCACTAAACGGATACCTTCAAATTCTTTAGTGGCAGACCAGGAGAGCTGGAATTACTCATTCAGTGTTTATATGGGACTTGACCTCAGTTAGAAATAGCTCAAGCAAATTTTTTGCCAACAAAATGCTGGTAGCAGCTTCTACAAAGTACAAGCACAACTACAAATCCAGGTGCAAGTGGTTTTCAGCCCTTGTGCAAAACCCAGCTCTCAGAACAATGCACACAGACTTTCAGCTTGAAGCTTAAATAAGAACCCTGCATGACCCATGGTAATAGTTGTCCTGGATAAACCAAATTTTGCTACATTCACATTCCTTTCCAATCTCCCTGACCTAAAGAAAGCATTGTGAAAACAAAGTGCAACTTCAGGCAAACTTTGAAATCAAATTCCAGGACTTTTCTGCACATCTTTGCAAACAAATTAGACTATTAGCTACTTTGAGACAGTATTTATATTTCATTAAGATATGACACTCCTTTTATTTCCCAATTTTTCAAAGTAAAATCCATTATTGGATTGGTTTTTATTTTAGTTGAAAGTTATGAAGACCTTATTAATCAAAACAATCTGAAGCAAGTAAAGACACACAAGCTCAAAACCACACAGCACCCTCTGCACAACACTCTATGCAAAGAAACTCAGACAGAAAACAAACAAATTAAATTACTAAGGACACACTAAATAATATAAACACAAACCAAGAAAAATACATCGAACAGAGAAACAGAAAACATCGGAGGCTTCTGAAAAGATACATAGAATACTAGCTACCTCTTTAAACATGGAAAAAAGCACACCTGTATCTATTTAACTCATCTCCTAGACTAAAACCAGTCAGTCAATAGAGATATTAGAAGCTTCTCAGTCAAGGTAGTAATCATTCATCTTTCTCAGACCATCTCACAGATTATTCCAGACAGAAACAAAATACCCCATAAACGTGCATTTCTATTTTAATCTACCAGCTGCTTCCTGGTTTTAGATATTAGAATAATTAGCAAACATAATGAATAGAAAATTAGTTGTCTGACTCTAGTTCATAGTGACACCAACCATTAAAAAAGTTGGGCAACAGATTAATAACAGCAGCAGTTATGCAAATAAATAGGTGAAAGTAATCCTATGACAGGATACTAAATACTAAAGGTGCTAAATGCTGCCAGAAGAAATCTCAATTATTGTTGTCTGAAGTTCATGCAAAAAAAGCTACAATGCCTTTACATATTGCTTTAGTTACCATCTTCACATACACTTTCAGACAGGAGTTAAAGCTTACCTCTTTGTGCAGCACAATGCATCCAACACAAGAGCAGAGCTGCATAGCCCAGGAACGACATTCTAGAGAGTCAAAAACTCAGCAAACACTTCCAGTACTGTAGCCTACTTTTTTTTACTTCTTTGTGTCATTTCCACTCCTTTTTTACTTAACTGGTCCAGGGACTGACCTTGCAAAACATTTATACTCTGATTTCAGCAGTCACTTCCCCTAAACCTCTTGCAACACACAAGTGTTTCTTTTTTTTGAACCCCCTCTCTAAACCTTGCTAAATGAATAAATAAACAAATGCCTGGCAATTTAGGTCGACACATTCCTTTCCCTGTGGTCTGCTTGTTTTTACATCACACTTTTTTTTTCCATATTTATCCCATCCATGCTCATATAAGGTTATGTCTTTTGATATCTAAAAGTTGTACAAATAAATTATTTTGCAATTCCTTGCGTATCGTATGCTTAGTTAGAGAACAAATTCATGTTAAGTGGGTGTAAAAATGAACTTCTCTACACACAGAATTCAAGATGTAAGTTGCAAACAATTGAAATAAAAAGCAGGCAAAAATACAGACTGACTTAGGGGTCACTCACTGGTTCTTAGAGAAGAACACCAACTACCCAGAGCAAAGGAAATGTATTTGGTCAAACTCCTCATTAAATAAACCCAGGTGATGCTGAGGCACTTTAGTATCACATGAGAAATGATAAGATGGAGAAGGTTTGAATGGATTGTAAGACAGATAATGAACTTTCCAAAGAAAAATATAAAGTTATGCAAAAAGAACTATATGCCTAACAAAGGAACTTCTCATGGGTTCATGTAAGCAACAGCCTCATAGTCTAATAGTTTCATGAAATGTCTCAGCTTCACAAGTGCTCTTCAGTGGAAATGTAGATCACAGGAAGAGAATTATTTGAGACTGAGAATTAGGGGAAAAATGTAATACTACAAAGTGCTCACAGGAGATGGACATAAACCAGCTACAGGCCAGATGCCCCCCAGTGGTGATGTCTGACTGGCGTGGAGCACACACAGATCCTTGTATATGTTCCCAAAACCCACATAACATCTTCTTAAACATCACTGGCCTAGTCAATGTACTGCTACAGCATAAAAACGAGTGCCTGCAGAACAAATCTCAACTCAAACCCGAATTCCACAGCACTTACAGCAGTTAAAACTTTTTCTCTTCTTAAAATGCAGGTGGAATATTTTTTTTTAAACTTTGGGCTGTGTTTTCAGTTACCACTTCTAAGAACTGGTCTTAGTAAAACCGGCATTCAGCTGTTTCTCCTACAGGAATGACTTCAGAGAGTATAATGTCTCTTCCTGTCCCTTGACAAATGACTCATGTGGAGAATGAACTCTCACCCTGCTCCATGACCCTGTGACGATCGATCTGCATCCAGTTTGCAGTTACTGGTGCACACCGTATCAGTAAGTGTCAAAGTTGCAATTTCTCCAGTTTTAAATATTAAATTGTCTGGTGTCATGAAGCTCAAACTAGTTCAACTTTTGTCAAACTGCTTTTGGGCTATTAAACCACTTGTGAAATAATTATGGGCTTGAAACACGGTCAAAGATACTTTCAGGTGCAGCTGAACCAGAATTGGAATTGAAAGGGTACCATAAATTTCCTGACTGCTCTCTATAAATACAGGCATTGCTAGAATTATTTAAGCTAAAAAGATAACACCAGTATGCAAAGCCAGATAGATATAAAATGTCTATGAATACATTTAAGCTGAAAATTAGAAGACTCGCCTCAGCTGGTGAAGCTTTGAAGCAATATTTGTATAGGCATAACATAGGCCTGTGCAAAGAAACCATCTTCAATCACAGAGCAAGGGACCAGACCCAGTCCTTTCCAGTCCTGGGTTTGTGATCTTCTTAAGTCACTGATCAAACTTACCCTAGACAAATGGAAATAGAATCAGGAGCCTAAACTTTCTTTCCTTCCTCACCTCTTCCATGGGCTATCAACTTAAAATCTAATGTCTTTAATTGTGTCTCACTTGGTTTAGCCACCTCCAGCCTCTAACAAAACAGAGCACACAGAAAAACCACGCCTCAGGACCTCTAAGGCAAGGAGAAAAAAACTCCTCTCTCGAGTTTACCTCCTACTCGTGAGAAAGGCAGAAGCATCTAAGTAGTTATGCAACCAAAGACAGCTGGATTTTATCGAAGGAAGCAGAGCTACTGCTTGGAGAACTGGGGAGACTGCGCTCAAAATCCTGCTGTGGACACGGCCAGACAGCCAAAACACCACCACATGTTCCCTGTACAAGCAAAACTGCACGTCAAGGTGCGAGATCATAGGAAAGGACAGGTTGGGAGCTATCGTGTCCAAAATTCCTCCACAAAGCAGAGTCAGTGCGAGGCCAGGATAAGCTACTCAGGTCTTTACTAGTTCCTTACTCAACATGGAGGGTTAAAACCAAAGTTCAGAGTGTTGGTTCAAACCTGAATAATTTTGAGAACAGTTTTTGGAAGCTGTTTTGTGTTAGGAAAACAGATCGGAGGAAGTCGATGTATTCCATAGGGGACTAATGATGACTAGTAATGGGAGCTTAATTAGCCACAGCTGAAATAGCATCTCTGACCAGTGTAATTCCAGCATATTCTAACAGCATGCTTGCTGTCACACTTGAGTTTAATGACCTCATTAGAGCACATAGAATTCTAGCACCAGCCACTGCTTTGCCCAACAATTGTCATGAAAATGTCCTATCCCACTATATTAACAGTGAGATTATCTTTGCATCCTCAACATTTGTCTCTCCTCACACTGGCACACAACTTCTGTGACTCGTAATTACACTAACACATCATGTCACAGCTACAATCACAACCTAAGGGCGTGACAGGGAAAAACTGCTCAGTTTACTTCGTTTAAACCAAATCATAATCAAATCGGTTTATTGATTTATTAATAGAACACAATTAACTGGCAATCAGTGGCATATACTTTCAGGTTCAGTATGGGCAATACACTGTTAAACAAAATTCTAATAAACACCTAACAAATAAAGAACCTTTCTTCACTAATCCCCCAAAGTTCTAATCGTGCACACAAAGCCGTGTACCCACCCAATTTCCCTCTCACACCTACCCCTGTAGGAGATGTGGGTACTGATCGGGTACTTTGCTGCTCCTTACAACCTGCAAATGCACACAGCAGGGAGGAAGCACCGCACCCCCAGCTGTGAGTCCCGACCTGTTGCACCTGCCCAGTCACTGCCCCAGCCGGATGAAGGCTGCTGGCACGTCCACACACAGAGTTTTTGATGCCAGGGGATGAACATACAACAGTCGGTGTCAAACTCACTTCTCCTGTTTTTGACCACTTGCTCCATTCCCACTGTTTTCCCTCCTGTTACAATTTCATTCGTCCCACATACATTTCTTTCCAAATTGGCCCTTCCCTGATTTCGGAACTCACCTGGTAACTCCCTGGTGGTTTGTCATCCCCTGTAACAGGATCAGCTGTGGCACAGGCACTCTCGGGTTTGGATGCTTGAACTTGCATTCCTGTCTTAACAGCTGTTGCTGCTCAGGTCATTTTACCAAGAATGGGTCATGGGAACACCCTTGCAAACAGAAACACAATATTAGGAATTCTTTAGGAATATTCCTTCAGCTTCTTCTAAGGTAAATTAGATAACAGCACGTGCTCAGGCAGGGTTTTGCAGCAATGACAGGAGATATATCATGTCCAATTCTAAAAGTAATATAAACCCACTTCTGATTACTTGTGTATAAGTACCACCTCATTCTCCTGCCTTGGTGCTCTGCACTCAAAAGTGAAGTGAAAATTACTTGAAAAGGTGTTCTTTGCAAAAAAAGATGTTCTCCTCCTATATAAAAGCAGCTGTCAGTAACCCTATTTTAAATGAAGCAAGTCCTCCTACTCGCAGCCAAGTGCAGCTTTACTGGAAGGCAATTCCCAGGTTATCACCATTTCCCACCAGCCTGCTCTATCTTGACGCAGTGCTGCTCTTCTCTTGCTCCCACAGCTCCTTTCCAGGTCACCACGGATGCCAGAGGGCCGGGGTGCACCGGGACCCTGGGTGGCCCTGAGGCGTTCGCTGTCCCTTTTCAGATCTGCGCTGGGCTGGCTTAGCACAGAAGAATAAAAGGATCAGGTCATATTGGATGCCCCGTGTCTGAAACAACTCTCTAAAGATCGTGCTTGCAGTGCAGCCTCCAGCTCGCTGGGCTATGGAAAACCTGCCCTCTACCTACCAACGTTTCAGTTTAATTAGATACATGAAACCACCTCTTTTTTTTTTTTTAATGCTTTCAGAGGAATTATCAAATTTGAAATCTCTCATTTCGCTTTCTGCCCTAGCTTTGCAGCTTTACAGTGACCTTAAAACTCTGTTCTCACTTTGGGCTATTTCAGTCTGTTACTGTTTCTGAATCACTATCAAACCTTTCATGCCAGCAGAACAGTCTGCTACTGTACAGCCATTTAAAAAAAAAACAGGCATCAAGTGGAAAGATAGGAGGACTGCAAGAACTTTTTTCCCCCTGAAGTTTAAACAATTCCAAACATTGCAACATTGCACTCTGGAAAGTATATCAGACAATAAAATAAAGAGATATGCAAAATAGACAATAAAAAGTAAATAGTATCAATAAGGATTTAAAGGTATGTGAGAACAGCGAGATTTGCTTAGAAATAAATAGTCCTTTTAGGAAAAACCCCAGCATGGAGCAGTCTGGAGCTTGTAAAAAATTATGATTATGATTTTTTTTTTCAAAGTTTCATTGCATATCAGTAGTATGCCCCCAATGGCTGCACTTTCCCAAAGGACAATTACAGTTACCATCAACTCTTCCTCTTACTAGTCCAGCACACAACCCAGCTACGTAGTGAGGAGGTGACACAAGCATTTCTTTCTGCAGAAACTTACTGGGCTATCCTGTCATTTTTATGCTATGGTAGTACTCAGACCCCACCCCCAGACTGTACTGTAAGATTGAGAATAAATCAAAACCAGGCCTTTTCCCCAACAGCCAAAAATCCAGTAAGGTGTAAAAAAAAGAACACTTAAACTAGCACACAAAAAAGGGGACAAACCCAATAAGCTCATGTTTCCCTAACTCTCTAAGCAAGTCCTTTTTAAGAAAAGGATGTGAAAGAGAAGAGTGGGATTGCAGTGACAATTCCTTTGCAGCAAGGGAGAAGGAAGAAAATGATGATGCTTTCAAATTATAATGTGTGGGAACAGAGGCTATTAGGGAAAGATGCAAGACAAGTAATCATCTGAATAGGAAATGACACAAAAGAATAAGGCAGAGTCCATGCAGCTGTTGGAGTTGAAATGGAAATAAATGGTTCCTCCTTGATCTAACAGATTTGGTGTTATGGTCACAAAAATGAAGAAGGTAAAACAGGCTGCCCTTACTCAACAGTAACAGACACACAAAATGGGCCTAAGAAATTGTATTTTAGATTACACGAAGAAAATGTGCAAGAATGAGATACTGCGGAGGTAAGGATCTAAAAGTGCAATCTCAAAGTACTGGGTGCTCTACAAATGTTGCACTGCTCAGCAACATCCCTTTGCTTTCCATCAGCCTCAAGAAGCAGAGACACCGGGCAGAGGTAAAACAAAGGCTATGAAACTTCCAGGTCATTTTGCCCTCCTCCAACTCAGTGCCCCCTTCGGCATCCTGGCCAAGGCACATTACTAAGGATTATCAGTGTGCAGTTGTTTTGAAAATTCAAAATTGCAGTCAATGAGCTTAAATCCATTCAGACATTCACTGATTTAGTCTTTAGTCCTACACTCCACATCACTAAATAATCCTGGTACCGAGGTAGGTAAAGAGGGAATGTCCTCAAAATGCATCTCTCACCAGTTTTTGCAACTGATTTGATTTAACCTCCCAGATCCATTCAGATTGCAGGATGCTGAGACTCAGTCTAGCACACCTAATTTTAGTCTAATAAGGCACCTGTACTTCAGATTTGAGATTGCTTTTGCAGTTGATGGTCTGAAAGCCACAGAAGAAAAAAAAGAGGTAGTAACAAATTCTTAAAAAATTAAAAAGTGTTGTTTTCTAACTGAGAAGTATCCCTTTCTAAATGCTGAAATTCTGTTTTCTGATATAAGGAATATTTATCAGCAAGGACTCTTCAGACTTCCATCTAGGTACATTTCAACAGACACAGTCATGATGCTTTTTTCTACAGAAGACTCCACCTTTGCAGACTATTTTGGAAGTGAAACTGCAGCCAAAGTAAATCAAATATTGTTGAAGTACAGTTCACTAATCTAAACCCCAAGTAATTTTTGAACTCTGAATGTTGAGTCCCTAAATATTCTATTCAGCTGCCAAAGGTGCAGAACTGTTTCATGGACTTCCAGCACTGTCAGTGGTCCAGTTTCCTATTCTGGTCTTAAACCCAAAGCCACACAGACATTCCGGAGTGAGAACTGCTCACCTTGCAGAAATGTGAGAGTTCCAAAGCTCCCAACAGCAACATAAACATCCAGATGCTGCTTCATTATGGGGAAAAAAATCTTTTTAAAAATGAGACCTGGGAAAAAAAACTCAAAATGAGCTTGAGTTTGATTTATTTCTTTAGCCAATCAGTTTTTCAGCCTGCCTAACCCTTTACTAACACCAACAGATAAATAAACAATAAATACACAAACTGCAGAGAAGGAATTTCCACTGACCATTTTTCACTGCAGCCCAGACTCCTCCTTACGGTCACCGCCTTGTCTGTTGAGTTACCCGAATTCCATCCAGACAATACCAGACCATCTTCCTTGAAAGGACAATAAATACAAGTTACTTGTGTTACAGAACTTTTAAAAGGATTTACTGAGCATTTACTTCATAAATGCCTCATCCTTCTTCCCCCTTTTGTTTAAAAAATTTATATTTACCAGTGTTCTCCCTTCCACCAACCTCGTGCTATTACTTAGGAGAATAAAAACAATGGTTGGGATGATAAGCTTATCAGCTGGGGATGACAAGTCTCTGAGTCACGGTAGACATTTGAAAAGCAATGGAGGGAACAGGAGGAAGAACTGTGTCTGGCAGGACTATTTCAGCACCTCAATGCTGAGGACCAACAACACATTCAGCGGCTGAAAGGGAGCAGTTTATCACAGACAAGATGCTTCTCTAACTCCCTGCAACAAAGTTTGGCTGAATAACCTGAATAATTTTAGGTATCAACATCACCAGTAAAGAATGCCCCAGTGAGTGCCAATAATTAAACTGATTAATTGTAAAAAGAACCTTGCACGCTTTTGGGGCAAAATATCAAAAACTAACCTGATAATCTGATTTACTTTATTACAGTAGATTGCATAAATCAGATTTAGATAGAGGGGCAGAACATCTTGAATTAAGAACAGTATTAATAACCTATGTTTACCTCCATATACACTGCAATTGTTCAGAAAGTCCAGAAGCCATTGCTTCAATCTGTTTTACCCATATGCCATAAAAAATATGGTAACCTAAAAAGAAAAACTAAATATTTTTTTTTTCTCTTTCTGTACCTCATTGTGATCCAGGATTTAAATCCAGTCACTAGCAATAGACTCAGTTACACAGTTCTCAAATCCCCCCTCTCTCGGACTTCAAAGTCAACTACTCAGAGCTACCCACCTGTACCTACCCACTTCGGCAAACAGAAAAAAACCAGATTGATTAAAGTCTATTTTCAGTCCCCAGGTCAGGGTCACAGATGCTTCTGACATTTCTCAGGGTCAGAATCATCCCAAAAGTACAAACCTACATTTGTTCCTGAGCGTGGCTCACAGCTTTTCTTTAACACAAACACCTAACAGGGAGCACCTGGCTTGAGCACAGTGACCCAGTAGAACGGCTCATTACCAGCACCTGTCTCCAGGCAGATGACTCAGTGTCTCCTCTGCTTGAAAACAAAACTTTCCCAAGTGTTTTGAGTTACTAATCAAAATATTGGATTTAGCTAACTACAATCCCCTTTCCGCCCAAATTTATATATTTAGAGCTTTTCAGAATGATCAGGCATCATACTGTCAGACATGTAAAAACCCATTTTACATTGCAAAGAGTTCCTATTACTTGGGAGCACAGAATTAAGCGGCTGTATAAATTGCATGACTATAGTCTCAGTAATGAGTTTGTTTTCTATTAGCTCTGCTCAACTGCTCACCAGGTTGCTCATTTCCCAGTCAGCTATTACCTGTCTGAAGTGCTTTTCCATGGTAGAAAAAGAGCAAAAGCTTCTCCTGCTACTTAGCTCCTCAAGTATGAAAACATGTTAAATTAATCAACTCAGGTGGAAAAATTAATGAGGCTGCTAGAAGATAGAGTAGAAACACCATTAATTTCCCAACCAGTCTACGATTCATAGACTTCAGAAAAGGACTGCACTCAGCCTAACTGCTTTGCTTTTATAACAAAACATTACAACGCACAGGCTTCAGCCCACCTCAAGTTTTGGTAAGATCAAAGACACCCAGGCAGAGAGAGGAAACAATGTTTTCTTACAGGAGAGAGCCCCTTTAACTGGAGCAGCAGCTGAGAAAGAAGAAGTGGGCAGCATGGAACAAATATTCTAAAGAAAATTCCTGGACTTTTTTTTTTAAATTAGACTTTTAGAGAGCTCTGACCCCAGAACACAGCATGGTAAAACTGGCAAGAACGTGGATGCAGAATAATTCACTATTTTATTTATTTCCCATATCAGCCAAAGCAAAGAGCAAGTTACCTTTGAACTCTTGCCACATACGTGCATCTGTTTTGCTTCACCTAGCAAGGCTTTCTGAGAAGCACATTGTAAATGCTGAGTGCAGCAAGCTGTGAAAAAGGGTAAGCATCATACTCCAGTGACCCCAGCGTTTTATAGGGCCTGCCATTCTACACGGCAGCTCTGTAGAGAAACGGGAATCGCAGAAGCTGTGCTTAAGAGCTCTGTGCTAAAGAAGCGAGGAAAGATGCAATGACTGTAACAACAGCAGAGATAATCTGAGTCCTGAATTGAACTACCTGTTGGTTACCTGAGGAAATCTTTGCATCGCAGCATGGAGCTCAGAGCTGGATTCTCAGCAGGGCACATTGCTATGTGATACACTCCAGGCTGCCATATTTGAGCTGATCCTGTATGTGCCACACCAGCTTTTAACTTAGCTTACCTTCCACACAGAAACCCAGCTGAATGGAAAATGCAAGGTTCACTCTTCAATACACCTAATGAATCCATGCAAGCCCCTTATGAAATTCACGGTATTTAAACCACATTTAGGAAATAAATTCTTGTTTATCACTTAGCTCCCAATCCAGCAAAATCTAAACCTGAATCTAAAAACTGACCAGTGCTAAGATTATTCATTCTAGGAAACGATTGCTACAACTGAATAGTTTAGGTGAAGAGGAAAGCAAATCAGGACAGGCTGCAGAAAATGCAGTAATGTCAGTTTTTACTAAAACTGTTTATTACAAATGTTTAGTGGAACATTGGATGATTAGTATGACAGTCTAGATTAAAGTGACCCTTTAAGGGCTAATCTAAAAACATTATTCACTCTTAGTGACAGTGCATTCAATCAAATCAGCATATTGGTGTTTTGTGCTTCATCAGTCAAGCATGGAATTAAAATACTTTTAGAGTGTCTCACACTTTCAGCCGTTACCTACAAATGTCAACCATGGGAATAGTTCAACTTCTCTGTGGTTTTTTTTTTACAGGGCCTGCACCACCTTCTACGTCCAACAGCAATTAAACTGTTCCCAATTAAGCAATGCAGAAATGGACCGAATGCGTAGCACGCTCACACCTGGCATTTCAGAGGAGCTGGCACTGACCAGGTGTGTCTGGTTAACGCGGAGCAGGAGACGAGACTGTGGCAGCCCCAGCTGCGCTCAGATGACCCCACCGCCACTAACACGGGGGGCTTTGTGGAAGCCACCTAGGGTAAAACGCCCACTTCTCACGTTTCGAGGCCTGCGGAAAAGCACCCCTCGGGCAGCCCCGGGCGGAGGGGAGGAGGCAGGGGGCTGCTCGGGGGGCGAGGCGGCTGCCGAGCCCGGTACAGCCCGGTGCGGTGCCGCCGGCCCGGCCGTAGCGCAGCCCTTTGTTGTCGG
>VZTA01026155.1:304528-328798 GCA_013398855.1 Mohoua ochrocephala
TCCCGCAGCCTCCGGAGCGCTCCCGCCGACGGCGGAACCTTTCCCTGCCCCGCGGCACGGCTGGAGCGGGAGCAGGGCAGGTAAGAGAGCGTCTCCCTGTGATAACGTTCACCGAGGGAACGTCCCAAACAAAACGTGCTTTTCCCGTTTGTCCAAAGGCTAATTGCGGGATGCTTTCGCTGTCCTGTATCCAGGCTTCTTTACATGCAGTTTCTTTCAAATGCTGGGATCCTAGGCGTGGACGCAACTACCATTATTTTATTCCTTTATGAATTCTTTCAAGTCTGTCAGCATCTTTAATTACACCCGACAGAAAAAGATTTGTTTGTTTCAAGTCAAATGTTGTCCTTAAAGATAATAAACAAAGAACCCTTTACATTGAAAGAAACAAGCAAACCAGGAATGCGTGTTCAGTTTCAAAATGTTGAATGGACAGCGTTCCTGAACAGCACCAGCATCATTCCAGTCTGCTGGACCATACAACCTTGTGTCTCAATAGACTATTACATGATCCCATCTTGCAAAATTATGTGTCACATCCACTTTGTACCAACACTTTCTTGTAGTCAAATGACAGAAAAGCAAGCTCGGCAACATATTGGATAGATTTTAATTCAATATATTTGCATTGTCAGACTATGTCTTTAACTTGGCAGTCAGAAACTTTGATTTTAATGCTGTTCTACATTCTTCAGATTTTTGCCACTTTCCTAAAGAATGATGGATTCTTATTGATTGATAATGCAAAGATCATGCAAATATGTAACTAAATATTGCCTTTGTTTAGGAGAATTCGCTGTACTTTGAAGCAGTTAAACAAATGGTGTTTATTCAGACAGGTATGAAATGGTTAATGACATCTTAATATAGGCACAAAAAAATGAATGCTGTTCGTTGGAAATGACAGCATTGTAACTACATAATGGAGAGTTAAATAGTATGTTTATCAAAGCATGGTTTTACTATTTAAAAAAATTAGAAGTATATTGTAATGTAGTCATTACTTCTGATTACAGTATTCTTTGAGATTTTAGACAACTTAACATCTTACACCTGCATCTTATTTCCTAGTGGAATAGGAAAAACTCCACAACCTTTCTTATTTTAACAACTTTATTTATTTGTTTTGGGTTTTGATGTACAAAACATTCTTTGTATGGCTTTTTGGGTCGCTCTGGGGCTTAACACTTTTTCCAGCTCTAGTTTAAACTTCTGTCGAGCACTTCCCTGATGCCAGTTGTTTGATTTGCACTTCATGAAGTTACCTTCTACGGAAGAAGCATGATCTGGTCTCAAATAGCAAATAGTGTAACTGCACAACCCAGAGCATCCTTTTAGCTATTGTCTATTTCAGGTCTGCGTGCACTTAACAAAATGAAGATAAATAATCCTTAATACAATCTTGATAGCAGAATTACAGCATAAAAGTCTTCCAGAGCATGGTTGCCATTTGAAAATTGCAGCAAAGAACTGGTGGAAAATTAAGAGTCAATTTCAATTATTTCATTAATATTCCAACAACCATTACAAGAAAGCTCTCTGACACAATCTGAAATTTAAAAATGTGAGTGGTTTTCTAGATCTTTATGCGTTGTCCTGTGCTGAGGCTGGGTACAGCTGCACAGTGGCAGGAAGGTGTGCAGGGGTTTCCCCACAGTGCAAGCAAGATTGTGTTTTACATGAGGCTGTGATAGCAGCACTCTCTCCTCCAGCTCTGCAAGTTACCATAGCAGTATTTTTGGATACCAGCTTTCCAGTAACTGAACAAGAGCCATTCTTATAAATAACTTGAATATTATCTTTTGTTTGTCTGTCCAGATTCTTACTTTCCTGAACTAGAGGCTATCACGTGTAATACTGAAATATTCATTCCTTCCTATGTTGCTGGAATATTGCTGCTATCCATTCTAGAAAAAGCATGCATGTTTTGCATAGAAATAATGTCAAGTGGAATATTTAGAATATTAGCCATACTTCCAGGAAATACTGAATGAGAAAGACTGCAGACCTATGGGGACCCTGAGATCAGCTTCTTAACAGTTTGCAATGATTTGTATTACACAAATATTTTTTTTATCTGCTTTATTTCTTTTCTTTGCACTCTTATGTAAATGGTTCTTAGCTGGTTTTGAAGCACATCCTTTGTATTCCATTCTAAGCAGTGTGCAATATATAGATATTGCCAGAGGTGTTGTTTGTAACCTCTTCAGTTGAGTGGATGTTAGCTATGAATGGAATATCTGAATACTGAAACACAGCTGAAGTAGCCTTATAGCACATGGTCAAGATAGTTCATTTTGGTTATTGGCCTTTGGCTGAGATGCTGCAAATAATTTTCTGCCTATTTCCAGTTCATTGCAACTTCTTAATTCCGCTTGCTCTCAACTCCGGCAGTGTGATGTATGCTAAGGGCTTTCCATCTGTGTGATCTTCTGTGTGAACTTCAGGTCTGTTACCAGCCAGATTCTGTGTCTCGTCTTAGTTCCATTCTCTTTTTCATCTTCCCAGTCTGTTCATCCTTGGGGGATCTCTTTTCTCTTCCCATTATGCCCTTTCTGGAAAAAATGCCGGCTTTTTGCTGACAGGGTCCATCTTCTTGTTTTCTGAAGCCTGTTGGTTCTTTGGAGTGGAGAGGAGATGGAATTATTCCTCTCATCTGCCACAACCCACCCAGGACTCTGTGTGGCCAAATCACAGTTTTCATGGCATAGTTCACCATTATATGGTAGTATTTAATGAGAAATACGATTGAAATTATGTGACCTCTCCTCTTTTTGTTGAAAGATGTATTTCTCACACAATCATGGTTCAATTTTGAAACCTTAATTATTATATTTCTTTAGGACAAGAGTTTGATCACCTATTTCTTTTAAATGTTCCTGTTAATTTATAAAATGCACATGTCCTAAAATGCTTAGTTGATTGTAACAGGACTCTCAGTCAGGAATTTTGTTCTTAGATCTCTACCTGTGTGGAGACAGATTTATAATCTTTTTTATTTTTTTTTTGTCTTGGGGACTTTTCCTGTAGTGGAGCTTCGCTCAGACTTTTCTTTTTTTCCGCTGTCTAGTTCATGATCCATTCCTTACCTGTATTTCTTCAATACAGCAACATCCACCTCACTGCTTTTGCATTTCTGTCCCCTCCCCCAAAAAATTCTGCTTTCATAGCTTAGATTCATAGCCAGCCTTGCAGTTGGCTTCAGTAACAGATGGGTTCTGGGCTGTCATCTTCCACAAACCGCCAAATTGGATTGTATATTATTTTTCATCAAAGAAAGTTGCTGTGTGCAGAAGAACACAGTGAATCTTTGACAAATGATTTTGTTCAGTAAGAAAGCTACTTTGAATAATTTATTGGCATTCTTGAATTTGCTGAGTGTTTTTTTTTTTTTCCAAAAAACAAGATGTTAAAACCAGTTTTGGTTTTTGAAAAGCTAGATTTTCAAAGGACCTGGTTCCCTTTGAAAGCCGTGGAGATGAAGCTTGATGCTTACACTACCCTCATTTTTTAATGGAAAACACTTCTACAAGGCAGCCTGTAAAAGATCAGCCCAGCTAGAGCATGTCTATGTGTCAAGTGGGTGAATTCTGTGGCAAGCAGGGCAGTGGATCAGGTTTCCTCTGGCCATGTAAATGTCCCAGGCACGGGGCTGAGGGTAAGGAGAAGGTCGGATCATTGACTTTCTCACTAGTTTTGTAAATATCGCTAATATGCTTTTGTGCATCTTACATTTTGCTTTCATTACTGAAAGTATCTGAAAATGAAACAGACTGTCTTGATTTGCTGGATATTCTGAGATAAGTGACCATCATAAAGCAATTTACCTTTTAGTTAGGCTGCTGAGAAGTGAGCAGAAATAAAGGGGGAACTCAGTGATTAGCACAAGTTACACCTATTAATTCAGCCAGGTTTCACTAAATTGTGATTGGAGCAGTAAACTGTGTAATGAAATGTTTCATAACCCTTCTGAATCCTTATTCTTACCAACTTTGTTGAAGAACAATACAAATAGAATTAGGAAATACCCTACCTGGTGAAGAGGTGACATGTTCAAAGTTGGTAAATAATTTGCTTCAGAGGAGGGGAGAAAAGAAGATGTTTACTTTAGGTTCCCATATAAGTTTGGGAAAGCTACAATGAAGAGGTTTTTGTGTACATATAAATAGTTACCACGTGCTTCAAAACAGCCAAACCAAAGCATGCTAGAGGTGTAAAGAAAGTATTCTAAGTTTGAAATTGAAAAGCATTTACATTCTGTCCAGACCTTTTTATTAAGGTCTTTAGTATCTTGCAGAGCACAGTTTACCTCACATTTCTTAAATCATTTATGTCCAGACGTTTAATTCTTTCTTTAGAAGCTCATAAAGATATAAAAACTGCATTTGTTTTAGTGAATTCTAGCAAGCCAGGAATGTTTCCCACCATTGAAGTGTGACTGCTTGTTCTGGTGAACTGTTCAAATTCTCCTCTGCCTGCTCTGACAAAAATGTCTTGAACTGTGCAGTGCCTAGGAGTGGTTTGGCAGTTGGAGTGTCCAAGGAAACAATACGAACAGATAACTTGTGGGTAGTCCAACCCCCACCTTCAAAGCATCAGATTTCATAACTTTTCTATATGCTGCTGCAAGATATTTTTACAATTTCAGTCATGGAACAAAAATTTACATTTTCCAATTCTGTAAATTTTTTTTCTATTCTGCATATATATAACAAGAACATTACTGGTACTGGAAATTCATTTCAAATCCTGCTTCTGTATTGAGATTAAAATTTGAGTCATTTTGCTACAGTATATACTTTAATTTTAAAACTATAGAGCTAAATTTTACCTTTGTGAAAGAACTGTTCTTACCCTGAGTACTTATAGGATTAAATTAAAATCAGCCTTCCATTCTGGTGTGCTTTCTGCATAAATGCACATTACCACCTATCTGGAGAGGAAGGAGATTCACATAATACAGAACACCTCCACACATCACTTGGACAATTGCATCCTGCTGGCTGTCATGTTGACTGGTGACTTTCAAGGAACAGCTCCCCACTGTAAATCTCAGGAGGCACTTTAACAGTCATTTGTCACTGTGTGAATTAGTGAGTAAAGCCCTCCCTTTGCCTTTCCTTTTGGAAATCACCTGAGATTGTTAAACTAAAAGGGGATGAAAAGCCCACACGTTTCTGATTCAAGTGATTTAAAATAACTGAGTCTAGATTCAACTTGGATAAAAATTCTATTATAATTTCCTCAAAAGAAAATTCGATTACAGTTTCTTCAAAATAATCCTCCTCTTTCCTTCAAGAAACATTTTAGTCAATTTGGCCTCCTCATTTTAGAAAACATGGTAACTTACAGGAATTCTTTCATTTAACAGAGGCTACAAATAAAAGGACTTGAGTAGATATTGTCAAATTTATCTTGGTTTGCCCTTGTAACTACATTTTCAAAACCCACAAAGCGATTTAGAAGCCTAAACTCTATTGTAAAAGCTTGATTTTGATTGAAATTGCTCAAGATCTTAACAGTCTAATTCTCTAGGAGCAAGTGTTTCCATATCTGCAGTGGGACTCTGCATGGTAGTAACTGGAAAGTTTGAGTTGCCCTAAACCCTGAAGAAACTTGCTGCACGTACAGGCCAAGCCCTTTCTCACTGCTTAAAAAAAGAGATTAAAGAAAAATATTGACGTTTGTAAAACCGCTGCATTTGCCACACTGAGAGGCCCGAGTTCAGGCTCTTGTGGCAGGTTTAGGAGCCCAGTCCCCGATAAACAAACTGTTAATATAGCTCCATACTCACCATCCTTCTAAAGTTACCTTAAGATGGGGTCCCTGTTAGAGATCAAGCACCTGTGTGCACAGGAGAGGAAGGAATGCTTTGTAGAAGGCAGTGCCACCAGCCTCATTCTAATTTGTATTTTACCATATTTCTTGCAACAACAGCAGAGGCCAAAACACGTTGTTTATATGTTTCTATATTGCACTTAAACCAGCACACAGTGTGGAACTGGGGAAGGACGTGGAAAGAAAACAGTAACATTTCAGTGCTGTTATGACTGGATCTGTCCAAAGAAGACTTTGGTAGCACATCCCAGCAGAAGTTTTATACTGCACAAACCATTTAAGTGTCTCATCTTGAAAACTCTCACAGACCAAGTAGTTTTCCCCCTCTGGGACAACATGATGCGCAGTTTGTAAATGCACTTGGTACTTCAATCATTACTTAATTATAGACTTATTGCTAAAGCTCTTATTTTTCCATCTACAACTTGACACATACTACTTTACATCTGGCAGACTCTATAATGCTCCATGGGGAGCTAAAGCAGTTCTTTCCCTCCTTAATTTTATGAATATTATTCTATCACATCCAATGATTAAGAGTATTTATTTTATAATAGTAAGCTCTGTGCTGCACTATGCCTTTCTTTCAGAATGACTCTTCTATAACAAACGGTAACATTGATTCATATTGTCTCCCCTTTATCCTGTAACAAAGAAATAGATCACTTGGAGCAGCAGAAATGTCTGCATTTTCTTTTATAGGAAGAGTAAAGTTGTAAAATAAATCTACTAACCTTTTCTGCGCTATGCATTCAGTTTCTAGACTTCACAATTAAAGGTCATCTTTATCTTACCTGAATTCTGGCACAGTATGCCCAGATGCTTATACTAATCCACTAAACACTTTAAATGGGAATTCTTCACCTTTTTTAGCAAGTAAATGAGCAAGTTACGTCCTTCCTGGAGGCCTCCACTCCATGGTCCCATAATCTGTGTCGTTGGAGAGCATGCCATTCAAGAGCTGTAAATGTTCTGCAGCATGGAAGATTTGGTGCAGAATGCCTTAAAACAGCTGTTAAAGATTTCAGCCTCCCCCGTGCAATCATCTGCTAATTATGTTAGCAGTCAACTTCCTGGTGGGAAGTAGCAATAAAACAGAAACAGTCATTAAGAGACAAAACCCAGTGTTTATACTCACAGATAAAAACAGTGATATTATTATTTACTCAGAAGTATCTCGAGGGACAAATCCTGCCTCCACTTATGGAGATATCTGTTGGGAAGTGCTGTACTTTTGTGGTGAAAAGCAGGTTGCCAACTCTGTGCCTGCCTTGCCAAGTACCAAGCTATGGAAGGTGTGGAAGGAAGGCATTAGGTTAAGATGGGCGCGAGTTATCTACTGAGTTAGCTAAAAAGAGAAGACTCTGCCTGTCCCTGTGCCTGGGTGTGACAAGTCTCCTGCCGGGTTTAGCCATGAATTGCTGCATCTCCAACAGCCAGCACGAGGGTCATGTGCTTGGCAGGGACAGCGACACAGGTTGAGCAACAGTCCTCACCATGGGCTAGCTCTGCCAGGGAAGTCTGGCCCTCTGTCCTAGGTTCTGTACCCTGAGTCAAACCCCTTTGATGTTCTGTAAAGAAAAGAGTTTTGCCCTTTAGCTTTCTATGATGTTAAAGTTAATGGCATTTACTGTATTTGTAGCGTAAAGTGTAGTGATCGTTAAAATATTTAATAAGGAATAAACATTATAAAATAGCCTCGCTCATTTATTGTTCCAAATAACCAAAAATGTTCTAGAGATTTTATGTTTTTCTCACTTTGTTTTCTCTTGGCCTTGTGGCTCAAGAGAACTGCAGTACAGACGAAACCAGGGTTACCAAACATAATCTGAACCAAATGCCAATGGGACAAAACCCAACAAGCTGCACTGCAAATGGAAAACCCTGGTTATGTTTGTTGCTTAAGAATAACACCTGTTAATACACAACATTCCCTGACCCTGGAATGGGATTTAGTTTCTCATCTTCACACCAAACTCAAAGAAGCTGAGGGCACTGGCCACTTATCACTGTTGCCCTGTAGTTCTCACCGTGGAGCAGAGACAGCTCTAGCAGAGGACTAAAGGCTAAGCTCTATATTTAGCTGAATGTACCCTTTTGAGAAGTGAGCAAGCTATGTTTTCACTGTGTACAGCAATCTAGAATTTGATCATTGTTCAAAGGGGTTTAGTCAGTTCAACAAATACATTTTGAAAAGCTATTTTTGTAGATAATGTCCAGTCTTTAATTACTGTTTTGCTCTCTCAGTACTAATTCAAAGAACATAAAACAAACACAACAAGTGGACCAAACTACTCTGTAATGTGCAGATGTTGATTAGTCAACCTGGTTTTATAAAGACTATCAAAATCCAAGTAGATTTTTTTTACCCACCTAAAAGTATCATAAAAGTGAAGGTAACCTCACAAGAGCAGTTGCAGATGTCTTGAGTCTCATTGACACTGAGGACTTCATTTACAAACTGCGTTCGAACAGTGACCCACATGATCATTTATTTTTGTACTGGCACTGACCGCAGATTGCATGAAAATTACAATTTAGCTAAAATGATACAAACAACATTCAAAATGCACTGAATTAATTTTAAAGTCTTGATTAGTTTTTCCTTCAATTTTTTCTATTTTTTGGCAGTTCACAGATCACAGTTTGAGTTCAGAGGAAAACAACAAAGTGAGTTAAATTCATGCTGACATTATGAATCCATTTAAGACAATTAATTGTGGCAGTCACTGTTTGTGACCAGCTCAACTGGTGATTCAGATTGCTGGGATTTCATTGTGGTGTTGGCAGAGCATTTTGTGTAGGAAGAACAAGGCTGGCTCCTGGGAACATTTCAGATTATGGAGGAAGTACCTCTGAGCATGTAGGAGAGAGGAAAATTTCAGGAGCCTCTAAAAGGCAGTCTGCTGGGATACAGCATGGGCTGGTCTGAGACTGTTGTGGAAGACCTCAGGTTTTGCTCCTAATTTCAGATAAGAATGAGCTGTTAGAAGGTCACCATTATCAAGATTGCGAGCTGAATGTCTTCTTCTAAGGCAGATGAGTGGGGACTGTGGAGTCGTGTAGCAGCCTGCTGCTACTTGACTTCAGGCTGAGCTGAACCGAGCATTTAGAAATTCCTTTCCTATCTAAGATGGCAGAGCCACTTTACAGTGACAAAAATGGCCAGATGGAGAGAGCTGGGAATACTGGGAATACTACTGTGCTTTCCTGTACCACCTCAGACACTGGAGAATTGGCTTTCAGACCTCCAGGCATCCATACAGCCAGTTCGGTCCGTGAACACAGACCGCTCCTCGTTGTATCCGTGTATTCCACCTAAATCTGATCAGTGTTAAGATCTATATAAGACTTGCAAACAAGATGACAGAACAACACCTGTCCTGACCTACCTCACCAATACAGTTAGCTAAAGAGACCTTAAATAACCTGACTGTCAAAAAAACCAGCAAAACCCGAAATTTCTGCTGCATTCATTTTGGAAGTTATGTTTAAGGGGGAAAAAATAGCGTTTACATTGACTAGGCCAGTATTCTGAAGGCACTTGCTAAATGGTTTTCTAAACACACACAAGGCACATTTTCAAAGTTTGACATTATTCTGAAAAATTAAACACCGGGCAAACTGTTCTGCCAGTGATAAAACTGATGAACAGCATTTTACTTCAGAGAGTACTAAGTGTTATTTAATATGAATAAAGATGACAGAATTAAACTTTTAAAATATTATGAAACTTGATATTTTAAATTTTTCTTAAACTAATGAAGACATAATTAAAACCATGCCTTATGATTAATCAGGAAGTGTAATAGCTCACTCTGAGTAAGGAGACTGAGATTTATGTGAAGTCAGTAATTATATGTACCTTGTTAGCTGTGGAGAGAACAGTATCAGACAGGTGACATTTTAGAGATAATAATGACTTTTAAAGCACTTGTTCAATTATGCGTTCAGAGTTCTTGAATCATTGCCACTCCTTAATGAGACATTTATAATTTATATGAAAGTTTTGTAATTTTTTTCTGTGTAAAACAATAATCATATCTGTGCATCAGGCTGCATTTAAAAGGAAGGAATCCGTTCCAATCCACTGTTAGATATACTGCACTGTATATGTATGTTAAGCTGCAAGTATTACTTGAGAAACCCTACATATTTTATGCTCCATCTGGATGTCAACATTGGAGCCAAAGTAGCTTTAAATACTAGAGAATGAAGACAGATATGTATCAAGGTGCAATTCTTTTGGAAGGAGTCATCAGCAGGAAATGTCATCGGCACTCTTCTCCTGTTGATTTGGGAGAGGAAATGGAGTCTCCACAACCTTTCCTCTGTGGGAAGCGTCAGGAGAGACACCTCCTGTCAAGTATTGGGCTTTTGGTTTATGTCTTTTCCTGAGGCTTTGCCTGAGTGCTCCTTCTCTTTGTATTTATCTGTTAAATCCTCGCCTTGAGTGTAGCTGTTAAACGCGTGCTTGTGGGAGACTGGAAGAGTACGCAGCTCCCATAATTTCAGGAAAATTGCTGTAATCTGATATTCAGCCCCGTGTTACTTCTCGGAGTTGTTGGCATTCTAATGGCATATTTTGGGGCGTTGTCTAAGTGTTTCCAGATTGCATATGTGGACTGTCTCAATATGTAACTTTAAAAAGACACTCCTTTTTATAAAGTTACCCTGCTCCTGGGCATGTGTAAAAAGCATATGCAGTATAATTTTTTTTTCTTTTTCACTTTTTAACACTTCAGCTATAAATGGAATCTCAGAAAAGTTCTTTCTAGGCTTGTTAAGGTATCTGTGGGAAGTTCCTGACAAATTTCATTTGACTTTTTATGACTTTTTTCCTTCCAGATCAGGCATGGTTCCCATAATTTCTTGCCCTGTAATAAACAAAAATATCGTTAATCTAAGTAAACCTGTGGACAGGTGGGGAATCAAGCAGAGTACAGAAAAAAGACTTAAGCTTTAAATTAAATACATGTATTGCCTTTGTCATAGTCTTGCATCCTACCTAATCCTTTCCTACTAGAAGGAAAAATGTAGTTTGGAGAAGAAATAAACACACAAGAAAAAAATTAGTTTAAATGATCTGATGTAATGTTATTCCATGCTCACGTGTGTTTTGTGACAATGGTCAGTACGTAATTTTGGAATACAATCCAAAAGATAATGGTGTAATATTTTTAGTAACTAAAAACTGTAAAAATAGTAAATATAGTATCATTACTTTTAAGAGGGCTATTACTAACTATTTATTAGTTACTGGTGATATTTCTCCTTTGGGAATACTGCTGGCTATGACTAGAATGCAGAAAGAGCTATACAAATTAAGCTTCATTGTGTATTGTTTTGGGTGTTTTTCCTTATAGATAAATAAAAAACCCAAACTGCAGCTCTGTTCCTTATTTGCCATGCTCCCCTCTTCTCCTAATCACTCCTTCACCTTCAAGAGATTTATGCTGTGGAAACTATACTGTCTCACCAGTGTTTCACCTGTGAGATTGCCATGCCACCTAAAGTGCCTTTGTACAAATTCTCCATCACTCGTGTCCATTATTGTTTTGGCCAGACTTGTATTCCCTAGGTGTGATTTAAATACTGTAAACCCACTAATTCTACATGAAGAAAGTTAGCCAGAAAGGAGGAGGATTGGGACACATATAAACTTCATTTAAAGTAATTTGCAGAGAGATTTTCGTCTTTTCATATTGAACACCACCTTCTTCTAAAGAGGAGTCCTTTTCATTTCAGGAATATTTATGGTCTCAGTCTTAGTAGAAGAGGTTTTTTTCCATTGAAGTACCAGGCAATACGGTGTCGTGACTTCTGAGCAACTTTATTTATTGCACCTTGATCCAGTGTAACTTATTAAGGCAGAAAAAATAACTGCAGAGATTTTCCAGTATATGGAAAACTCAGAGACAGCTCCAATTGCCCTCATCACTAGAATAAATATAGGCATAATAAGTGAAATAGAAACACAATCGAAACAGAAGTCCTGTAAATTCATATGCTGATTTTTTCACTATCAAATACGAAATAATAGTTTATAACTCTGTCTCAGTTTGATAAATGAGTCATTATAAGTGCGTGATTACATTTTCAGCCCCTACAGAGTTAGGATGTATGTATAACTAGTAATTATTGGGTCCCATTCTGTGCTACCCTATGTCGAGGTTCATGGGGCATTCTGCCAGTGTACCCCTCTTATTTTGTGTATTTTGAATGGCAGTGCCTACTGTCAGTTCCGAAATAGAGTATTTCAGGTGACAGCTTAGGCCACCAGTGTTTGACAATCTAAAAATATTCTAGGAGATTGAGAGGTTCACAGATAAGACGTGTATCAGTCAAAATATTGGAAAGAATATGCTAATTTGCTGTTATTCAGTATTTTTAGGATGGAGATGCTTTGGGTGCTTCTGTAAATGCAACTTCTTTACAAGTCCACTGCTAAACAACAAACGGATGTAAAAATGATAACAGCATATTGTAGCACTTGGTTTTCTTGTAAACCTTAGCACCAGGTCCCATTTCAAGTATTATATCAAGAGAATGTGAACTGGCTAATTTGGATGACCAGGGGTCTGGGAAACGAATTCTATTAAGAACCAAAGCATGCCCAGTATTTATTTTAATTTCATTTATTTTAGTTTGGAAAGCACCCCAGGCTGAAGTTTACAGTGCCAAATAATTAACCAAAACAATATTTTTTTGTGTGTAAAGCTTTACTTTAAAATGCAATTTATCATCAGAGATAAGTTGGCATTAAAGTAGGCGGCATTTAGGTAGCCAAGAGGAAGTTTTGCTCTCATTAACCTTACAAGGAAGTCTCAGAAATTACTACAAAGCTCTCTAACCACAGACAGAAGATCTAAATCTTACTCTGAAGTCTGGCGGAGATTTTGATAAGATGTTACAAAGATAAGCATAAAAAATCAAATTACATGTCAAGTTGATCTTCAGAATAAAAAAAAATGTAGTCATATGTGTTTAAAGTTAATTCAGTAGCTTCATTGAAAATTTGGTGATTTTTAAAGGCATGATAGAGAGAAGCCAGAGTGGTATAGAAAATTTCCCATTGGTATTTGATCATCTCACTCATTATATGGCAGCATAAGTGGGATTTCTGGATAAATGCTGAAATACTGGCATAAATAGACTCCATAAATACAATAGGAATGCTATTTAACAGTATATTTGAATATATCTGAGACATACTTTTCCATTTCCAGAGGAGAAATAGTTCAATACAGTCAACCGGAACAAAATTATTCTATTGATAAATTATATTAATTTCCTTTTCAACTGTGCAGAATTGAAAAAAAAAAATCTGTGAAAAACAAAACCAAAACTGCTGGTAGACTAATTTGTTTAATCTCTGAGTCTAGACTGAATGGGCTACAGCTTTCTCCTCAAATTCCCCCAAGTCAGCCATTATTGCATGGCTTCATTAGTGCTAAGAATCTGAAGCATTTTGAAGACAAGGTGTTTTACACTCCATCATTTTAACTGAGACTGTTTCATTCACATTTTAGTGATTATGATGTACATTTCACAGCACTCTCAGGTATGAAAGCAGGATTTTATAACTTTCATCTATTTGTAGTTTTTGTGGAAACCTTTTAGAGTTGAAGAATAGAGTGCTGAAATGAGCAAGTGACCACAGACACTGCGAGAAGCCCAGGCTACAGCAGGGATTTGAATTAGAGATGTACAAGAGACGTGCATGTTTTCTCTGAGTACCTGTGATGAAATGAGTGGATTAGATGTGTAAAATGTAGGAAGCAACATAACCATTGTCTTCCTGCTCTTCCAATGAAGTTGGTAAACTACAAGTCCTAATTGGCAATTGCATTGCCTTTCGGGTAATTTCTCAGACTTCCAACTGTAACAATGCAATTTCAGACCCTTAGTTCAGTCACAGAGGTACCAGGAGGGGAAGATGGATACATGCACTTAGAGCTCTTAGAAAGGGGGAAAAAAAATTATTCAAGGCCTTGGAACTCTTTGATTTTCCAAGTTGCACAATCCTGGAAATTGTTTGTACTTCTTTTCCCTTTCCTTGTTAAAAATATATACCCTCCATTTGCATTACAAGATAAAATCCTAGGAAAGGGTGAATGCAGTAGAGCACCAGGAAACCTGAGCTTGAAAAGTTACTGAAGTAGACTAATTCCCTTAAAACAAAGGGATGAAGATTGAAAAGTGAGCACAAATCAAAGTTCTCAACTCTGCTGCTTTATGCGATATGAATTTTTAGCCTGTGGTGAGACAGACAGCAGAAATCTCCTTCAATGGAGCAGGATATATGTCTACTTATGGGGGAAATGCATATGGGTCTTTTTAGCTTCTCTGTGACCAGATGTACAGAGGTCAGAGTCTGGTTAATAAATATTGATGAACACATTTTTACCTAAGCAATTAGTATATCCACACCATGGAAAGAGAGTAAAGTATATGGATTTATCATTCCTTTGAGTTCAACTAAGTAGATGTATACAATTTGAAAAATATTTATTAAATGCTGTTGGTTTAGTGTTCTTAGTGTCTGGTTTCAAGGCAAATAAAGATTGATTTTGCCTTGCTTAGTCTATTTCTGCTTCATAGGTGCAACCAGCCTCTGCTTTGCTATGTCAATAAGAAGTTACCTGTTTGATTCTATTAGAAGTCTCTCTGTTCTATCTGTACATTCCTTTATGAAAAAGGGTTTTGTACTATATTTTTTTTCAAGTTGTTACCTTCTTATTCAGTAAGTTCTTTTCCTCTGACTTTTAAGCTGATTTATTATGTTAAAAATGTGAAAAAGTGGCAAGTTTCTACAGTTTCTACAGTATTTTTACTGTCCTTTCTTTAAAAAAAGAGTCTTCTCTGAGGATAGGCACTCAATTTATATTATATCATAACATGTTTATTTTACTTTTTTGGATTGTTTACTTCTTTTCCTTTGTATGAGCATGTGATTTTTTACCTTCAGTATCAATCTCCAGAGAACCTTTTGAAATGCCTTATAAAAATTTTAGTACATGATGTTCACTTTAGACTTCCCCCTTATCTATCTCTTCCAATTATCTCATAATGGAGCAGAGTGCTACAGCTCATAGTCTATTTATATCTGTCATTTGCTTCATTCTTATTTTGTTCCCAGGCTAAATCCAACTTGTAGATCTTGGCATGGGTGCCATTTATTCTTTTTTCATCTCTTGTTGACATGCTAACTAGTACTTATATATTTTTGTCATTCTTGATGCACATTATGAGAATATTTTGGTTCGCCTTTTGCTGCGGTTTTATTTACCTGCTATTTTTAACTTTACTCTTATCTGTAATTGTGTGGTTACAAAATATGTCAACTCAGTGTCTGGCATTGGAGCCTAGTCACTGTAGAGAAACAGAGCAGCAGAGGATTCCCCTCCCAAAAATGAGTGGGGCAGAAGTCAAGCAGTGTGCAGCGAGTAGATGGGGTGCAGGACCAGGATGCGTAGATCAAACATGAATGGAACAATGAAAAATTCAGGGTACTGAACTACCCTTAAACTGGAAGATATATGATACTTGAGAGACACTGTTAGAGGGTTTTGAGGTTGGCTTCATTTTTAAAAGACATTTCAAGGCAGCAAACATGAAAATGGAAGAATGAATGCAGGAAAAATGGCCAAGATTACGGCAATAATTGGAACACAGCCTTCCTCTCGACAGAGCAGTGGCTCGATAGCCTTCGTGTGTAGAGATGTGTTTTGTGCACTGGGGTGGGACAGGGGATTTAGCTATTGACTCTGCAACGTCCCCAGAATCAGTTTAGCACAAAAATATGACCCGTAAAAGCCTCCTTTTGGGAATACTGTGTTTGAGCATCTTCTTACTTGTACGTCTGACTTGCACTTCTGACCATGCCTGTAAAGGGATCAATTTTGATTTTATAAACACTACAAATTGAAGTAGGGAATTATAGAATGCTTTACGTTAGTAAGCTAGCAGTGTATAATGCTGTTTCAGTAGATGGTGTAAATTTATACAGCTGAAATTTAAGATTCTAATTTTTCTAACTGCCATTGTTAAAAGAGTGAAAGCTCTTACTATATATATATATATATTTTTTTTTTTTGGCCAGCCATATTTGTCTTTTCTCAATTAGGTTTCTTTTAAAATTGAAGAGTGTCTGCACAAAGGCAGACTTAGTCTGTAACTTAGCAGATTGAACTGGTCTGTTTGGTCATTTATTTAGCAGACAGTGGTAAGTGATAAGAGTAAATAATGTAAGAGCAGAGCAAGTAACACTCTGTTTCTTAATTTAATATAGCCACGTTCTGGTACAGCCCCTTTTTGAGCATTTCCCTCTATCAACACTTATCTCATTTCCACACATTTCCATATTATCGTAATTATGTTCTTACCATCAATATAATTATTATTGAAACAAGTCATCAGCATTTTCCCAGTGGTACCCAAGTGGTCCTGATGCTGTGTTCTGAAGTGCTGAAATGTGCTCTGGAACTTTGGTATTAGTTAACATTTACAGGCAGTGTCATTAAGGAAAGGTTGCAGAGAAACATCTGTAGCACCTTAGACAGGAGTAACTTGTGTTTGTGAAAAGGGCTTTTGAAGGAGCAATCTGCAGCCTTTGGAAATGGCTTCTCTCAAGCGTGAGGGCAAGATACCCATTTAAAGAAGATCTTGTGAAATCCCCAGGGAAGTGGACCAATGCAGATGAAGGTATCCAGTACTTGAGAGAAATAGCAGTGCTGGAAGTTGTCTACAGTGATCTAAAGGAATGACACTGTCTCTAGAGATCCAGAGGATGTCCCTTGTACACTCGCCATGTGGAGGAAGGTGGTTCAAGGCGCCCCTGCATCATATTCCAGCAGCTTGGTAGCACTGTGTTATCCACAAATGGGTACACCAGCTGGAGAGCTGGCGTCCTCCTGGCTCCGAAATGTAGAAGAAACTCTGGGTACTGCCTCATCCCTACGAGCCAGTACCCCAACTTTTAGGGGCAGCCCAAGGACCCAGGTGTACCTGATTATTAGCATGGCCAAGTACCAAGGTGATGTGCTCTGCATAAACTACCTCTGTGGTCACTGTTATGAATGCAGTTCCATGAACATCACCCACAACAGTCATTGTTGTCTCCCCACCCACCCTTTCTTCCCAGTGTTTTGTTTACTTGGACATAGATGTTTACTTGGACATCTAAGAATCGGCCCATTAAATTGTGGCAGCAAATTTCTGCTGTCTTTTGCACCAACACAAAGAGATTGCAGTCACTGTGAGTCAAACACTGCAAGTGCACTAAGGGAGCCTGCCTTTTCCACTCTGTCCCAGAGTGCTTCTGCTGCACCTCTGCATTAGGTGTAATAGTCACAGTGACGAAGATAATTCTGATCAACAAACTATCTGACTGAAAATCTCCAAAGGAAGGAATATAAAGTCTCCAATTAGTGCAAAGTCCCAGTCAGACTAATCCAGAAATCACCCATTTGTAAGGGTGCGAGCAGAGACACTCTCCCTCACTTGTACAGATGGCAGCTTCTTCCACCGGTCATAAAACATCATCCTCACTTGACAATGTGCCTACTGCTGTCTGCCAACAGTCAGCACAACCTGATCTGAGTGATTTTGAGTTTCTGTCTGGTTTGTACACAAATCTGTGCTGGTGGTTTATCTGGTAATAAGCAAATCAAGTGTTGGTTGGTCAGTACTGATAGATTTAATGGTAGCTGGCAAGCAATTGCATTGAGAGCAGTGAACTACGTGATCATAAATAAACAACTGTCTAGTACCAAACGTAAATCAAACAGCTACTGCATCTGTAAACTAAAAACTGCCAAGATGACTGTCCCGAAAGCCTGATAGATATCAAACAGATGATTAAGTGAAGGCTTGCAGCTGACTATTCCTTAATGATTTCGCTGCTTCTGCAGAGATCATAAATCTGCACTTCTAAAAGACTCCGTGCTGAACATACACACACACACACATATTTTCCAAGTGGTGTATACCCTTGCCTGCAAGTTTATCAGTCATACTGATATACCTCATGTCCTGAACTCCTCTGCATTGCCAGACTCTGGCAGCAGCTCTCTAATAGGGAGCTCAAACCAAAACCCAGGGCTTGGCCCTGTCCTCCTTTCAGGGCTGCTCTTCGCTGCTCTGCAGGCTGCAAGAGAAAGGGAACTTTGTGCACCTGTGTTCCCGCAGTCTGAGCCCGATGACATTGTGTACCTGCTACTACAGACACTGGAATCCTGGGCAGCTGCTTTTGTTTGGCCCATCATAAGGCTTTGCTACTGCTTCCTCCAACCTGTGCTTAAGCTTTTTTGTGGTGGTTGCTCTCTATGACTCCCTTGTAACAATTGTTTCTCATGTTTTTATGTTTCTGTTTGTTTATCTTCTAGCTGTGGGGTTTTTTTAAAGGCACAACTGGAGCAATAATAAGTGCTATCATTTTGGCATTTGTGGATTACTACTGCAATAGTGATTTGGACTGTCAGACTTGTATTTACACTCTGTTGCCCTACAGGGCACCTGTCAAGCACAGTTTTCAGGCAGTATCTGTGGAAGTACAGTAATCTTGTCAGTCCTATATAAATAAACATGTTTACATTGCCACGTAGATACGTAAAAGGATTTACCTTCCACACAGCACAGAACTCAGCCAGCCTTGTTTGTGCTGTATGAGCTGCTCTGAGCGAGTCTGCTGCAGAGGGCCCTGGAGAGCAGCTTTGGCACTTATTCCACACTCATCATAGCCCTCTCCGGAGGGGATGAGGAGGTGACAAAGCAAACTGTGGTGACAGCTGGGGGGTGGCAAGAGGAAGTTGTGAGGATTAAGGACGGGAGGAAAGGAGTAAGTGGCAAAGGTGGTAACAGGGAGTGAAATTGAGCACTTTTCTTCCTTCGCGTCTCCTGAGCACAAGAAACAGCCAAGAGGTCAAATTATCAGGGAATCAAAGGTGTGTGCATCACAGGTGTGGAGATGCACACACAGATGCAGATGAGAGCACTGGAGACTAAAACTTCTAGTTTAACAGAACTAGAACTTCTTCTAGTTTAATAGAACTAGACTTCTGCTTAAGTAAAGTCTAAATATTTGAAGGTTACTGTTTCTCAGGAATTTCACTGCTTACTTTCCTGTGACTTGGCAGTAAGTCCACTGGTTTCTGAAAATGTAGCTTGTAGCTGCATTGCTGTTGCAGAATGGGCACGGGTGAGTTGTAGGCTGAGTACCAAACTTTCACTGGAGATGAATTTTACCTGCAAGATTTTTTCTGCTTCAGAGTGAATAGTTTTTGCGGGAATTATGTGAGTCAGGTTTGGTGGCATCATGTTATTATCACATCACAGGAAGTATAGAAGTCACATTCTGTTTTAATGGCGTCAAAAATCCCAGGTAGTACTAAAATTGAAATCAAAACAAAACTATACTTCGGTTGATGAATGCGTTTTCCTTGGAAAAACTGAGTCTATATTCTACTTAGAGGAAATATAAACTATAATTACCTCACTGAACAAAACAATTTTCAGAGGGAAAAAAAGGACGTGTTTTTGACATGACATGTTGACATTTCTATCTTAGAACATTGCATTTCTGAAACTTCTCTCCTTATGAAATGTTAATCAGTGAGTAAGACTCCACACAAGATCATATAAATTCACACTGAATGCTGTAGTTTAAGACCATTTTTCATAAAGTCCCATTTCCTTTTGGGCAGGTGCAGCTAATACTCCCCTACGATTTACCATGTCATTGGTAAAAATGTAGATTAACTTACTAAATCCCAATATTTGAGTTTGGAAAAAAAAACCAAACCCAAAAGGTTTTGAAATTTGTTTTCCTGACTTGATATAATTATACTGTGCATTTGTTTCAGGAAACACTGAATAAATTGTTGGCTATAATTGAAGACTGCCAAGTATAACTAGCATAATACAGTAAAAAAGAACAAAAGAAGAAAAGCCAGCAAACAGAAGTAATAATGGAACAAGATGGTGACAATAAAAAGCTGTGGAATTATATTAGAGTCACTATATAGATATGCTCTACTGAATCTCACACTGACCTCCCAGTTTTGTGTAAAATACATTGTACAGCTGAAATAGAAAGAAAATGACCTTAATTTTGGGAGAAAAATACTAATTAAATGCTTAAAGCAATAGGAAAATATCTAGTTTGAATATTTCTACTATTTGATTATTTTACTCAGCTCTAAGTGAATAGAATATTCCATTAATCTCAGTGTGCATTGGATCAAATCTACTAGGAAGAGGGTTCTGGTTTCAGGTAACATATTAACAAGTCATATTTAAAATTGTATTTTATACTTGGTCATGTGATACTTTAAAAAATGACAGATTGGGATTCACCCACAAAGTTTTTTTGTTCCTTTTTTTGATTTTTCTATCCATCTGCTTTTTTAATTCTCCCTTCTGTTGCGTTTTCAGAAAACTAAATCTCTTAATTTCAAAGTAAAAATAAAACTGGGATTAGCCATCTAATCTGTGAGGATACCATGTACAGACAGCTCTCAGCTTTGTTCTACTTGCTGTTTTTGAAAAAATTAAATCCTGAAAAATGAGAAGTAAAAGATAACTTACCCAAGAGGAGTAACAGAACAGTCAGAGACATTTGTCTTACAGACGAGAAGTAGAGTTTAAGTGAATAGTGATTTGAATTTCTGTGGTAATCAGAGGCTAACTCAAGTCACTTGCAAGGGACCGAAGTGAGAAGAGTTTGCTCAGCATTTCCTTAAGGTCAAGACATGGGCTTATCCTTTCTCTCATTAAACGTGAGACCTAAGTTCACACAGTGCCTTTTGCTGGTTTAAGCTCTGTACTATACTTACACCAAAAAAACCCCCGAACCAACCAAACCAAAAAAGAAGCAAAGATGGCACATTTCACTCACAGGTATTTCTTTATATGTGGACCTGTAAACTGCCATAACTCAAGTAAGCAATGACTCTCTAAGATTTTTATTCATGTAATTCTTTAGACATAACAAAATCTACCAGAACAGTTTAAGGCTGTTATTTATCTGAACACCTGTTTCTATCTTTGTCTGGATAATCTCCATGACAATGTCCCTCACCGTGTTTACTGCTTGCTTTGTAAGAGAGAAGTGTTAAATGGTGAGCAAACTGAATCTAAACTTATTCAAATAAAATCTACAGAGAAATAACATCACATGTGAAGTGTTGGGGTAGGAGTGACTCAACTCCATCACTACTGTCCATCTAGTTTGGACATACAGGGGATATTTTCACAAGTGGTCACCGTTAAGTTTCTGTTGGGCTTGAGGAAGAAGTATCTTTTAAGAGCCACAGCACCAACACTGAGATGCCCATGTGGCATTTAGGCAGTGCTGCAGAGTTTATTAAATAACGCCTTGACATTTGTTGGCTACCCTAATGTGCAATAGTGGAAGTAGACTGAAAGTCAATGAAATAATTCAAGAGGAGAGGAAAGGTAGACGTCTCAAAAGACAGATTTCTCCAAGTCATGAAATGGTAACTTTAAGAGTAGTAAAGTCCAGAGTCTGAGTTACAATTCCAGGTGGGGAGAGTGTAAAGAAGAAAGATACGTTGAAAGCAAAGGTCAATGTAGGGAATTAGAACTAAGAAAAAACCCCACAGGTGGAACAGTGTGCCATTTCCTCAGTGTTTTCAAGTCAAATAGTGAAACTGTGTAGTCCTTAGAGGAAGAAAGAAAGGGTGAAATCTGCAAGGAACTAGAGAAAAGGAACTGTTGAAGAAGGGACTGGAAATTTTCTTAAAATTTGGATGGAAGAACAGAAAGAAGGAGGAGATGGAATGAGAGGACTGTGGACAGTAAATTGTGGACTGAGCAGGGATGAAGTAGCAGGGACCAAAGAAAGAGATTGGAGGCAAGAAGGCAAATAGGGGGAGGACTACTAAGCTTCCAAAACTACCCCTGACCCTGCAGACTGTCTTCAGGGTAGACACAGGTGTGTCTACTTGGGGAAATAACTAAGGGGGGGTTTTTGAGAGAACAAGAGTCTTTCTGAGGTAACAATTAATTGGCAACATCACAACATACAGAGGTTGGGTAAGCAAAAATAAATAGCTTCCAATGAAAAGTGTGCAGTGCTCAGCGTTTAAATACTGTAGAAGAAAGTACTGTTAAATTTTAAATCAACAACTTGAGGTGTGTTGTCGCTCTAGGAACAGTAATTTCTAATTGATTTGTGCAATGTGTGTGAGATGCTCGTGCCAACTGCCTGACCCTGTGTGTGCCTCACCTATCACGGAGAGGGGCTGGAGTTGCAGGGGAAGGATCTTTGTTTTGGAAGATCAACAAGTGATAGGGACCAGCAGTTGTGATACAGAGGAACAGAGCACAAAGAATTAGCTTGCAATGGGTTACTTTGTATTTTGATCCTAATGCTCTAATATAGAGTTAAACCCAGGCTGGCAGAAAGGAATTATTACAGAATGCTTGATTTCAACAAGTTTGTTTCAAATCTCTTTTCGACAAGTAGTTGCCACTATTATCAAAAGAAAAAAAAAAAAAGCAACAAATTAACCTTCCTGCTCTTCAGGTCTGGTTAATTGGCACAACTCCATAAAACTGAACAGTGCCTGGAATCAGACTCACGGAGCACATCCCATTACTCAGAGTTCTTTGATATTCAGACTTACTCAGTGAAAAAGCCTTGCATAATGGATTTTCATTGCAGCAGCTCTGTGCTGTATATATCCTACATGTGAAGTATTTTTGCCCAGAAGTTAAAAAGAGCTATTTTTACATGCAATAAAAACATTTTAAAATATCCATTTCCTCACCTTGTATGGGGAAAGAAAGGTTTTAAAAAAAGTTCTACTAAATTTATCAAGCATCTTCCTTCAGCGGTTTTCTTTCAAACTTTAGCTCCAAAGTGCACGATTTCTTAATGCATCAGTCACGTTTGTTTTATTAACTTTCTCACCTTAGGTAATAGATTTGCAACAGAAAAGTATATTTGCAGTAAAAAGTCAAGTGTGTCAGGGAAACTACTTAGAGATTTCTTTTTCCCATAGTAAAGCAGTATAGTATTTTCTCCTTAAAGAAAATTTCTAATGACAATTAATACAGATTGCAAATTCATTCTTTTTATTACTGCACTATTACTGGAATGGTGACTTCTTGACTTTCATGAGTGCAGGAATGAGATAATAATTTCCTTTTTGAGTGTGCAAGACTGTGAATAGGGGCTTTAAAAAAAAAAAAGCGCATTATTAATTGGTTGAAAAGCATGCATATGACCTGCCTCTGAGTCTCGTCTCTTGCTAATAGTCTTCCCTTAAAAATCTTTCCCTCAAAGGACTGAAAAAATGAAGATATTTTCCACAGAAATGTTTGAAAAGTAATGTCATTTCCTCTCTCTATTGCTGTAATATTAAATTGCTGCCATGGACCTGTATCGGTTTCACGAAGACAGTTTTACGTAACTGAGGCCAGCTGATTGCAAAAAGGAGCATGAAGCTGGCTACAATCAGATTTTAAAATTATTTATATCCCTAAAAATACAGACACACATATACTATTTAAGCTGTAAGGAAGATAATTTTAATTAAGGGCTGATTTTTGTAGCATTTTGACTTTTGAACGGTTAAGTAAAGGAAAGTTTGCCTTGGCATAGAATGTATTTTTTTGTGGTTGCAGGCACAAATTTTTACTTTGTGCCACCTGAAAAATCTGTTTAGGTCAGTCTTCTGATGCTGTCTTAGTTTTGTTTCAATCAAAGCAGCACTTATGGGAAGGAGACACTAAGAAGAATTTGAGCACAAGATACAGTTCTAATCTCTAAGGTTATTGATGCATCCTTAATCCTTTATTTTATAACTTGTTATTAACTCAGCTCATGCTATTTCTGTCTTCATTAATGCAGAGAATTATTTACAGTGACACTGATAACACCTGGTATCTATAAATCCATTAGTTATGTTAACATCCAATTATATAATCAAGTGAGTATAGGTATGTCTGGAAAAACACCACTAAATAGTTTAACTCAGATTCACTGATATAAAAGGGAGCTTCTAAGTAAAAATACCTGTGGAACCCGTGTTCTGTCATGTCGTTTCCCAGTGTGAGACATCATAAAGAGTCTACAAGACAATGTTACACGAGCACAGTTCTGCAGAGATCTAGAAAATATTTGTTGGTTTGTTCTTAATAAACAGATAAAAATCCCCATCAGAAAATGACCTTATACCTTTCAGTTTTAATTATTCTCCACTTGTTAGAATCATCTTTAAGAAAGTGCAGGACTGATGCCTTAGGTTTTAACTTTTATATTTTTCAAACCCTGCCCTGCCTGGTGTGTAACTCTGGAGTTCCTTGTGGCCTGTGAGCTGCTGTTCTCTCCTGCTGGTCAGACACAACAAACCTCTCCAGGTTCCCACTCCAAGGACGACAGGCCCCAAAATGTGTAAACTA